>CM022303.1:529551548-529876998 GCA_011799875.1 Thinopyrum elongatum | reverse complement strand
GCTGAAGAAAGGCCATATCAATAATGAACCAAGGAAATGCTCCCCAAGTTGAGAAAGTAAGAAGAGAGAAGGGGGGGAGCACATGTTGCTATTTTGTGTGAGAAGGGACACATATCTCACTTGTCCCAACGGTAACATATCTAAGCCTCCTCTAGTCAATGATCATTATTCACTTAGGAAGGATGTGTTGTTGGCAATTTGTTGCCAAGTTGTTGGGCCCCAAAGGGGGTTGGAAATGGAAAAGGCCATTTGGGTTACCAAGCCTATGTGACTAACTTCTTAGGACCCAACTTGGTTGGGGACCATCAAGTCAACCTTGAGAATAGGGTGTGAAGGACATTGGATATTTGGCTAGTTCATGAAGAAAAGAATATTCATCATTTATTTGTGCGAGCCAAGTCATGTGGATTATCATCATATTATCTATCCAATGTTCCTCCTTGCGGTAACTTGTATTTTTATTGCTTACATTGAAAGTTATCGCCCCTTGACTGTTAGGTTTTGTATCAGCATGTGCATTTATTTGTTGTGTGTTCCTAGTATGCTTGATTTGTGTTCTACTAGCATGTGTAGGTTGCATTGCCCATCATATAGTGGTGTTTGTAGTCTTGAGCCTATTGTATATTGTTTGGCTCTTGCGAGATATTAGTGGATCATCACATTAGGGGGAGTGTTTGTTTTGTGCACATCACAAACCCAAAATGTGAATGAGAAATGCCACATAGTATTGATATTCAATTTATCTAGTCACTATGTGGTATGTCAAGCCATTTGAAATTCAATTTCTCAAAGTATCCACTTATACTCTTGTTGGTTGATTATTTGCTTGTTGGTTGCTTCGTCGGGTGTCCTGTGAGGGTCTTAGAAGTTTTTGGACACCCCATGTACACGGGGGATAGCAAAGACATGAAGCGAAGCGAAGTATATGTGTGGAAAAGGAAAAGTAAGGGAAAAAAAAGGGAGTAAAGGGGTGACCGTGGACAAAAAAGTTGAAAACGCGCCGCGTCCGCGGTGGTGGTGTAGTAAGATGAAAAACAAAGCGCCGCAAGGCGGAAGAACGTCGCCCGTCGCCGTTGGACGCACCTCGCCGGAGCGCTCCCCCCCCCGATCTGCTTCCCCTCCGGCGCGTCCGACACCGCCTCTCCCTCCCGCGACGACCTCGCCCCGACGTGCCCTGCTCGGGCCAAGCCCAGCGCGTCGCTCCCGACGCGCCCGACCGCGCCCCGTTCTCCGCCTTGTTCCGACGCCGTCGCGGACCCGCCGCCCTTGGACCTGCCGCCTCGCCGGATCCACCGACGCAGCATCCTCCGTCGACCCTTCGTCTCCGGCCTCCACCCAGACCCTCCTCGCGCTCGACGCCGACGCCCCGTCGACCTCGCCGACCCCCCTCCACGAGGCTCGAGCCCGCTGCCCCGTCCTGCAAATCTCGGTGAGGCCCAGGCCCTCCCCTCCCCTGCCCCGTGCGCGGCACCGCGCGCCGCCCCGCACCGCGGCGGCCTGCCAGTGCTCGCTCGCCTCGGCGTTCGCCCGCGCTCGCCCGCGCGCACCGCGCCCCCCCCCTCTCGCGCTGCCACCGCGCGCCCACGCCGGCCGGCTCGGCCCGCGCGTGCCCGACTGCGGTCCGCGCACACGCGCTGCGCGCCGTGCCCTGTCGCCCCGCCGTGCCCTGGGCCACTGCCCAGTGGGGCCCGAGAAACCCCCTGTGCGCTGACGAATGGGGCCCACGCCCTAAAAAAACGTTTAAAAAAAGAAGAAAGAAATAAAAAAATAATTAATTAAATAATTAAAATAATTATAATTAGTTAATTAATTAGTTAATAATCTATAGGTAATTAATTAATAATTATTTTAGTTAATTAAACAGGAATTAGTAATTAACTTAATTAACCGCTGACATCAGCATGAGGTCAGCTGATGTCATATCAGCACTGTTTCGGTAATGTTGAATTAAATAATAATTAAATTTCAGAAATTAATAAAAACTTTAGAAAATCGTATTAAATAAACCATAACTCCGATGAAAATATTTATACATGAAACTTGCTCAGAACGCGATACGAACCCCGGATACGCCTCTGTATTCCGTCAGACGCCCGCAACTATGAGAACGTTGAACAATTAGACCGATTTCGGTAAATGAATAGGTCCAACCCTAATTAATAAATCCGAATAAATTCCTAAATTACTAAATCGCTTAGTTAGGTGTATTTACACCCGGCCTGCGTTAGAATGGTCTGCATCCCTGTTGCAATCATTGCCGTGTGTTTACGTTTTTCCCCCCTTCTCTTCGGTAGACTACGAGAACCGACGCAATGCTGGTGCCCGACCGACTACGTTGTTGACGACCCCTACTTGCCAGAGCAACCAGGCAAGCCCCCCCCCTTGATCACCAGATATCGCCTATTCTTCTCTATACTGTTGCATTAGAGTAGTGTAGCCGTTACTGCTTTCCGTTAATCCTATTCTGATGCATAGCCTGTCATTGTTGCTACTGTTGTGTGATACCTTACCTGCAATCCTAAATGCCTAGTGTAGGATGCTAGTTTGTCATCAGTGGCCCTACATTCTCGTCTGTCTGCTATGTACATTATTGGGCGTGCTGCCACGGGTGGCGATTGCGGATATGTATACTACTATTACATGTGACATCAGATGGATACTAAAGTCGGGTCGGCTGTGGAGCACCGCAGGTGATTCACGAATGGGGGCTGAAAGAGTTGGCCTTCTCGACGCCCCCTAAGTGACTCTTTGTTGTGGAGCGGCAGGGCAGGTTGTGACCCCCTAGGAGAGAGGTGGGCCTGGCCCTGGTCGTCGTCGCGGTGATCTCATAATAACACGTTTAACGAGATTGGATATTTGATCTGAGTCTGGCCATGGCCTATACGCACTAACCAACTAGCGGGGAGTAGTTATGGGTATCCCGGCGTCGTGGTATCAGCTGAAGCCTTCTTGACGTCAGCGACTGAGCGGCGCGCGCCGTGTTGGACCGCTAAACGTAACCGCCGTGATCGTGTGGGGTGCTAGGTCTGCTCGCGGCCGCGTACGCAAAGTGCAGGAGCGCACTGGGCGATGGGCCCAGACCCAGAGTGCCTAGGATTAGTCGGCGTGCTGACCTCTCTGTTGAGCCTAGGTGGGGCTGCGACGTGGAACTTCCGAGGCCGGGCATGACCCAGGAAAGTGTGTCCGGCCAAAGGGGATGAGCGTGTTGGGAATATGTGGTGCACCCCTGCAGGAAGTTTATCTATTCGAATACCGTGTCCCTCGGTAAAAGGACGACCCGGAGTTGTATTCCGACCTCATGACAACAGAAATGGATACTTAAAAAACACACCCTTACAAGTGACAGTTATAACCCGGTGGTCGCTCTCTCGCATGGTGGCGACGAGAGGATGAACGGGTAGGATTATGCTATACGTTTTTGCTTGGTTAACTTCCAACTAATCTCTTCTATTGCTTCAAGATGGAGGCTGCCAGAAGCGTTCTTCGACAGGACTAGCTATCCCCCTCTTATTCTGGCATTCTGCAGTTCAGTCCACCGATATTGCCTCTTTACACATATACCATGCATATGTAGTATAGATCCTTGCTTGCGAGTACTTTGGATGAGTACTCACGGTTGCTTTCCCCCTCCTTTCCCCCTTTTCCCTTCTTGCTGGTTGTCGCAACCAGATGCTGGAGCCCAGGAGCCAGACGCCACCTTCGACGACTACTACCACCAGGGCGGAGCCTCATACTACGTCCAGGACCGACGACCAGGAGTAGTTTAGGAGGATCCCAGGCAGGAGGCCCTGCGCTGTTCGATCTGTTGTATCCCTGTTGTGCTAGCCATCTTGGCACCTTGTTTAACCTATGTCTGTACTCAGATATTGTTGCTTCCGCGATCGTTATGATCGAGCATTTGTATTCGAGCCCTCGTGGCCCTGGCTTGTATTATTGATGCTGTATGACTTATTTATGTTTTAGAGTTGTGTTGTGATATCTCCCGTGAGTCCCTGATCTTGATGTACACGTTTGCGGTGCATGTTAAGTGTACGATGAAACGGGGGCGTCACAAGTTGGTATCAGAGCCGACGCCTGTAGGAATCCCCCTTTCCAATTCCTTGGCCGAAGTTGAGTCTAGACAAAGAAAAACCGTTTTACTAACTTGGCGTGTGGCTTACGGCCCACATCGCCAACTGGGTGGTATTAGGATCTTTTATTCCCGTCTATACTCTGGGACTCTGATCTCTCTTCTACTCGGGTTAAATGAATTTACTAACGCCGACACTTAGGGTCTCGATCACATCCACCGGAGTTCTGAAAATTCCCCCCCTGTTCGAGATGTGGGCCGGTTCTGCTTACAGGATCTTTTATCGAGGGCACCCTGTGTTGTGCACTTGCAGATTCTCGCCCCACCAGTTTTCCCCGATGTTGATGTAGCCTTGCTATGTCTCGTTGTGTACTTCCTTACGCGTGCTGCGCGCCGCCTAGCATGTTCAGTTTATGAAATTGCGCCGTTATGCTGTCCGCATGTACCTGACTTTGTGTAAGGATATGTATGTCTTAATTGACTACTTTTATGTATTTGGCACTGCTTAAACTATTGTCGAGTTACATCATGCTTGTCGCTAAGCACTCGCGCTTGCTTTTACTAAAACTACCCCCTGTTGTAATTTAGCAGGATGGTTAGACCCGCTGGTCGTGGTCGTGGCCGTGTGCCAACGATCCACCACCGCCGAACTATATGGCTGGAATGATGCAGCAATTTGAATGCAACGTCATTCATGCAAGGGATCATGGATCAGTTTCCTCGTCCCAATATGAACCAGTATCCAGGCCCAGGGACCCTGCAGGACTTTATGCGCCTCAACCCAACCGTTCTACCGCGGCTCAACTCAGCCCCTGGATGCGGATGACTGGCTTCGCGACATCACCTATGAGTTGGAATCTGGTGGCGTTGCCCCTGCAAACTATGTCACCTTCACCTCCTTCTTTCTCAAGGCCCCGCTGCTCAATGGTGGGAAGACACAGCGCACTAACCAGCTGGCACAGTCATCACTTGGCCGATTTCCAAGCTGCCTTTCGTGCGTTTCATTCCTCAGGGAATCATGGACCGGAAGAAGCAAGAGTTCCGCAACCTCACCCAGGGCAACAAGACAGTGGAAGCTTATCAGCGGGATTTTCTGGAATTACGCTATGCTGAAGAAAGACATTCCCACTGATGCTCGCCGTCAGGAAAGGTTTCGCGAAGGACTTCAAGCTGACATCAAGCTAGCGCTCCTTGTGCATGAATTTGATAATTTCTCCATCTTGGTGAACAAGGCTATCCAGGTCGAGACTGGTCTGCAGGCGCACCAGGGATCTCTTAGGCGCAACCGTGACACCGGTTCATCTTCGAGCCAGCCTACACAGAAGTCGGATCTGGATCCAAACAGCGTGTACCGTCAGCTGCACTGCTCCAAGACAGTCCTATACTGCACCGCGTCTGCCTCCACCACCTAGGCAGCCAGGACTTCCAGCTCCACCACACCCGAGCTCCTGCTCCCAATCCCAATGATAGTGTGCTGCTACAAGTGTGGGCAGCCAGGTCATTTTTTCCAGGAACTGCATTCAGAACCAGAACCAACTGGCACTCTGCAACTGGCCGTAGGAACTCAGCCTCGCAACAACAATGCCAAGATCTATGGGCGTATTCAGGCCAACACACCGATTTCAATGAAGCTCAGGACCAGCCTGCCACCGTGATGGGTACTCTCCTTGTTATTCAGTACCAGCTTCTGTTTTTTGATTCGGGAGCATCGCATTCATTCATGGTCCGAAGAATTTGCATACAAACACGACATTAATGTGAGGTCATGAACACTGCAATAGTAATACACACCCCCAGGGTCAATGTCAAACCTCCATGGGTAGCAACGACGTCACCGTTGAAATTGAAGGGCTGGATTTCATGCCTCCCCTTTCATACTAAAGTCTGTAGTATCGACCTCATTCTCGGAATGGATTGGTTGAAAGCGCATACTGCTTCTATAGTTTGCGCCACGAAGATCGTCCATCTTCAACCCTTCTGATGAAATAATAAGCTACCAGGCTCAAATCATCCAAAAATGCCGAGGCGAGGCTTTATGCCTTGAATGCGTTAAACGCATCACCACTTGAAGGCATCGAGAAACATTCCAGTTGTTCGCGAATTCCAAGGTGTTTTCCCAGAAGAACTCCCAGGGATACCCCTGCAGAGCTGTCGAATTTGTCATCGACTTGAAACCAGCACCACTCCTATCGCCAAGCGACCCTACAAGATGCCGCCGCATGAACTCCCTGAACTTAAGGAGGAAATCGACGCTTCACTTCGTAAGGTGTCATTTGCCAAGTTCCTCTGCTTGGGGAGCACCTTCTCTCTTTGTCAGGAAGAAGGAGGATCAAACCGATTGGTCCAAGATTACCGTCCTAAACCAAGCAACTACCAGAAACAATTATCCCCTTCCTCGGATAAACGATCTGTATGATCAACTGGCGGGTTCATCAGTGTTCTCTAACTCGACTTAGGTTGGGTTACCACCAGATCGTGTTCGTGAAGAGGATATCCCAAGACCCCTTCGTTACTCGATAGGCTCATACGAGTCACTTCATGTCATTCGGCTTACCAATGCTCCCGCACATCTCATTCTCCGCCTGATGAATTATATATTCATGAATACTGAACAAGTTTCGTCGTGGTTTACCTGGATGAATCCTAGTATACTCCAAGAACAAAGAGGAACATGCTGAACATCTTCGACATGTTCTGGAAAACTTCGAGTGCATCAACGAAAGCTAAGTTTCCAAGTGGTGAATTCTGGCGTTCCCGAAAAGTAACATACCTTGGGCATGTCATCTCCAAGGATGGTATTGCCGTCAACCCCGAGGCGAGTCAGGCTATTCTTGATTGGCTCCTCCAAAAACGTCAAGCAGTTCGAAGTTTTTTCTCGGACTCGCCAGCTATTGCCGTCGATTTGTCGAGAACTTCTCCAAGATCGCCAAGCCCCTGACTAAACGCTCATTAAAGGGTCAAGTTCGATTGGACGGAAAAGTGTCAGAGAAAGTTTTCCAGAAGCTCAAAGCAAGCTGACTTCTGCCCCAGTGCTTGCCCCTCCTGATTCCCAGAAGGATTTTGTCATCTATTTGTGAGCATCCCGTCAAGGATTAGGTCGTGTGTCTCCTAATGCAGACCGCAGAGTAATTGCTTATGTTTCGCGTCAATGCGTCGCACGAAGAGAATTACACAGTACATGACCTCGAGCTTGTTGCCGTCATCCATGCACTAAAAAGTGGCGACATTACCTTCTCGGTAATCGTTGCGCGAGATCACACCGATCCATCAAAGTCTGAAGTATCTGTTCACTCAGCCAGACCTGAACCTCCGTCAACAGAGATGGATGGAACCGTAGCGGATTTTAACTTGGTATATTTCTTATACCCCTGGCAAGGCTATGTAAGGGCCGATTGCCTTGAGCCGCAAGTTTATTTAGAGGTAGATCAGTTTTTCCTCCAGGTTTCTGTTGATTGTGCGATTTATTGGTGTAAATACTTTTTGTGTGCCCTTCGTGCTGCTCCCTACTGACATATAGCAATCTGTCACTCACAGCTACTGTTCCTTAGCTTATCTTTTCGCACCTGTGTGACTCGCCACCCCGGCCCGTACTACTTGGCCCCGCCCCAGACGCGATCGCGAGGGAGGAACGGAGGCTGCCTCCGCAATAGTTGGCCTCCATCACGCCTCAATCATCCCCGCCCGGTTGACCCCCCTGTGGTTATTGCTCATTACGCCCCTGCACGCCTGTTGCGTGACGACATAGGGGCGCGCTGCCACCCCGCCCGCCCACCCAGAGGATCTAATGGTGGACGGCATAAAAAGAAGCCGCTGCAGGGGTTTTTGGGTTTATGACTCTCAAGCCCACAGATAAAGCGGCGTATCTCGTGAAGGGGAAGGCCCTTCGTTCTTCACTATTGCTGATACTGGCCACCTCGTTCTTTTAATTAAAAGTGTCTTCTAGTGTCCCCTACTAAATAAAGGTAACAGGGTATGAATCTAAGGAGAAAGGAGGTCTATGCAAGAAGCTCACGGACACTCGTTGTCGATTACATACCGGAGGAGACGCAAGAGTACCCAGCCATCCGTCAAAGATTCGGTGGTTCAAAACATGAACAAGTACATTGATCCGCTATGTGGCTGAAATGTGATGGTTGTTGCCGTAGTTGTCCAAAGCCAGAACATAAAAGGGCCCCCGCCGGAAATCTGACAACCCAATTGCTATGTTTCCTGAATGGAAAGCGAGGAATATGGACCATGTGATGAAATGGACTCTTATCACTGGGTTGTCCCAAACTCACAGAAAGGTAATGATGCATTCTTGTTGTCGTCATTGAGCCGACTTTCCAACGTTGCACATTTTCTAGCCGTCAACGAGACGATCATCACGGCTAGTGCCTCGCAACTCTCTACATGTCCCAGAATGTTTTCACTGCACGGTATTACAAGGTTATCAGTTCAGACCCGGCTTGGGCAGCTTATTTCACTGCAGATTCTTGTGCAAGTTGCCAGAAGCTATGGGAAACTCATCTGTTCCTTCGCACCGCTTTTCACCTCAGTCTCAAGACAAGTTGAACAGCGTCAACAAGTTACGAAGACTGCTTCGGGGGGGGCTTTTTTGTGTCAGATCCTTCGGAAAGGGAAATGGGAAGAATCTCTCCCATTGCCGAATTCTCTTACAATAAACAGCCTATCAAGCCAGTATGAAGACAGTCTGATGAAGATGGGCCCCTTAGAAGTATGTACGGGACGAAGTTTGGCCGAATCCCTTGAATTGGTCAGGAAAACTGGGGAGGGGGGAAGGGGAAAAGGGGGGGGGAGGAACGGGGGGAGGGGGAACGTCCACTCTTCGGTCCGGATATTATCCAACTTGCCGAAGATCAAGTATTGCGTGTCCGCGAGCATTTGAAGGGAATGCTCAGTCACGTCAAAAGAGCAGTATGACCGCAACACCAAACAAGATATGTATATTCAACATGCGAAAAGGCTTATTCGAGTCACAAGATGAAAGGTACACCACCGATTAGGGCTCAAGGGCAAGCTGTGCTACTCGAGCTATACTTATATGGTCCTTTTCATGTTCTTGAAAGGCGTGGTGGTGCTAGAGCTAGTAGTGGCGTCCACTAGAGTTAGAATTTGTTAGGGGGTAGAATAGTTTAGTTTAGCGTGGCCTATCAGTTGGGAAATTCCACCGAACTTTCTCAGGTTTCTCACGAGATGTGTTCATACGTATCACAAATCACGCCGCTTTGCTTCAAAGAACCCCTATCCGCGAGTCGTAGTAGAGTAGTAAGATCACGAATTGCTTGAAATGACCAAAAGACCTTCTTTATAAGAGCATCCGGTACGCATTCTCGATCTAAAGCCGAGAGCGTCGCACACGCCAGACGGTTATCAAGTATTCCTCAAGGTTCAGTGGTCAAACCATTCTTGAGGATGAAGCCACTGGGGAACGCGAGGATCGTCTTACGCGATGAATACCCCGCTTTGTTCTTTCTACCTCCTAAATCTCGGGACGGAGATTTCTTGTAGTGGAGGAGATTTGTAGGAGAGTTGGTAACACCCCCTGTATTAAGCTACAGTGTCACCCTTTTTGATGAGGCCATGTCATCATGATAATAGTGCATAATCATCATTAGCATCATATTGCATTTTCAACTCCTTAAGTCAAATTCAAATTTTAAATGAAAGTGGAATATTAAAAGTTGTCCAAATAGAAACTAAAATGTCAGATAAGTAACAAATATTCCAGAGGTTATTCTAAATTGAAACACACTCATTGGAATTGGATATATAAGGGACTCGAACAACCTCAACAAGTGGATAAAGATAATATTAATAACCATTATTTAAATCTGAATAAATAGGAATTATGTTTTGTCCAAACTATTTTAAGTGTTGTTAAGGAATAATGCACTGGTATTTATGAAAATAGGTCACACTTTTAAAAAAACCATTTGGGCAAACATTTACAGTAGAGAAGAGAAATAAGAAAAGAAAAAAAACAGAAAAGGAAAGACCCCTCCCTTCTCCCTGGGCCGAATGGCCAGCTAGCCACAGGCCGGCCCAGCTGCGGCCCACCCCCACTCCCTTATCCACTCACCCCCCCCCCCAACCCTATCCACTCCCCCCGACACCCCCTCGCTCACTCCTCCCCCCCCCCGATCCAGAAACTGGATCGGGCGACGCCGCTCGACGTCGCCCGTCGCCGTTGGACGCCACCGCGGAGAGCTCCCCCCCCCGATCTGCTTCCCTCCGGCGCCGTCCAAAGCCTCTCCCTCCCCGCCGACGACCTCGTCCCGACGTGCCCTCGCTCGTGGCCCAGACCCAGCGCGCTCGCCCCGACGCGCCCGCACGCGCCCCGTCTCCGCCTGTCTCCGACGCGGCGTCGCGACCGTCGCCCTTGGACCTGAACGCCGCCCAGCCGGGACTCCACCGACGTCCCATCCTCGCCTCGACCCGTCTCTCGGCCCTCCACCCCGAGCCTCCTCGGCTCGACGCCGCAAGCCCCGCCTCGACCCCTCGCCCACCCTCCACGAGCTGACCCATGCGCCCGTCTGCAAATCTCGTGAGCCCAAGGCCTCCCCCTCCCCCTGCCCTTCCCCGTAGCGCCACCGGTCCGCCCGCATCTCAGCAGGGTCGGTCCCTTCTACGGCATTCGCCGCTCGCGTGCGGACCGCCCTCCCACCCCTCTCGCGTGCCACCGCGCGCCACCGCCCCGGCCGCGCCGGCCCCGCAGGCCGTGCCCGACTCGCCGCGCACTAGCCGCTGGCCGTGCGGTCCTTCCGCTGACCGTGCCCTGGGCCACTGCCCAGTGGGGCCCGAAAACCCCCCTGACGACTGACGAATGGGGCCCACGCCCTAAAAAAACTTTTTAAAAAAAAGAAAGAAAAAAAAAAATAATTAATTAAAATAATTAAAAATAATTAATAATAATTAGTTAATTAATTAGTTAATTAATCCTGATTAGGGTAATCTAATTAACTAATTAGTGTTAATTAAACAGTAATTAGTAATTAACTTAATTCACCGCTGACATCAGCATGAGGGTATGCTGAGTCACATCAGCATGTTTCGGATAATGTTGAAATTAAATAATTAATAAATTTCAGAAATTAATAAAAACTTTAGAAAATCGTATTAAATAAACCATAACTCCGATGAAAATTATTTTATACATGAAAACTTCTCAGAACGACGAACGAACCCGGATACGCCCTCTGTATTCCCGTCAGACGCCGAACTATGAGAACGTTGAACAATTAGACCGATTTCGGTAAATGAATAGTGTCCAACCCTAATTAAATAAATCCGATAAATTCCAAATAACTAAATCGCTTAGTTAGGCTGTATATCCACCCTGGCCCTGCGTTAGACATGTCCTGCATCCTGTTGCATCATTGCGTGGTGGTTTACTGTTTCTTCCCCCTCTTCTCTTGGTAGACTACGAGACCGACGCAGCTGCTGGTGGCCCCGACGACTCACGTTGTTGACGAGCCCACTTGCCAAGCAACCAGGCAAGCCCCCACCCTGATCACCAGATATCGCCTATTCTTCTCTATACTGCTTGCATTAGAGTAGTGTAGCCTGTTACTGCTTTACCGTAATCCATTCTGATGCATAGCCTGTCATTGTTGCTAGTCTGTTGATAACTACCTGCAATCAAATGCCTAGTGTAGGATGCTAGTTGTCATCAGTGGCCCTACATTCTCGTCTGTCTGCTATGCTACATTTGGGCCGTGCTCGCCACGGGTGGCGATTGCGGATATGTATACTGCTTATTACATGTGACATCAGATGGATACTAAGTCGGGTCGGCCGTGGAGCACCCGCAGGTGAGTTCACGAATGGGGGCTGAAAGGATGGCCTTCTCGACGGCCCCCTAAGTGACTCCTTGTTGTGGAGCGCAGGGCAGGTTGTGACCACCTAGGAGAGAGGTGGGCCTGGCCCTGGTCGTCGTCCGCGGTGACTCATAAAACACGTTTGAACGAGATTGGAGATGTTGATCTGAGTCTGGCCACTGGCCATAAGCACTAACCAACTACGCGGGAGTAGTATGGGTATCCCGGCGTCGTGGTATCAGCTGAAGCCTTCTTGACGTCAGCGACTGAGCGGCGCGCGCCGTGTTGGACCGCGATAACGAACCGCCGTGATCGTGTGGTTGCTAGGTTCTGCTCCGGGCGCCGCTACGCAAGTGCAGAGGCATGGGGCGATGGGCCCAGACCCAGAGTGCTAGGATTAGTCCGGCGTTGCTGACCTCTCTGTTGAGCCTAGGTGGGGCTGCGGACGTGTGGATCTTCCAGGCCGGGCATGACCCAGGAAAGTGTGTCCGGCCAAAGTGGGATCGAGCGTGTTGGGGAATATGTGGTGCACCCCGCAGGGAAGTTTATCTATTCGAAGCCGTGTCCCTCGGTAAAGGACGACCGTAGTTGTATTCCGACTCATGACAACTGAAATGGATACTTATAAAACACACCCTTACAAGTGACAGTTTAAAACCGGTGTGTCTCGCTCTCATCGCATGGTGGGACGACGAGTATCGACGGGTGTAGGATTAATGCTATCGGGGTTTGCTTGGTTAATTCCAAAACTAATCTCTTCTATTGCTCAAGGATGGAAGGATGCAGAAGCGTAGTCTTCGGACAGGAACTAGCCTATCCCCATCTTATTCTGGCCAAATTCTGCAGTTCAGTCATCCGTATTGGCCTTTACACATATAAAACCATGCCATATGTAGTATGTATAGATCCTGCTGCGAGGACTTGGATGAGTGCTCACGGGTGTTTTCCCCTCCCTTTCCCCCTTTTACCCTCTTGCGTGTGTCCGCAAAACAGATGCTGAGAGCCCAGACCAAACAGCGCCACCTTCACGACTACTAACAACCAGGGCGGGAGCTACTACTAAACGTCACAGACGCCGACGACCGGAGTAGTTGAGGAGGATCCCAGCGTGAGGCCCTTGACCCTGTTCGATCTGTTTGATCCCGTTGTGCTAGCCATCTTAGGCACCTGTTTAAACTATCTGTTAATCAGATATGTTGACTTCCGCTCCTTCTATGATCGAGCATTTGTATTCGAGCCCTCGGGCCCCTGGCTGTACTGATGATGTGTTGATGCTATGTTTGTTTTAGAGTTGTGTGGATATCTTCCGTGAGTCCATGATCTATTTAAATTTGCGTGCATGATTAGTGTACGATTGAAAAGGGTGCGTCACACAGGGCAAACAGGGCAAAAGGCCGGGGGTAGGGTCGTAGTGGGCACGGTGAAAATGTCCGGGGCCACGGGGGGTACCCCAGGACAGCCGCAGCAGCCACTCAAACGATCGATAACTTTGCAGAAGGACTCCGAATTCGCATGATCTTGGGCCTCGTTTTGAAGCTATGGAAAGGCCCAAGGTTCTCACATAGAGAAGAACCACCAAGATCAAACCAAGAAAGAAATGATGCAAGTAATGCAAAGGTTGCGCATATACATCGATGCGATCAAGCTATGCCCGAGAGTCCCCCTGATAGTAAGGCTAGAACCTCAAACCGGTCTCCCACAAGCCCTATGAGGACCGGCAAAACTAGGAAAACCGAGCAAGTATACATTGACTGAATATTAACTTGAGATTGATGATGAATGAAGGCTTGCCTCAAGTTGGAATCCTTTTCTGTCACAAACATTGGTGAAGGATACCGAATCTGCTTCCTCATAGGGTAATGAGGGAGCCTTAACTTAAGCCCACCTTCCTCAATTGCATCAAGTTTCAAGTAGATGCTTCACAAGAAGTAGAGAGTTAGTAGCACAAGCATTATTAACAATATGGAGGAGCTAGAAGAAATAGAGACTTAACATGAGTAGCTTGGAAGTTCCTCATAGGACTCAGAGAGTTTGGTGAGCTCGCCTTTGACAATCGTGTAGCCAAGGTCCAGGTGCTCAAAATCCTCTCTAAGTGATCATGAGCAACTTCAATCTCTTCTTTAGAAGATTCTAAGTCTCTAAGAGTTTCTAGAGACTCAAGAAGGTTACAGTCAAGTTTTCATTAAGTTCGTGACTTTCTTGAAAGTAAATCATTACATTCCCAAAATGGGCAACTAACGTCTTTAAACAGCACATAAGGGTTTATTAAACCAATGACTGAGACTTTACAACCTTACTAAATAGTTCGTGAAAGGGGAGTGGGGGTGGGCCGCAGCTGGGCCGGCCTGTGGCTAGCTGGGCCATTCGGCCCAGGGAGAGGAGGGGGGTCTTTCCTTTTCTGTTTCTTTTTCTTTTCTTTATTTTCTCTTCTCTACTGTTAAATGTTTAGGCCCCAAATGGTTTTTTTTAAAAGTGTGACCTATTTCATAAATACCAGTGCATTATTCCTTAACACCTAAAATTAGTTTGGACAAAACATAATTCCATATTTATTTCAGATTTAATAAATGGTTATTAAATATTATCTTTATCCACTGTTTGAGGTTGTTCGAGTCACTTATCCAATTCCAATGATGTTGGTTTCAATTTTAGAATAGCCTCTGGAATATTTGTTACTTATCTGACATTTTAGTTTCTATGTTGGACAACTTTTATATTCCACTTTCATTTAAATTTGAATTTGACTTAGGAGTTGAAATGCAATATGATGCTAATGATGATTATGCACTATTAATCATGATGACATGGCCTCATCAAAAGGGTGATCACTGTAGCTTAATACAGGGGGTGTTACACCAGGAAATGCCCGTTGAGCCCCAACGGCTAGTTTCTGTGTTTGGCTATTTAAGGGCTGCGTCCCCCCTCCGGTTTGGGGGTTGTTCACACACCTTCTAAACACCATTTTGAGCCTCTCTCCACCTCTCCCAAACCCCTATCTCCCCTCTATGTGAAGGGGGATTTGTGGATGGATTTGTGAGCCATTTGTTGATCCTATCCATTGCATCCCCTCTCTTCAATCTCCTACTTTCTTGAGTTGCATCTTGTGAGATTGAGAGAGTGGGTTGAGCATTTGTTGCTTAACCTTGCATTGCATTTGTTGCATTGGTTTGAGCTCCCCGCATCGATTAGTTCGAGTGAGAGCCTGTGAGTTTATTACTCTTGGAGGCTTCCGCCTCCTAGACGGTTTGGTGACATATTGTGAAGATTGTGAAGTGGCCTAGGTGGTCAAGGTTCCCCCGGAAGCTTCCTTTTGTGGTGTGCTCCGGGAAGGGTGTTGAAGTGGCCTAAGTGGTCAAGGTTCCTCCGGAAGCTTCCTTGCTTGTGGTGTGCTCCGGAGAAGTTTGTAAAGGTGTGGTGGTCGCCTTCAAGACCAACCCCGAGTGAATCGAGGCTCATCCGTTGGGGGTGACTCGAAAGGGAGAATACGGTGAGCCACTTGGTGGCGCCCCGAAGCTTTGGCTTCGGCACCGCTCTAACGGAGATTAGCACTCTCACGAGTGTGAACTTCGGGATAAATCCGCGTCTCTGACTCACTTGTGGTTATCTCATACCCTCACCCTTTACTTACCGCAATTCATACTTGCTCATATTGATATATCTTGTGCTAGTTGAATTGCTTAGTTGTTCCTACATTTCCATATCTTGTGATATAGTTTGTGCTTGCTAGTTTCCTTAAGTGTCTATCTTGTTTAGCATAGATTGTTGGTGCACTTAGTTGAGCCTAGCATATTTAGGTTTTGTGCTTGAAAGGTATCCGTTTAGTTTAATTCCGCATTAGGATAAAGCCAAATCCGTAACAATTTTAAAACGCCTATTCACCCCCCCTCTAGTCGTCATCTAGATCCTTTCAATTGGTATCAGAGCTTTGGTCTCTCCTTGCTAGGCTTCACCGCCTAGAGAGTAAAGATGTCGACTAGTGGTTTAGTGCATGATGACACTTTTTGTTTTAGTGGCACAAACTATCACTTGTGGAAAATTCGCATGCTTTGTCATTTCCGGGCCATGGGTCCAAATTTTGTGTGAATTGTTCTTGTAGGGGCTCCTTCGTGGAAGGATGAACTTTTTCCCACTATTGAAGAAAATGATAATATGCTTTGTGGGTATGGTGCTAAGAATGTCTTAATCCGATCTATATCCCTCGAAGTGTTTGAGTCAATCATGACTTGTGTGTCGGCTCATGAGATGTGGACCAAACTTGGAGTAATATATGGTGGGTCCAATCTTGATGAGGTTCATCATCTTACGGAGGAGTCAATTGAGGAGTTCTCCACATCTTCATATCATGAAGAACTCCATATTGCTTCTTCCTCCATGTGCTTGGACATTTCAAATACTTCCACCTCACCATCATATGACATGTCCCAAGGTAATAACATGGTGAGTGGAAATATCATTTGTGATGATGATGTTGTGCTCAACATTGATGATCTTTCATGCATAAATGCTAATGTTGTAGCTTCTTTGGACTTGAACACATCTAGCAAAAATGACATACATTCTTGTGTTAATAGTCCATGCATATCATATAGAGATTCCTTGAATACTTCATGTGATGATATGCTTGATACTCCTTGTTTCCATGATATATATGCTTCTATTTCCTCTAGTTATTGTTTGACTAACAATGTAGAGGAAATAAGAAAAAATAGTGCACACATCATTAATGAAGAAATTGCTAGAAGAGCAAAGAAGGACATCACCACATTGGAGAGGAAATGCTATGCGTGTCAAGAGGATGGACATGGATATCCTACTCTTGATGATGAAGAATCTCCCTCTCCAAAAGAATCATCATCAACCTCCGATGTTCACATGTGCCTCATGGCAAGAGGTATTACCGAGGTATCATCTACTCTTTGTAGTGATAATGATGAGTGTGATGATGAAACTAATATTGATATGAGTCAAGAAATTTATGAAATTGGTAAAGCTCTTCATGGGTTTAATAAGAACACTTATGTGATGTTTAAAGATCTTATTGCCCATTTTGGGAAGTGTAATGATTTACTTCATGAAGAGCAAGAACTTAATGAAAAACTTGACTGTAACCTTCTTGATGCTCTAGAAACTCTTAGAGACTTAGAATCTTCTAAAGAAGAGATTGAAGTTGCTCATGATCAACTTAGAGAGGATTTTGAGCACCTTGACCTTGGCTACAAGAATGTCAAAGGCGAGCTCACCAAACTCTCTAAGTCCTATGAGGAACTTCAAGCTACTCATGTGAAGTCTCTAGTTTCTTCTAGCTCCTCTCATATTGTTAATAATGCTTGTGCTACTAACTCTACTTCTTGTGAAGCATCTACCTTGAAGGAGAATGTTGAGCTAAGGGCTCAACTTGGTTTGCTAACTAGCAATTATGGGGAATTAGAAGAAAGTCATGAAAAGCTCTCGGGCTCTCATGATGATCTTCTTATCTCCCATGAAAGGCTAAAGTTAGCTCATGAGGCTATTGTGACTAAGGTAACATCTTGTGAGCCTCATGTGGACATTAGCACTATTTCTACTCAAAATGCTTTATTGACATGTGCTAGTCCTAGTGATTCATCTAGACATATTATTGCCAATTCTTGTAATGAATTGCTCTCCTTGCGTTGTTGCTCTAACCATGAAGCTTCTACTTCCTCTAGTACTTTTGTTGATACTAACCTTGTAGAGGAAAACAAAGAGCTCAGGGCCCAAGTCACTAATTTGAAGAAAGACTTGGAAATGTGTCATGAAGGAAATTCCACTCTCAACACTATCTTGAGTGTTCAAAAATCCCCTCATGACAAGGGTGGACTTGGTTTCATCTCCAACAACAAGAAGTCCAAGAAAAAGAAGAAGGGACAAGACCAAGTCAAGAATGAGGCCAACATTACATGCTTCAAGTGCAAGAATGTTGGACACCATGTGAGATCTTGTCCATTGAAGAAGAAGGCTTCAAATGTGAAGCAACAAGGGAAGCGGCCTCAAGTTCAATCTCAAGGTCAACCTCAAGTTCAATCTCAAGGTCAACCTCAAGCTGAAGAAAGGCCACTATCAATAATGAACCAAGGAAATGCTCCCCAAGTTGAGAAAGTAAAGAAGAAGAGAAGGGGGAGCACATGTTGCTATATTTGTCGTGAGAAGGGACACATATCTTCATCTTGTCCCAACGGTAACATCTCTAAGCCTCCTCTAGTCAATGATCATTATTCACTTAGGAAGGATGTTGTTGGCAATTTGTTTGCCAAGTTTGTTGGCGCCCAAAGTGGGTTGGAAATGGAAAAGGCCATTTGGGTTACCAAGCCTATTGTGACTAACTTCTTAGGACCCAACTTGGTTGGGGACCATCAAGCTCAACCTTGATCAATAGGTGTGTGAAGGACATTGGATATTTGGCTAGTTCATGAAGAAAAGAATATTCATCATTTATTTGTTCGAGCCAAGTCATGTGGATTATCATCATATTATCTATCCAATGTTCCTCCTTGCGGTAACTTGTATTTTTATTGCTTACATTGAAAGTTACTCGCCCCTTGCATGCTTAGGTTTTGTATCTAGCATGTGCATTTATTTGTTGTGCTTCCTAGTATGCTTGATTTGTGTTATCTAGCATGTGTAGGTTGCATTGCACATCATATAGTGGTGTTTGTAGTCTTGAGCCTTTATTGTATATTGTTTGGCTATTGCGAGATATTAGTGGATCATCACATTATGGGGGAGTGTTATGTTTTGTGCACATCACAAACCCAAAATGTGAATATGAGAAATGCCACATAGTATTGATATTCAATTTTATCTAGTCACTATGTGGTATGTCAAGCTCATTTGAAATTCAATTTCTCAAAGTATCCACTAATTATCTCTTGTTGGTTGATTATTTGCCTTTGTTGCGTGCTTCGTCGCGGTGTCCTGTGAGGTTCTTCAGTAAGTTTCTGGACACCCCATGTACACGGGGTCTCTGACCTCCGTGCGCACGGGGTACCATGAAACTTACTGGACACCCCGTGCGCACGGGGTCCTGGACCCCCGTGCGCACGGGGTGGTGGTTTCTCCTCTGGACACACCGTGCGCACGGGGCTGACCTAGCCCGTGCGCACGGGGTCCAATGGGCAGAAATGCCCACTCGGCCAAGTACGCTATAAAGCTCTCTTATGCTTTGGATTGATTTTGATCTTGTGCTTCTTCGGAATCTACCACCGAGTGTTAATTCCAAATACCATTTGTATTCTCTTACAATTGGTATTTCTTCATGTGGTAGAACTTTGTGATCATCTTCTTCTCGGCTTGTGCTTCAACTTGCCGTATCTCTCTGCTCGTACTTTCTATTATCTACTTGAGTGAGATAAGCCTTTGAGCATGTTTGTAATGTATATCCTATATGCTCATTGGTTTTTGCTTAGTTCATTTGTTGTACTTTGTGTGCGGTCCTGTGTGGATTCGTCACTTGATATAATTTGGTCAACTTGAATGCTTTATGTTATTATTGGAGTATTCTTCATCTTTGTGTTCTTTCGTCCAAATTGTATCTCTTTGGATCTTGGTAGGCATGTGCATGCATATTTATTTATATTCTTCTCCATGCCTTGCTTGCTCTACTTGATCCTCTCTGTAGGGTAAACTCCATAATATCCTTAATGGTTAAAGATGTGCATGAATTTCGAGTTCATATACATTTGCACATATTTATTGTGGAGTTTGCCCTATGTATTGTGGTTGTGCTAACTACTTCGGACCCAATATGTTTGGGGACCAAATTGTACCTTAATGTGTTTTAGGTACTTTGGATAAGCATTGGATGCTTGGCTTATTCACGAGGAAGGTGGAGACACCGTGGGAAATTATTAGAGCCAAGCTTGATTGATTCTTCGATTTGAGCGAGAAGATAAATGAAAACCCGGTTCTGTTGTAAGTGTTTCATTCTCATCATGAAAACCCGGTTAACTATATTTGGGTCTTTTTATTGGATATGCATCAAGCTCCCACACTTACTTATTCTCAATAAATCCACTGGATGTATTGAGGAAATGGCGAATGAGGAGTTTGATGAGGATAACGGCTTCCATGTAGAGCAAATTGTTTCAAGTGTTGTAGGTGATGAGGCTCCTTCCCAAGCTACAAGTACAATGGGGATTGGTCATATTCTTCCACAAGAAACACCCCATGTCCATGTAGAAGAAGAAGGAGTAAGAGCCCCTCTTGTGGATCCACCACAAGGAAAGTCATCACCCCCAACACAAGAGAAATATACTATGGGAGATCATGTACCTATCCAAGAACAAGATCAAGTCCCTCATGTTCATGTGCTAGATCAAGGGCCCCTTGAACCAATGCTCTCTCGGTAACAAGTTCTTACTTCATGCATTTATTTAAATTAGAGTCAACATTATGTATGTTGCATCATGGCATGATTAGTACTTGTTGAGTTTGTGTTTATTGCAAAAGCTTAAACCTCCTTATTGCATCTATGAGACTTTTGAGAAGAAGCATATCATGTGGATCTATAAAACCATGCTCATGGTTCACTTATCCCAAATATGCCAATTAAGCAACTTATTGCATACCAATTCCTCAAAGTGCTCTTATGTGCAATATTGATATAATTGCAAGAAACAGTCTTTTTGGTTGTGGAATTTGCTCTCATGCTGAGTAATTCATTTTTATGCAAATGAGATCAATTTGTGCCATGTGCCTTGTGTCATGTGCCGTGTGACAAAGCTCTTATGCTAAGATCAAGTTTGTATAATAATGGATTCATTCTTGGATATCATGTTCTTATCTTTTGTATCTTTTTGTGTGTGCAAGTTTCTTTGTGGATGCTCATCTCGATGATTATTGGCCACGTAAGAAACTTATACACATGAGAAAGTGCATATCCCTCTTTGATATCCTTTATTCCTTGCCAGTCACTTGGATTGTCTCTTTTTATTCTCTGGTGAATCTGGTAAGAGGTTGAGTAGTGAGTGCTTGTATGTATTGCATATATCTTTGCACTCATGAGTTGTTGGATATATTTTGGACCCATGCTTAGTCAAGTGATGATCCTATTTTGTGCACGTTGTATCCAAATACAAAACTAAATAATGCACAAATCATGGGGAGCTTCTCTATGTTCTTTAGAACACTCCTATGATCATATCATAATATCTTTTTGGTGCATTCTATGGATCCTCAATATAGTGTGAATTTCTTCGTTTGTTCGTAACTGGATATGTGCATTTGATTCCACTCACAATATGAGAAATGCACAAACTAAGGAGGAACTCATACTATATTGGTCTTCTAGATTTTTCCTCCATTTTGGCACTTGTTGCCAATGGGGGAGAAGTTTAGAGGGTTTAGGAAAAGTGGGTTGGTTCTTGTCATTCATGCATATCTACCATTTGTTGTGTTTGCTTGTTGCATGGATGTGTATATAGAGAAAACTCCACCAAGTTCTTTCCCGTGCATATATTGTGGGGGAGTTTGCTCTATATAGTGTGGTTCTACTAGCATCAAATTCTTGTGTAGTATTTCGATGCTGGTACAACCGGTTTTGATAACATCAACTATCTTTGTGATATTTGAGGCTATCAAAACCACCTCAAGTATTCAATTTATTCTCGGATAGATTGCATACTTGTTTTAAATTCATTATATAAACCCTCTTGTTGAGATTGTCATCAATTACCAAAATGGGGGAGATTGAAAGTGCATCTAGCCCCTAAGTGTGGTTTTGGTAATTGAATGACAATCTCCATGGACTAATGTTTTCAGTGAGATATATTTGAAGGGTTGTCCATAGATGGTGCCACAAGGATATTGGACTAAATCAAGGATGAAGTCCATATATATGAAGATAGTGTCCCAAGGATATTGGATGGAATCAAGGATGAAGTCCATATAGATGAAGTTATATGTGCTCTAAGCTTTGGTATTAAATGACAATTCCTATGGAGCATCAAGTGCATTGTATCTTATATGAAGATATGTTCCATAGTGATGCTTGAAGTTATTTGGGTTGTTATGTGAAGATTGCCATCAAAGCATTCGAAGAAGTCCTCATGGTATCCCTCTCTGGATACCCCTTGCACACGGGCTTGTACCGTGTGCACGGGGTCGGGTGTCAACTCTCTGGATACCCCGTGCTCACGGGGCCTAGGTGTTGGCTCTCGAGATGCCATATCCAGTGAGGTTTCAGTTCTTTGGAGGATCTCAAAGATTGACATATTTGGGCTTCTGAGGATCAAGGCTTGAGAGAATAATCAAAGAGAAGAATTTGAGTTATGGTTTCAAGACAAGATCATGGTGAGCTCATGTGTTGGGTTTCGGTTGATCAAGTCTTGAAGCAAGCAACTAGAGTGAAGAATTCATGGTGCCTCTCAAGAGCTTGTGATGGAGTTCTTAGAAGGGCAAGTGGTGACCAAGATGATATTCATAGTGGAACTTGATATGGTCTTGAAAGAGTCTTTGGTGATATAGTCTTGAAGCAATGAAGGGAAATGAAGAGTTCATTGTGGCTTTCAAGAAACCAAGATGGAGCTTGAAGTAAAGATGTCGGTTGACCAAGATGAAGCTCTAAGATTATATCTAAGTGGTCAACCCACAAAGCACAAACATTGTACCACATGAGATCAAGTGATCTAGTGGTATGGTAAGTAACTGTGAATTGTGCTTTGTTACCTAACCCATGCTATGTGTTTGTTATGTCTATGTGGGTTAGGTGTTTCTCATGGGCTTGCAACAAAAGGAAAGATTTCAAGTAGCCTATGTGTGGATGACATCAAGAGGTGATGGTCATCGGGTTCGAGGAGTCCAAGTGCAAGATGAGAAGCCGGAGGTTATATGCTTTGAAGCTTGCGGTCCACATCATGATAATGCACATGTGAAGGTGGGCTTAAGTTAAGGCTTCCCTCATTACAATATGAGGAAGCAATTCGAGTATCTTCACCAAGTGGTTGTGGACAAGAAAGGGATTCCAACTTGAGGCAAGCCTTAAAGTCATCATCAAGCTCAAGTTGAATATGCAAGTCAAAGGTATAACTTAGCTAGGTTTTCCTAGTTTTGCCGGTCTCATAGTGCTTGGTGGGAGACCGGATTATAGGTTCGATAGCCGTACTATCAAGGGGGACTCTCGGGCAAGTACCTTGATCGCATCGCATGTAGAGAGCTCAAACCTTTGCATTACTTGCATCATTCTTTCTTGTTGATCTTGGGTGGTTCTCTATGTGAGAACCTTGGGCTTTTCCATAGCTTCAAAACGAGCCCAAGATCATCGAATTCGGAGTCCGTATGCCAAAGTTATCATCGTTTGAGTGGGCTGCTGCTGGCTGTCCTGGGGTACCCCGTGGACACGGACTTGTACCGTGCACACGGGACCCCGTGTGCACGGGGTGCCCAGGAAATGCCCGTTGAGCCCCAACGGCTAGTTTCTGTGTTTGGCTATTTAAGGGCTGCGTCCCCCCTCCGATTTGGGGGCTGTTCACACACCTTCTAAACACCATTTTGAGCCTCTCTCCACCTCTCCCAAACCCCTATCTCCCCTCTATGTGAAGGGGGATTTGTGGATGGATTTGTGAGCCATTTGTTGATCCTATCCATTGCGTCCCCTCTCTTCAATCTCCTACTTTCTTGAGTTGCATCTTGTGAGATTGAGAGAGTGGGTTGAGCATTTGTTGCTTAACCTTGCATTGCATTTGTTGCATTGGTTTGAGCTCCCCGCATCGATTAGTTCGAGTGAGAGCTTGTGAGTTTATTACTCTTGGAGGCTTCCGCCTCCTAAACGGTTTGGTGACATATTGTGAAGATTGTGAAGTGGCCTAGGTGGTCAAGGTTCCCCCGGAAGCTTCCTTTTGTGGTGTGCTCCGGGGAAGGGTGTTGAAGTGGCCTAAGTGGTCAAGGTTCCTCCGGAAGCTTCCTTGCTTGTGGTGTGCTCCGGAGAAGTTTGTAAAGGTGTGGTGGTCGCCTTCAAGACCAACCCCGAGTGAATCGAGGCTCATCCGTTGGGGGTGACTCGAAAGGGAGAATACGGTGAGCCACTTGGTGGCGCCCCGAAGCTTTGGCTTCGGCACCGCTATAACGGAGATTAGCACTCTCACGAGTGTGAACTTCGTGATAAATCCGCATCTCCTACTCACTTGTGGTTATCTCATACCCTCACCCTTTACTTACCGCAATTCATACTTGCTCATATTGATATATCTTGTGCTAGTTGAATTGCTTAGTTGTTCCTACATTTCCATATCTTGTGATATAGTTTGTGCTTGCTAGTTTCCTTAAGTGCCTATCTTGTTTAGCATAGATTGTTGGTGCACTTAGTTGAGCCTAGCATATTTAGGTTTTGTGCTTGAAAGGTAGCCGTTTAGTTTAATTCCTCATTAGGATAAAGCCAAATCTGTAACAGTTTTAAAACGCCTATTCACCCCCCCTCTAGTCGTCATCTAGATCCTTTCAGTATGAGATGATCATGTTTTGTAAAAGTTATCGGCAACCGGCAGGAGCCTTATGGTTGTCTCTTTATTGTATGAAATGCAAACGCCATGTAATTGCTTTACTTTATCACTATGCGTTAGCGATAGTTGTAGAAGCAATAGTTGGCGAGACGACCACGATGCAACGATGGAGATCAAGGTGTCGATCCGATGATGATGGAGATCATGACGATGCTTTGGAGATGGAGATCAAAAGCATAAGATGATGATGGCCATATCATGTCACATATTTTGATTGCATGTGATGTTTATCTTTTATGCATCTTATTTTGCTTAGTACGGCGGTAGCATTATAAGATGATCCCTTAACTAAATTTCAAGGTATAAGTGTTCTCCCTGAGTATGCACCGTTGCGACAGTTCGTCATGTTGAGACACCACGTGATGATCGGGTGTGATAGACTCTACATTCACATACAACGGGTGCAAGACAGTTTTGCACATGCGGAATACTCGGGTTAAACTTGACGAGCCTAGCATGTACAGACATGGCCTCGGAACACTGGAGACCGAAAGGTCGAACATGAATCATATAGTAGATATGATCAACATAGAGATGTTCACCATTGATGACTACTCCATCTCACATCATGATCGGACATGGTTTAGTTGATTTGGATCACGTATCATTTAGATGACTTGAGGGATGTCTATCTAAGTGGGAGTTCTTAAGTAATTTGATTAATTGAACTTAATTTATCATGAACTTAGTCCTGATAGTATTTGCATATCTATGTTGTAGATCAATGGCCCGTGCTACCGTTCCCTTGAATTTTAATGCGTTCCTAGAGAAAGCTAAGTTGAAAGATGATGGTAGCAACTACACGAACTGGGTCTGTAACTTGAGGATTATCCTCATTGCTGCACAGAAGAATTATGTCCTTGATGCATTGCTAGGTGAAAGGCCTGCTGCAGGAGCAGATGCTGATGTTTTGAACATCTGGCAAGCTCGATCTGATGACTACTCGATAGTTCAGTGTGCCATGCTTTACGGCTTAGAATCGGGACTTCAAAGACATTTTGAACGTCATGGACCATATGAGATGTTCCAGGAGTTAAAGTTAATATTTCAAGCAAATGCCCGAGTTGAGAGATATGAAGTCTCCAACAAGTTCTATAGCTACAAGATGGAGGAGAACAGTTCTGTCAATGAACACATACTCAAAATGTCTGGGTATCATAATCACTTGACTCAGCTGGGAGTTAATCTTCCAGATGATAGTGTTATTGACAGAGTTCTTCAATCACTGCCACCAAGCTACAAATGCTTCATGATGAACTATAATATGCAAGGGATGGAGAAGACAATTCCTGAGCTCTTCGCAATGCTCAAAGCTGCGGAGGTAGAAATCAAGAAGGAGCATCAAGTGTTGATGGTTAACAAGACCACTAGTTTCAAGAAAAAGGGCAAGGGAAAGAAGGGGAACTTCAAGAAGAATGGCAAGCAAGTTGCCACTCCCGGGAAGAAACCCAAAGCTGGACCCAAGCCTGAAACTGAGTGCTTCTATTGCAAAGGGACTGGTCACTGGAAGCGGAACTGCCCCAAGTATTTGGCGGATAAGAAGGATGGCAAAGTGAACAAAGGTATATTTGATATACATGTTATTGATGTGTACCTTACTAATGCTCGTAGTAGCGCCTGGGTATTTGATACTGGTTCGGTTGCTCATATTTGTAACTCGAAACAGGGGCTACGGGTTACACGAAGATTGGCTAAGGACGAGGTGACGATGCACGTCGGGAATGGTTCCAAGGTCGATGTGATCGCCGTCGGCACGCTACCTCTACATCTACCTTCGAGATTAGTTTTAGACCTGAATAATTGTTATTTGGTGCCAGCGTTGAGCATGAACATTATATCTGGATCTTGTTTAGTGCGAGACGGTTATTCATTTAAATCAGAGAATAATGGTTGTTCTATTTATATGAGTAATATCTTTTATGGTCATGCACCCTTGAAGAGTGGTCTATTTTTGTTGAATCTCGATTGTGGTGATACACATATTCATAATATTGATGCCAAAAGATGCAAAGTTGATAATGATAGTGCAACATATTTGTGGCACTGCCGTTTAGGTCATATCGGTGTAAAGCGCATGAAGAAACTCCATGCAGATGGGCTTTTCGAATCACTTGATTATGAATCATTTGATACTTGTGAACCATGCCTCATGGGCAAGATGACTAAAACTCCGTTCTCCAGAACAATGGAGCGAGCTAATGACTTATTGGAAATAATACATACCAATGTATGCGGTCCAATGAGTGTTGAGGCACGCGGCGGGTATCGTTATTTTCTAACCTTCACAGATGATTTGAGCAGATATGGGTATATCTACTTAATGAAACACAAGTCTGAAACATTTGAAAAGTTCAAAGAATTTCAGAGTGAAGTGGAGAATCATCGTAACAAGAAAATAAAATTTCTACGATCTGATCGCGGAGGCGAATATTTGAGTTACGAGTTTGGCCTTCATTTAAAACAATGTGGAATAGTTTCATAACTCACGCCACCTGGAACACCACAGCGTAATGGTGTGTCCGAACGTCGTAACCGTACTTTATTAGATATGGTGCGATCTATGATGTCTCTTACCGATTTACCACTATCGTTTTTGGGTTATGCATTAGAGACAGCTGCATTCACGTTAAATAGGGCACCGTCTAAATCCGTTGAGACGACACCGTATGAACTGTGGTTTGGCAAGAAACCTAAGCTGTCGTTTCTTAAAGTTTGGGGTTGCGACACTTATGTCAAAAGGCTTCAGCCTGATAAGCTCGAACCCAAATCGGAGAAGTGCGTCTTCATAGGATACCCTAAGGAAACAATTGGGTACACCTTCTACCACAGATCCGAAGGCAAGATCTTTGTTGCCAAGAATGGAACCTTTCTAGAGAAGGAGTTTCTCTCGAAAGAAGTGAGTGGGAGGAAAGTAGAACTTGATGAGGTAATTGTACCTTCTCTCAAATTGAAAAGTAGCTCATCAGAGAAATCCGTTCCCGTGATGCCTACACCAACTAGAGAGGAAGCTAATGATTATGATCATGAAACTTCAGATCAAGTTACTACTGGACCTCGTAGGTCGAATAGAGCACGTTCTGCACCAGAGTGGTACGGTAATCCTGTTCTGGAAGTCATGTTACTAGACCATGACGAACCTACGAACTATGAAGAAGCTATGATGAGCCCAGATTCTAATAAATGGCTTGAGGCCATGAAATCTGAGATAGGATCCATGTATGAGAACAAAGTGTGGACTTTGGTGAACTTGCCCGATGATCGGCGAGCCATAGAGAATAAATGGATCTTCAAGAAGAAGATTGACACTGATGGTAATGTTACTATCTACAAAGCTGGACTTGTCGCAAAAGGTTTTCGACAAGTTCAAGGAGTTGACTACGATGAGTCTTTCTCACCCGTAGCGATGCTTAAGTCTGTCCGAATCATGTTAGCAATTGCCGCATTTTATGATTACGAAATCTGGCAAATGGACGTCAAAACTGCATTCCTTAATGGATTTCATAAAGAAGAGTTGTATATGATGCAACCAGAAGGTTTTGTCGATCCTAAAGGTGCTAACAAATTGTGCAAGCTCCAGCGATCCATATACTGGTGCAAGCATCTCGGAGTTGGAATATACGCTTTGATGAGGTGATCAAAGCATATGGTTTTATACAGACTTTCGGAGAAGCCTGTATTTACAAGAAAGTGAGTGGGAGCTCTGTATCATTTCTAATATTATATGTGGATGACATATTGTTGATTGGAAATGATGTAGAATTTCTGGATAGCATAAAAGGATACTTGAATAAGAGTTTTTCAATGAAAGACCTCGGTGAAGCTGCTTATATATTCGGCATCAAGATCTATAGGGATAGATCGAGACGCTTAATAGGACTTTCACAAAGCACATACCTTGATAAAGTTTTGAAGAAGTTCAAAATGGATCAGTCAAAGAAAGGGTTCTTGCCTGTGTTGCAAGGTGTGAAGTTGAGTAAGACCACTGCAGAAGATAGAGAGAAAATGAAAGTCATTCCCTATGCTTCAGCCATAGGTTCTATCATGTATGCTATGCTGTGTACCAGACCTGATGTGTGCCTTGCCATAAGTCTGGCAGGGAGGTACCAACGTAATCCAGGAGTGGATCACTGGACAGTGGTCAAGAACATCCTGAAGTACCTGAAAAGGACTAAGGATATGTTTCTCGTTTATGGAGGTGACAAAGAGCTCGTCATAAATGGTTACGTCGATGCTAGTTTTGACACTGATCTGGATGACTCTAAGTCACAAACCGGATGCGTATTTATATTGAATGGTGGAGCTGTCAGTTGGTGCAGTTCCAAGTAGAGCGTCATGGCAGGATCTACGTGTGAAGCGAAGTACATAACTGCTTCGGAAGCAGCAAATGAAGGAGTTCATATCCGATCTAGGTGTAATACCTAGTGCATCGGGTCCAATGAAAATCTTTTGTGACAATACTGGAGCAATTGCCCTAGCGAAGGAATCCAGATTTCACAAAAGAACCAAACACATCAAAAGATGCTTCAACTCCATCCGTGATCAAGTGTAGGATCGAAAGTAGGTCTAGAGGGGGGTGAATAGACTACTTGACCAAATAAAAATCTAGCCTTTTCCCAATTTTAAGTCTTGGCAGATTTTAGCAACTAAGCACAAGTCAATCAATCAACCTACACATGCAATTCTAAGAATGTAGCAATGGAAAGTAAAACATTGCATATGAAGGTAAATGGAAGGGTTTGGAGAAGGCAAACGCAATGTAGACACGAAGATTTTTGGCGTGGTTCCGATAGGTGGTGCTATCGTACAGCCACGTTGATGGAGACTTCAACCCATGAAGGGTAACGGTTCCGCAAGTCCATGGAGGGCTCCACCCACGAAGGGTCCACGAAGAAGCAACCTTGTCTATCCCACCATGGCCATCGCCCACGAAGGACTTGCCTCACTCGGGTAGATCTTCACGAAGTAGGCGATATCCTTGCCCTTACAAACTCCTTGGTTCAACTCCACAATCTTGTCGGAGGCTCCCAAGTGACACCTAACCAATCTAGGAGACACCACTCTCCAAAAGGTAATAAATGGTGTGTTGATGATGAACTCCTTGCTCTTGTGCTTCAAATGATAGTCTCCCCAACACTCAACTCTCTCTCACAGATTTGGCTATGGTGGAAAGATGATTTGAGTGGAAAGCAACTTGGGGAAGGCTAGAGATCAAGATTCTTGTGGTTGGATTGGAATGTCTTGGTCTCAACACATGAGTAGGTGGTTCTCTCTCAGAAAATGAGTAGTGGAAGTGTAGGCACGTTCTGATGGCTCTCTCTTGAATAGAGAAGGGGTGGAGGGGTATATATAGCCTCCACACAAAATCTAACCGTTACACACATTTGACTCAACTCGGTCAGACCGAATAGAAGAACTCGATGAGACCGATTCAATTCAAAATGTGAACATTAGGATTTTTGGAGGGACCGACATGATCAACTCGGTGGGACCGATGCGCTAGGGTCAGGGCAAAACCTCATCTTGGTGTGACCGATTGCATGAACTCGGTGAGACCGATTTCAGCAATGAGCAAACAGAGAGTTGGTCAGGCAAACTCAGTGGGACCGATCGCTCCTTTCGGTGATACTGAAATGTTACGAAAGGGAAACAGAGAGTTTGCATTGCGAACTCGGTGGGACCAATCGCTCATTTCGGTGAGACCAAAATGTTACGAAGGGAAACAGAGAGTTTGCAATCCCATGTCGGTGAGACCGAAATCCCTATCGGTGAGACCGAACTGATTAGGTTTTCTGGCAGTGGCTATGTCAAAAGAACTCGGTGGCCCCGGATAGATCAAATCGGTGGGGCCGAGTTTGACTTTATGTTTAGGACATATATGGAATTGAGAAAGTGGTTGAGGGCTTTGGAGCATATCACTAAGCATTTTGAGCAAGTAGACCATTAAGCAACACCTCATCCCCTTTTAATAGTATTGGCTTTTCCTATGGACTCAATGTGATCTTGGATCACTAAAATAGAAATGAAGAGTCTTGAGCTTTTGCCAATGTTTGTCCGTAGCATTTTGAGGGGTCCACATCTCTAGTCCATGTGCCATGCCAATCATTGAACTACCTGAAATATTTAACTTGAATGGATATTAGTTCAATGAGCTATATGTTGTTATGAATTACCAAAACCACCCAGGGATTAGTTGCACTTTCAATCTCCCCCTTTTTTGTAATTGATGACAGCATGTAGATCAAAGCTTCGACAAATGATAATATGAATGAAATATATCGTCGCTTTGAGAAGTATGTGATAAGCAAGAGCTCCCCCTAAATTTGTGCATTATTTAAAATTTGCTTTTGAATGCAAATGCACAATCGATTAGGATCATGGGTTACTCTTCCATGTCACATACATCTTGGTGGAGCGCTCAAAATGATAGAATATAAATAGCATGCACTCATCACCAAGGCAAACATGATTGATCATACACAAGTGATAAGATATCATCATTCAAGAACACATTAAGGCATAATATGATCAATCACATGATCATAAGAGTTTGAGATAGTCTTATCTCACACACAAGAATAAATAGTGTAGCAAACAAACGAGCAAATAACAAGTAGCAAGAGAGGCAAACAAAAGCAAAACACACACTCTCTCTCTCGAAGCCTATGATCTATACACTTTCTCCCCCTTTGGCAACAAGTTACCAAAAAGCTTGAAAATGCATAGTGCTATGCGGCACTCTAAGCACGATCTCCGGGAGCTCTGGTGTGCGAAGAAGGCGTGGAGAGGACAGCATCTGCAAAAGCTTCCGATGATGACTGAGGAACTGGAGGAGTTGCAACTGGAGGGGCAACTGGGGCAGTGGCTGCAGGTGCTGAAGTGGTGGCTCTTGTGTCACTGACTGGCATAGCTTCAGACCTGTTGGCTCTAGGCACTCTCTGAAATGCCTCTGTGGTAGCTCTTCCTCTCCTGTCCTCTGCTTCTTCTTGAAGTTGCTCAACTGTGGTCTGAATTTCTGTGACCTTCAAGTCTAGATCATAAAATTTTGTTTCAATGATTCTCTCAAGACTTTCTTGATTTTGAGTCAGGGTAGCTAGTCCTTTCTCAATTCTCATAGTGGCCTCAAGCAGATAGCTGAGCTGGTCCTGCTTGGTCTTAAGATTTACAGCCGAGACATCTAGAATCTTGGAAGTCTTTGCTGCCTTTGCTTTTTCTCTCTTCTCCTGAGCCTCCATAGATGTAGGATGTGATGCATCCATGACAACTACATTGTCCTCAAAGTCTGGCCTCAGGGGAAGGTGCTCTCTGTCTAGCAGATATGTGCTTGTGCCCATCTTGGAGTTGATGAGCATCTGAATGTGTGGGGCATATCCACATGACCTCTTCTGATCTGCTGCAGTCCTCTTAACTGTTTCAACAATCAAGGTCATCACCTTGAACTTCTCTGGCACATCAAACATATGTAACAAGTTGATTGAGTGCCCTCTGATCATCCTGTCATCTCCTGATTTGGGCAACAAAGTATGCCTCAGTATAGTGTTGATTGTAGGCAGCCCTGACAGCAGATAGTAAATGGACCCAAACTTGTGAGTCCCCAATGCAGCATCTAGAATTTCCTTGTACATGTGAGCCATGGAGTTATGATATTTCCTGTGCTTGGCATAGACATCTGTGTCATCCTCACTTTCTTCAGGGGCATTGATCAGCTTGGCCCACTCAGCAATTGAAGATTGGTACCTAGTACCCTCAGTCATCCAGACTATCTTGCCATCTGGGTAAAAATGTGCAGTGGAATAAAATTGCATCACCATCTCATCATTCCATTTTGTCAATTTTTGACCAACAAAAGTGTCAACTCCATTCATCCTGAAGCTCTCATGAACTCCAGGGAAGTAATCTTCATTGTCATTAATGAACTTCCAATCGACCCATCTCATGTCACTTACTATGGGCTTCTTGTCTAGGAGAATTGTCTCATAGAAGTCTTGCTGCTCCTTGGTGTGGAACCTGTAATCCACAGCAGTCCTTCTCCTTGTAGCATAGGGGTCTGTCTGTCTCCATAGTCTGATACCTGCATCTTTTCTCAACTTCATGTTCTCTGCAATTGGATGAGTGTCATCATGGTCTGGTATCTTTGGTTTGAGCTTCCTGAGCACTTGCTACTCCTCATCTTCTTGAGCTTCAGGCACTGGGGCCTTGTTCTTCTCTGCAGCTGAGATATTTCTTGTGCTTCTCTTAGGTGCTGTTGGCTTTGGAGCTTGAGCTTGTGAAGATTGCTTGGGAGCTGTCTTGGGCTTGGATGGAGCAGCCCCAGACTTAATAGCATCTCCCATCAATTTCTGAGATTTCTGAGCTGGTGCAGCATCTTCTTCTTCATCATCTTCATCTGGATCTCTCATCATTGATGATCTGCCAATCACTCTGGCCATGGTCTTCTTGACCCTTTCCTTCCTTTTCTTGCCTCCAGCAGCCTCTTCTTCTCTTGGTTCAGTAGTGAACTCCATAGTTTCCTGAGTTGAGGCTCTGGCTTTGGACATGGGCACTCTCTTGGCAGGAACTTTCTTCTTCATGCCAGGCTTGATGGCAGCAGCAACAGCATACTCCTTCTTGACTACTTTCTTCTTTGAGGTGACCTCCTCATCAACCACAAAGTCTTCATCTTCAGAATCTGAGGTTCTCTTCTTCCTTTGCCTAGTTGCAGCCTTAGGCAAGTTGCTTGGGGTGCTTCTGCTACCCTCATCATAGCTACTGTTTGAGGGGCTAGTGCCCTCACTCAGATTTGCCTGCTCCTCTAATTTGTTCTGGCTGTCACTGTTGTCTGACATCTCTGACACTAAAAGCTGACCCAGTGAATAGATAAGTTGAGATAGAGTGGATAAGAATCACAAAGTACAGCCATTTTGCAAAACAAATGAGTCAAAAACTTAGTTTTAGTTTTCTACAGAAAGCATTTCGGAGCTACCAATATTACAAACTCGGTGACACCAAAGCAGCTTTAGAGTCTAAACATGTGAAATCGGTCAGACCGAGACACAGTTCGGTGACTCCGAGATGCTAGGGTTTCACAGAGAAATGAACTCGGTCACACCGATTGGTATGTTTCGGTCAGACCGAAAATACTTGTGCTATGGCCTGAGCCAAATTGGTGAGACTGAAATCCTAATATCGGTCGGTCCGAGATGAGTTCGGCGGAAACCTAAACCTAAATTTTTGCATCAAATCTAATCTAACGGAGTTTCCAGTGGATAGAGTTGTCTCAAAACATGGAAAGAATATAGGCATTGATCTTTGTGCTCGGAATCGGAGTGGGGAAGGCACAAAGGGATGAGTTCATACCCTAACTTGGCGATGAGCTCGCTACGGTAACAACGGCAGTGAAGATTCCCGTTGACGGCGGCGAAAACCAGCGGTAGGAGGACGCTGGCGACAAGGAGACGATCCGGAGACCTCGAGTTGGCAAAGCTGGACAGGCGCGGGCGAAGCGTTTGAAGGAATTTCCTAATTTTCAGCCCGTGGGTATATATGTCCAGTCACTGTCGGTGTGACCGAGTGGAACTACTCTGTGGCACCGAGATGCAGAATCGCAAGCGGTTGCTGCAACTCGGTGTGACCAAAAGGTTCAAATCGGTTGCACCGAGATTAAAACTTAGATCAACTTAATGAACTCGGTGTGACCGAATGGGATGGATCGGTCAGACCGAAATGCACTAAGAAGTTTTGGAAGTTAAGTCTATGATGAATCGGTGGCTCCGAGTGCTCCTCACTCAGAGGGTCCGAATATGACTTGATCAAACTTTGTGATGTAGCATGAATAGAGTTTGAGACGAGAAAAGCATAGATAGCTAGAGGGAGTACTTAGGCATTCTTGTCCATCCATTTGGCAGAAAGAAGAAAAACCAATCAATCAAAACAACAAATGGATGTCCTCGAATGGAGAAAAAATATGCATCCAACATGCTCACACAATAAGATAGCAAATGAAATATGTGTCAAAGCATGCACAAACACTCTAGCATCTATCAAGCAATTGGCGATGACTAGGTCATCTATATATGAGTATATTGACTTAGGAGTAAAATGAGAACATTTGATCATAGGTCATACTCATCGTTTAAGCACAAGTGGGGTTACCACTTTTACATAAAGCATTGTTGTGTTCACACCATTAGAGTTGCTTTAGCTCAATTCTTAGAGTAAAGCTCCCCCTAGATGTGATATCCCCCCTAAGAGGGATGAACTAACCTTGGGTTTTGTCGATGATGACTTCATGTAGATGTTGAAGATGTGGATGCTCAATGTTGATGTAGATCATTTGGAGCAATCCGTTGGAGTGAGTTGCAGTTTCAATACCTACATGGGTTAGTCCCACAAGGAACACACAAGGATATCCATAGACGTAGAGTGAAATACACATATGATGTTGTCCATGAAAGCATTAGGTTACCTTGTCCCTTGTCTTACCAACAAGAGGGTTTGTGACTCCTTGAACTAGTGCAAGATATGGAAGTTGATTGCACTTGTCCTTGCCAAAATGAATATGAGTGAAGTATGTTGGCGGAGTCACCCTCAAGAACTCTCTAGTTCTTCTTCTTTGGGATCCACATCATCTTGATGGGAATCCTTGGAGTTGTAGTCGTACTTGATGAAGTATAACTTGATGTAGTCTTGAGAACCCACTTGACCAAGGCCTTTGGAGCTTCTTCCCACTCAACTCCATTGGCATTGAACTTGCATTCAAAACCAACACCTTGATTATTCCGGTGCCTTCCTTGCTTGCGTACAATTTCCTCAAATTGCTTACTTCCGGCAAGGCTCTTGTAAACACCTTTCTCTATAATTCCCTTCAATAAGCTATTTTCTTGCTCAAGTGTAACTTGGCTAAGAGAATCATTAGTGGAATCAAGAGAACTACTAGAAGCAACAATATTGGATTTAACATGATTATTGTTACTACTAGAAGAAGAATCTTTCTTGCTCTTGTTGCTAGATTTTACTTGTGGCATGTAAGTAGACAAGAGTAAACACTTGGCAATGTAAGAAGAACTTTTCTTACGAAGATCATCATTGATTGCTTTTAAGAACCAATGCTCTTGCTCTAGATTGAGCTTTTCAAAGCGTAGCTTCTCATGAGTCTTTAAAAGCTCTCGATGATCCTCGAAGGTAGTTTCATGCGCTAACTTAAGAGTGTTTAATTCTTTAGTTAGACGCTCAATCTCCTTCTTATCATTGTCATTCGTTTTATCTTGATTAGCATGATTAACAGCAATTTCATCATAGTTTTCATCACTAGAGTTGTCAACAAGTAAATCATCATCACCTAGCAATTCATCATCATCACTATTGAAATCAACATACTCGGGGTGTGATACCTTGGGGCCTTTAGCCATGAAGCATCTTCCAATCCCTTCATTTGGTGAGTCAAATATGTTGTAGGAGTTGGATGACACAAGTGCAAGACCGGCAACACCTTCATCTTGAGTATGTTCGGAGTCGGAGTAATAACTTCTCTCGGAGTGGTGTTCGGAGTCGGAATCGGATACCCATTCACCAACATGAGCTTGATGTCTTCGTCTTGTGTAGCTCTTTGATGACTTGTCCTTCCTTTCCGAATCCTTGCTTCTGCGAGAGGGTCTTCGTTCATAACGATCATCTCTACTCCTTCTCTCTCTTGGAGGTGATTCCTCTCTTTTACTCCTCCTTTTAGGTGAGTCTTCTCTTCTTTTGTAGGGAGCCGTACACTCATTGGAGTAGTGTCCGGGTCTTCCACAATTGTAGCAATTTTGTTCACGACTAGAAGATCTCTTGTCATAGTAGGACCTTGACTTGGAACTTCTCTCCTTGCTTCTACTCTTGTAGAACTTGTTGAAGTTCTTCACCATTAGGCTCAATTCTTCATTGAAGGCTTGTTTCTCTCTTGATGTTGTAGGAGCATCACGTGAAGCTTTGTAAGCACCACTAGACTTGTTCTGAAGCTCTTCTTTATCCTTGAGTGACATCTCATGAGCAACAATTCTACCAATGACTTCCGTTGGCTTGAGATCTTTCTAATTGGGCATCATTTCGATCAATGTACACACAGTATCATATTTTCCATCCAAAGCTCTTAGGATCTTCTTGATGATGAATCTGTCGGTCATCTCTTCACTTCCTAAGCCAGCACTCTCATTTGTGATGAGAGCAAGCCTAGAGTAAATTTCAGCGACACCTTCACCATCCTTCATTTTGAACTTGTCAAGTTGACTTTGAAGCACATCCAATTTGGATTCCTTGACGGACTCGGTACCTTCGTGCATATCAACCAAAGTATCCCAAATTTCCTTTGCATTCTCAAGACGGCTGATTTTGTTGAATTCTTTGGGGCACAATCCGTTGAAGAGGATATCGCAAGCTTGAGCGTTGTATTGCAACATCTTCAATTCTTCCGCAGTTGCTTCACGATTTGGTTCTCTTCCATCTTCGAAGAATTCACCTTGCAAACCAATACATACAATAGCCCAAACAGCGGGGTTATGTCCAAGAATATGCATTTTCATCTTACGCTTCCAACTAGCAAAATTTGTACCATCAAAGTAAGGACCTCTACGGTGGTAATTTCCCTCGCTAGACGCCATACTCTCCTAGGTTGTGAAACCAAGGCTACGATCACCAAAGCTATGGAAATCAAGGCAAATGGAGACCAAGGCTCTGATACCACTTGTAGGATCAAAAGTAGGTCTAGAGGGGGGGGGGTGAATAGACTACTTGACCAAATAAAAATCTAGCCTTTTCCCAATTTTAAGTCTTGGTAGATTTTAGCAACTTAGCACAAGTCAAGCAATCAACCTACACATGCAATTCTAAGAGTGTAGCAGCAGAAAGTACAACATTGCATATGAAGGTAAAGGGAAGGGTTTGGAGAAGGTAAACGCAATGTAGACACGAAGATTTTTGGCGTGGTTCCGATAGGTGGTGCTATCGTACGTCCACGTTGATGGAGACTTCAACCCACGAAGGGTAACGGTTGCGCGAGTCCACGGAGGGCTCCACCCACGAAGGGTCCATGAAGAAGCAACCTTGTCTATCCCACCATGGCCATCGCCCACGAAGGACTTGCCTCACTCGGGTAGATCTTCACAAAGTAGGCAATCTCCTTGCCCTTACAAACTCCTTGGTTCAACTCCACAATCTTGTCGGAGGCTCCCAAGTGACACCTAACCAATCTAGGAGACACCACTCTCCAAAAGGTAATAAATGGTGTGTTGATGATGAACTCCTTGCTCTTGTGCTTCAAATGATAGTCTCCCCAACACTCAACTCTCTCTCACAGATTTGGCTATGGTGGAAAGATGATTTGAGTGGAAAGCAACTTGGGGAAGGCTAGAGATCAAGATTCTTGTGGTTGGATTGGAATGTCTTGGTCTCAACACATGAGTAGGTGGTTCTCTCTCAGAAAATGAGTAGTGGAAGTGTAGGCATGTTCTGATGGCTCTCTCTTGAATAGAGAAGGGGGTGGAGGGGTATATATAGCCTCCACACAAAATCTAACCGTTACACACATTTGACTCAACTTGGTTAGACCGAATAGAAGAACTCGGTGAGACCGATTCAATTCAAAATGTGAACGTTAGGATTTTTGGTGGGACCGACATGATCAACTCGGTGGGACCGATGCGCTAGGGTTAGGGCAAAACCTCATCTCGGTGTGACCGATTGCATGAACACGGTGAGACCTATTTCAGCAATGAGCAAACAGAGAGTTGGTCAGGCAAACTCGGTGGGACCGATCGCTCCTTTCGGTGATACCGAAACGTTACGAAAGGGAAACAAAGAGTTTGCATTGCGAACTTGGTGGGACCGATCGCTCATTTCGGTGAGACCGAAATGTTACGAAGGGAAACAGAGAGTTTGCAATCCCATCTCGGTGAGACTGAAATCCCTATCGGTGAGACCGAACTGATTAGGGTTTCTGGCAGTGGCTATGTCAAAAGAACTCGGTGGCGCCGGATAGATCAAATCGGTGGGGCCGAGTTTGACTTTAGGTTTAGGACATATATGGAATTGAGAATTTTGTTGAGGGCTTTGGAGCATATCACTAAGCATTTTGAGCAAGTAGACCATTAAGCAACACCTCATCCCCTTTTAATAGTATTGGCTTTTCCTATGGACTCAATGTGATCTTGGATCACTAAAATAGAAATGAAGAGTCTTGAGCTTTTGCCAATGTTTGTCCTTAGCATTTTGAGGGGTCCACATCTCTAGTCCATGTGCCATGCCAATCATTGAACTACCTGAAATATTTAACTTGAATGGATATTAGTTCAATGAGCTATATGTTGTTATGAATTACCAAAACCACCCAGGGATTAGTTGCACTTTCATCAAGTCAAGGAGGGAGACATAGAGATTTGCAAAATACATACGTATCTGAATGTTGCAGACCCGTTGACTAAGCCTCTTCCACGAGCAAAACATGATCAACACCAAGACTCCATGGGTGTTAGAATCATTACAATGTAATCTAGATTATTGATTCTAGTGCAAGTGGGAGACTGAAGGAAATATGCCCTAGAGGCAATAATAAAGTTGTTATTTTATATTTCCTTATTCATGATAAATGTTTATTATTCATGCTAGAATTGTATTGATCGGAAACCTAAATACATGTGTGAATACATAGACAAACACTGTGTCCCTAGTGAGCCTCTACTTGACTAGCTCGTTGATCAAAGATGGTTAAGGTTTCCTAACCATGGACATGAGTTGTCATTTGATAACGGGATCACATCATTAGGAGAATGATGTGATGGACAAGACCCATCCGTTAGCTTAGCATTATGATCGTTCAGTTTTATTGCTATTGCTTTCTTCATGTCAAATGCATATTCCTTCGACTATGAGATTATGCAACTCCCGGATACCGGAGTAATGCCTTGTGTGCTATCAAACGTCACAATGTAACTGGGTGATTATAAAGATGCTCTATAGGTATCTCCGAAGGTGTTTGTTGAGTTGGCATAGATCGAGATTAGGATTTGTCACTCCGAGTATCGGAGAGGTATCTCTGGGCCCTCTCGGTAATACACATCATAAGAAGCCTTGCAAGCAAAGTGACTAATGAGTTAGTTGCAGGATGATGTATTACGGAACGAGTAAAGAGACTTGCCGGTAATGAGATTGAACTAGGTATGAAGATACCGACGATCGAATCTCGGGCAAGTAACATACCGATGAACAAAGGGAATAATGTATGTTGTCATAACGGTTCGACCGATAAAGATCTTTGTAGAATATGTAGGAGCCAATATGAGCATCCAGGTTCTGCTGTTGGTTATTGACCAGAGAGGTGTCTCGGTCATGTCTACATAGTTCTCAAACCCATAGGGTCCGCACGCTTAACGTTCGATGACGATATTGTATTATATGAGTTATGTGATTTGGTGACCGAATGTTGTTTGGAGTCCCGGATGAGATCACAGACATGACGAGGAGTCTCGAAATGGTCTATAGGTAAAGATTGATATATAGGACGATAGTATTCGGACACCGGAAGTGTTCCGGAGTGTATCGGGTATTTATCGGAGTACCGGAGGGGTTACCGGAACCCTCGGGGGGAAGATATGGGCCATATGGGCCATGAGAGGAGAGCACACCAGCCCACAAGGGGTGGCGCGCCCCCCCTATGGCAGGAGGCCGAATTGGAGAAGGAAAAAGGGGGGTTCGGCCCCCCTTCCTTTCTCTCTTTCCCCTTCCCTTTCTTCTCCGGTGAAAAAAGGAAATGGGGGCGCCACTTGGGGAAACCCCAAGTAGGATTCATATCCTACTTGGGGCGCCCCCTGGCTGCCTCTCCTCCCCTCCCACCTATATTTATGTGGGGAGGGGGGCGCCTAGAACACACAACATCAATTGTTAGCCGTGTGCGGTGCCCCCCTCCACAGTTTACACCCCCGGTCATATTCTCGCGGTGCTTAGGCGAAGCCCTGCATGGATCACATCACCATCACCGTCACCACACTGTCGTGCTGACGGAACTCATCTACTACCTCGACACCTTGCTAGATCAAGAAGGCGAGGGACGTCATCGAGTTGAACATGTGCAGAACTCGAAGGTGCCGCACGTTCGGTACTCGATCGGTGGAGCGCAAAGAAAGTTCGACTACATCAACCGCATTATGAAACGCTTCCGCTTTCGGTCTACGAGGGTATGTAGACATACTATCCCCCTCATTGCTATGCATCTCCATGGATAGATCATTGCGTGTGCGTAGAATTTTTTTTGTTTTCCATGCTTCATTTCCCAACACTACTGGAGGAGAAATTCATATCCATCATCATCAACTCTTGATCAACGTGCTCCATGATGAGTTGTGAGAGGTCCATTCCCTGAACTACAAGTTCATGGCGGTAGCCAATGTTGTAATCTCTCCTCCTAGATGTGTTTTTATGTTCAATAAAATAGTTACATGGGTTGCCCTACATGATTGTAGTTTATCACATGGGTTTGTGGTGGTGATCTAGATCATGTGATGGACTAACTCTGTATGTTCAAATTTGTTTATGATTCATGTTTGATGTATAAATGTGATGCTCTGCAAGTGCACAGGTGAAAGATCGTGGATGTCGCCTAGAGGGGTGTCATTGTCAAAACCAGCGGATCTCGGGTAGGGGGTCCCGAACTGTGGATCGAGGATCAATGGGGAACAAGGGACGCGGGACACGGTATTTACCCAGGTTCGGGCCCTCTCTAGGAGGTAAAACCCTACGTCATGCTTGATTATATTGCTTGTGTATATGGGGATTACAGAGTCGATCTACCACGAGATCAGAAGAACTAAACCCTAATATAGTAGGATGGTGATTGTCCTCTAGTCTCTACGGACTAAGCCCCCTGGTTTATATAGACACCAAGGGTATTAGGGTGACATATAGTCGGTTACAATAAGGGAACAAACATGCCAAATCCTCCATCATGACTTGGAGTACACACCATGGCACAAAAAGTCTCCCGTCCGGATACAATGTCGCTCCGTAGTTTGGTCCACCAGCAGCTATAGTGCGGCCCTGCTGTCCGGCCCATAAGAGATAGGCCGGCATCCCGAGGACCCCCTAGTCCAGGAATCCCTCAGTAGCCCCCGAACTAGCCTTCAACGCCGGCTTCTTGTAGAGCTCACATCTGCAGTCTCCGGCTTGTAGGCGAGTTCCTCCTGTGTATTCGGAATAATCCTTTCCAGCTGAGCCTTTAGAGGGTATCCGGCCCACATGCATAGTCATGTCATATCCGGCATCCGAACTATCGATTTTACTTAACCTTGAAGGCCAACCGTGCAAATATACGCAGTACCTTCAACTGACATTTTTTGGCAAAGGGTCGCGTGATATGTCTCCAACGTATCTATAATTTTTTATTGTTCCATGCTATTATATTATCTGTTTTGGATGTTTTATATGCATTAATATGCTATTTTATATTATTTTTGGGACTAACCTATTAACCCAGAGACCAGTGCCAGTTTCTGTTTTTTCCTTGTTTTTGAGTTTCACAGAAAAGGAATATCAAACGGAGTCTAAACGGAATAAAACTTTACGATGATTTTTCTTGGACCAGAAGACACACGTAGGACTTGGAGACCAAGGAAAAGGAGTCCCGAGGCGACGGCAAGGGTGCAGGGGGCACCCCAGGGGGGCGCCCCCCAACCTTGTGGGTCCCTCGGAGCTCCTCTAACCCTAATCTTCGACCAATAAATTCCCAAATATTCCCAAACCATCAGAGGCATCCACAAAAATACTTTTCCGCCGCCGCAAGCCTCTGTTCCCATGAGATCCCATCTTGGGGCCTTTTTCGGTGATCTGCCGGAGGGGGATTCGATCACGGAGGGCATCTACATCAACCCTATTACCCTTCCGATGAAGCGTGAGTAGTTTACGTCAGACCTATGGGTCCATAGCTAGTAGCTAGATGGCTTCTTCTCTCTCTATGATCTTCAATACCATGTTCTCCTCGATGTTCTTGGAGTTCTATCCGATGTAATATTCTTTTGCGGTGTGTTTGTCGAGATCCGATGAATTGTGGATTTATGATCAGATTATCTATGAATATTATTTGAATCTTCTCTGAATTCTTATATGCATGATTTGATATCTTTGTATTTCTCTTCGAATTATCGGTTTGGTTTGGCTAACTAGATTGGTATTTCTTGCAATGGGAGAGGTGCTTAGTTTTGGGTTCAATCTTGCGGTGTCCTCACCCAGTGACATAGTAGGGGTAGCGAGGCACGTATTGTATTATTGCCATCAAGGATAAAAAGATGGGGTTTTCATCATATTGCTTGAGTTTATCCCTCTACATCATGTCATCTTACTTAATGCGTTACTCTGTTCTCTTGAACTTAATACTCTAGATGCAGGCAGGAGTCGGTCGATGTGTGGAGTAATAGTAGTAGATGCAGAATTGTTTTGGTCTACTTGACACGGACGTGATGCCTATATGCATAATCATTGCCTTGGATATCGTCATAACTTTGCGCTTTTCTATCAATTGCTCGACAGTAATTTTGTCACCCACCGTATTATTTTCCTTCAAGAGAGAAGCCTCTAGTGAAACCTATGGCCCCCGGGTCTATTTTCCCTTATATATTTTTAGATCTATAAACCAAAAATATCTACTGCAATTTATTTACTTTTATTTTATTTTACATTTTAGTAATCTTTTATATCTATCTCTATCATATCTCACCATTGCAATTGACCATGAAGGGATTGACAACCCCTTTATCGCGTTGGGTGCAAGTATTTGATTGTTTGTGTAGGTGCATAGATTGGAGACTTGCTTGTGCCTCCTACTGGATTGATACCTTGGTTCTCTAACTGAGGGAAATGCTTATCTCTACTTTGCTGCATCACCCTTTCCTCTTCAAGGGAAAAACCAACGCAAGCTCAAGAAGTAGCTGGAAGAATTTCTGGCGCCGTTGCCGGGGAGGTTCTACATCGTGCCTACCAAGTACCCATCATAAAATCTCATCTCTTGCATTACATTATTCGCCATTTGCCTCTCGTTTTCCTCTCCCCCACTTCTAAAACGTTTTCAGAAAATCACAAAAATATTTGCCTTTTTGTTTGCCATCTTTCCGTTCGATCTTTTGTTTGCTTGTGTTACCATGTGCCTTCTTTTTGCTTGCATCTTCACTTGCTAAAAGTTTATGGATCCTCATACACTTGCTAATCTTTTTAAGAGATCCAATTATGATGAACCAATTTCTAGTGATTTGAGTGCACTAGATTATCATTATGAAGTTTTGCTTGAAATTCGTGAATCTGAAAATTGTGATGAAGTGTTAAAAGAAGAAATCTATGAAGTGATTCACAACAGCTCCGTGGATGAATAGCATGGTTGCAATGGTTCTACTATAAATTCTATTAATGTCAGTTGTGCTAATGATATGCAAAACCCTAAGCTTGGGGATGCTAGTTTTGCTAGGTCCACTACTTGTTGCAATGATCATGATTGGGGTGATTTTTCTTATGATCTTGAAAATTTATTTAAGCCTCACGATGAATATGTTTGCAATAATATTGAAAGTGGGTTTGGAAGAGTGTCAACTCTAGGTAATAATGATCCCACTACTTTGGAGTATGATCAATCTTATGAAATTTTTGATAAAAGTGGGCTTGGAGAGGTCATGACTTTATTTAATGATAATCCCACTATTTTGGAAGAGTGTCAACTTTGCATGCATGTGGATCATGAAGAGGATATTTTATGTGATAGTTATATTGTTGAATTTGATTATGATCCTACATGTAATTATTATGAGAGAGGAAAATATGGTTGTAGAAATTTTCATGTTACTAAATTACCTCTCGTTATGTTGAGATTACTATTGTTTCTTTCTTCTTCCTTGCATATGGTAGTTTTTGCTTGCCTTGATGATTTGTTTTCCTATAAAATGCCTATGCATAGGAAGTATGTTAGACTTAAATGTGTTGGTCACATGTCCTACGATGCTCTCTTTGTGCTTCAATCCTTGTCTTTCATGTGAGCATCATTGAAATCTCAAGCCTGTCTTACTGGCTATAAAGAAAGAGCTTGTTGGGAGGCAACCCAATTTTATTTTTATGTTTTTTGTTTTGCTTCTGTTCTTTAATAAAATACACAGTATTACCTCTGTAGTAATTGTGTTTTAATTAGTGTTTGAGTCAAGTAAGACCTTTGGGATGGCTTACGGTGATAGTTGATTTGATCTTGCTGAAAAACAGAAACTTTTGCGTCCAGTTGCAGAATTTTAATAATTCACAGAAGCGACGAAAAACTCTGAATTTGTTTACACAAGATTTATATACAAATTTCCTCTGTTTTACTAATTTTTCAGAATTTTTTGAGTTACAGAAGTATTAGAACAATTCAGATCTTCACATACTGTTCTATTTTTGATAGATTCTGTTTTCTTTGTGTTGTTTGCTTATTTTGATGAATCTATGGGTAGTATCGGGGGGTATGAACCATGGAAAAGTTGGAATACAGTAGATATTACACCAATATAAATAAATAATGAGTTCATAACAGTACCAAAGTGGTGATTTATTTTTCTTATACTAACGGATCTCATGAGTTTTCTGTTGAGTTTTGTGTTGTGAAGGTTTCAAGTTTTGGGTAAAGATTTGATGGACTATGGAATAAGGAGTGGCAAGAGCCTAAGCTTGGGGATGCCCAAGACACCCCATGTTAATATTCAAGGACAACAAAGATCCTAAGCTTGGGGATGCCCCGGAAGGCATCCCCTCTTTCGTCTTCAATCCATCGGTAAATTTACTTGAGGCTATATTTTTATTCACCACATGATATGTGTTTTTCTTGGAGCGTCTTGTATGATATGAGTCTTTGCTTTTTAGTTTGCCACAATAATACTTGCTGTACACACCTTTTGAGAGGGACACGCATTAATCATGAATTTATTAGAATACTCTATGTGCTTCACTTATATCTTTTGAGCTAGGCAATATGCTCTAGTGCTTCACTTATATCTTTTTAGAGCACGGCGATGGCTTTATTTTATAGAAATTGTTGAACTCTATTGCTTCACTTATATTATTTTGAGAGTCTCTAAACAGCATGATAATTTTCTTAGGTTATGAATTTAGTCCTAATATGATGGGCATCCAAGAGGGATATAATAAAAACTTTCATATTAAGTGCATTGAATACTATGAGAAGTTTGATTCCTTGCATATTGTTTTGAGATATAAAGATGGTGATATTAGAGTCATGCTAGTGAGTAATTGTGGATTGGTAGAAATACTTGTGTTAAAGTTTGTGATTCCCGTAGCATGCACGTATGATGAACCTTTATGTGATGAAGTCGGAGCATGATTTATTTATTGATTGTCTTTCTTATGAGTGGCGGTCGGGGACGAGCGATGGTCTTTTCCTACCAATCTATCCCCCTAGGAGCATGCGTGTAGTACTTTGTTTCGATAGCTAATAGACTTTTGCAATAAGTATGTGAGTTCTTTATGACTAATGTTGAGTCCATGGAGTATACGAACTCTCACCCTTCCACCATTGCTAGCCTCTCTAGTACTGCGCAACTTTCACCGGTGCATTACACCCACCATATACCTTCCTCAAAACAGCCACCATACCTACCTATTATGGCATTTCCATAGCCATTCTGAGATATATTGCCATGCAACTTCCACCATTCCGTTTATTATGACACGCTTCATCATTGTCATATTGCTTTGCATGATCATGTAGTTGACATCGTATTTGTGGCAAAGCCACCATTCATATTTTTTATACATGTCACTCTTGAGTCATTGCACATCCTGGTACACCGCTGGAGGCATTCATATAGAGTCATATTTTGTTCTAAGTATCGAGTTGTAATTCTTGAGTTGTAAGTAAATAAAAGTGTGATGATCATCATTATTAGAGCATTGTCCCATGTGAGGAAAGGATGATGGAGACTATGATTCCCCCACAAGTCGGGATGAGACTCCGAACGAAAAATAAAATAAAATAAAAAGAAAAAAAGGGGAAAGAAAAAAAGAGCGGCCAAAGAGCCCAAAATTAAAAAAATGAGAGAAAAGAGAGAAGGGGCAATGCTACTATCCTTTTTCCACACTTGTGCTTCAAAGTAGCACCATGATCTTCATGATAGAGAGTCTCCTATATTGTCACTTTCACATACTAGTGGGAATTTTTCATTATAGAACTTGGCTTGTATATTCCAATGATGGGCTTCCTCAAATTGCCCTAGGTCTTCGTGAGCAAGCGAGTTGGATGCACACCCACTTAGTTTCTTTTTTGAGCTTTCATAAACTTATATCTCTAATGCATCTGTTGCATGGCAATCCCTACTCACTCACATTGATATCTATTGATGGGCATCTCCATATCCCGTTGGTATGCCTAGTTGATGTGAGACTATCTCCTTCTTTTTGTCTTCTCCACAACCACCATATTCTATTCCACCTATAGTGCTATATCCATGGCTCACGCTCATGTATTGCGTGAAAGTTGAAAAAGTTTGAGAACATCAAAAGTATGAAACAATTGCTTGGCTTGTCATCGGGGTTGTGCATGATTTAATACTTTGTGTGATGATGGAGGATAGCCAGACTATATGATTTTGTAGGGATAACTTTCTTTGGCCATGTTATTTTGAGAAGACATGATTGCTTTGTTAGTATGCTTGAAGTATTATTGTTTTTATGTCAATATTAAACTTTTGTTTTGAATCTTATGGATCTAAATATTCATGCCACAATAAAGAAAATTACATGGATAAATATGTTAGGTAGCATTCCACATCAAAAATTTGTTTTTATCATTTACCTACTCGAGGACGAGCAGGAATTAAGCTTGGGGATGCTTGATACGTCTCCAACGTATCTATTACTTTTGATTGTTCCATGCTATTATATTATCTATTTTGGATGTTTTATATGCATTAATATGCTATTTTATATTATTTTTGGGACTAACCTATTAACCCAGAGCCCAGTGCCAGTTTCTGTGTTTTCCTTGTTTTTGAGTTTCGCAGAAAAGGAATATCAAACAGAGTCCAAACGGAATAAAATTTTACGATGATTTTTCTTGGACCAGAAGACACACGTAGGACTTGGAGACCAAGGAAAAGGAGTCCTGAGGCGACGACAAGCGTGCAGGGCGCGCCCCAGGGGGGGGGCGCCCCCTGCCTTGTGGGTCCCTCGGAGCTCCTCTAACCCTAATCTTCGGCCTATAAATTCCCAAATATTCCCAAACCATCAGAGGCATCCACAAAAATACTTTTCCGCCGCCGCAAGCCTCTGTTCCCGTGAGATCCCATCTTGGGGCCTTTTCTGACGATCTGCCGGAGGGGGATTCGATCACGGAGGGCATCTACATCAACCCTATTGCCCTTCCGAGAAGCGTGAGTAGTCTACCTCAGACCTATGGGTCCATAGCTAGTAGCTAGATGGGTTCTTCTCTCTCTATGATCTTCAATACCATGTTCTCCTCGATGTTCTTGGAGTTCTATCCGATGTAATATTCTTTTGCGGTGTGTTTGTCGAGATCTGATGAATTGTGGATTTATGATCAGATTATCTATGAATATTATTTGAATCTTCTCTGAATTCTTATATGCATGATTTGATATCTTTGTATTTCTCTTCGAATTATAGGTTTGGTTTGGCCAACTAGATTGGTATTTCTTGCAATGGGAGAGGTGCTTAGTTTTGGGTTCAATCTTGCGGTGTCCTCACCCAGTGACATAGTAGGGGTAGCGAGGCACGTATTGTATTGTTGCCATCAAGGATAAAAAGATGGGGTTTTCATCATATTGCTTGAGTTTATCCCTCTACATCATGTCATCTTACTTAATGCGTTACTCTGTTCTCTTGAACTTAATACTCTAGATGCAGGCAGGAGTCGGTCGATGTGTGGAGTAATAGTAGTAGATGCAGAATCGTTTCGGTCTACTTGACACGGACGTGATGCCTATGTGCATAATCATTGCCTTGGATATCGTCATAACTTTGCGCTTTTCTATCAATTGCTCGACAGTAATTTGTTCACCCATCGTATTATTTTCCTTCAAGAGAGAAGCCTCTAGTGAAACCTATGGCCCCCGGGTCTATTTTCCCTTATATATTTTCAGATCTATAAACCAAAAATACCAAAAATATCTTTTTTTTCTTGAATATGCACGAGTGTGCATATCATATATTAAAGTAGAAAGGCAAAGAATGCCTCCACCAACGGTTACAAGGGTATTATTACATATTACTCCTCTCTATTCTCCCACCTGTCTACCCTACTAAAGAAGGGAGCTACATTCCCTTTCAGTTGTCCTGCCGACGCCCACACTAAACCCTCATGCCTCACTCTACCTAGTAAAGCCTCAATTGAAGGCCGCGCTCCCTCGAAGACAATACCAAAAATATCTTGCTACAATTTATTTACTTTACTTTTATTTTACGTTTTAGTAATATTTTATATCTATCTCTATCAGATCACACCATTGCAATTGATCGTGAAGGATTGATAACCCCTTAATCGCGTTGGGTGCAAGTGTTTGATTGTTTGTGTAGATGCATAGATTGGAGACTTGCTTGTGCCTCCTACTGGATTGATACCTTGGTTCTCTAACTGAGGGAAATACTTATCTCTACTTTGCTGCATCACCCTTTCCTCTTCAAGGGAAAAACCAACGCAAGCTCAAGAAGTAGCATCGCGACCGATTATAAACATCGAACCGTCATGAGAACTCGATGCGCGGCTCGAGGCAGCCCCTCTATTGGCACGTCTCATCGAGGTGGAGATCATGTCCCGCTTTTCAAGGGATTTGATCAATGATTCCTAGTATCCCACTCGCGCATAACGCCACAAGTACATCGAGAAGTGGCGAGGCCAGCGGCGTGTTTAAAGGACTCTTGGTATCATGACCACTTATAACAAGAGACCAGCCCCAATTATCCCCTCATGCCCTCCTCTTCCTTTCGCCACAGCTTTCAGCAAAGCACCAGCGCCCCAGCTCATCTTCCCTCAAAAGAACCCCCTTCCTCGCACTCGACCATGGCCGGATCCGGAGCGAAGGGTAAGTGGGAGGCCTCAAGCGTCTCCAACAATGACATCAAGGACCTGAAGCGATGATGTCTACTACACAACTTATTCTTGTAGACTCGTGTTGGGCCTCCAAGCGCAGAGTTTTGTAGGACAGTAGCAATTTTCCCTCAAGTGGATGACCTAAGGTTTATCAATCCGTGGGACGCGTAGGATGAAGATGGTCTCTCTCAAACAACCCTGCAACCAAATAACAAAAAGTCTCTTGTGTCCCCAACACACCAAATACAATGGTAATTTGTATAGGAGCACTAGTTCGGCGAAGAGATGGTAATAAAAGTGTAGTAATGATAGTAGATATTGATTTTTGTAATAAGAACAATAAAAAACAGCAAGGTAACATTAACAAAAGTGAGCACAAACGGTATTGCCATGCTTGAAAATGAGGCCTAGGGTCCATACTTTCGCTAGTGCAATCTCTCAACAATGCTAATCTAATTGGATCATATAACCATCCCTCAACGTGTGATGAAGAATCACTCCAAAGTTCTTATCAAGTGGAGAACATAAGAAGAAATTGTTTGTAGGGTACGAAACCACCTTAAAGTTATTCTTTCCGTTCGATCTATTCAAGAGTTCATACTAAAATAACGCAAAGTTATTCTTTCTGTTCGATCTATCGAAGAGTTCGTACTAAAATAACACCATATGATACGCATCAACCAACTCTAATGTCACCTAGATACTCCAATGTCACCACAAGTATCCATGAGTTAATTATACGATACGCATCAAACAATTTCAGATTCATAATACTCGATCCAACACAAAGAACCTCAAAGAGTGCCCCAAGATTTCTACCGGAGAAACAAGGACGAAAACGTGCATCAACCCCTATGCATAGATTACCCCAATGTCACCTTGGGAATCCACGAGTTGAGTGCCAAAACACATATCAAGTGAATCAATATGATACCCCATTGTCACCATGGGTATTCATAGCAAGACATACATCAAGTGTTCTCAAATCCATAAAAGTATTCAATCCGATAAGAACGAAATCTCAAAGGGAAAACTCAATTCACAACAAGATAGAGAGGGGAAAACACCATATGATCCAACTATATTAACAAAGCCTACGATACATCAAGATCGTGACATCTCAAGAACACGAGAGAGAGAGAGAGATTAAACACATAGCTACTGGTACAAACCCTCAGCCCCGAGGGTGGACTACTCCCTCCTCATCATGGTGGCCGCCGGGATGATGAAGATGGCCATCGATGATGATTTCCCCCTCCGGCGGAGTGCCAGAACAGGGTCTAGATTGGTTTTTCGTGGCTATAGAGGCTTGCGGCGGCGGAACTTCTGATCTAGGGTTACCCCGAGGGTTTTTGGAATATTTGGCAATTTATAGGGCGAAGAGGCGGTGCGGGAGGCCATCGAGGTGGGCACAACCCACCTGGGCGCGCCTTGGCCCCCAGGCGCGCCCTGGTCGGTTGTGCTCCCCTCGGAGCTCCCCTCTGGTACTTCTTTGGCCCACTAGGTGTCTTCTGGTCCAGAAAAAATCTCCAAAAAGTTTCGCTGCATTTGGACTCCGTTTGGTATTGATTTTCTGCGATGTAAAAAACAAGCAAAAAACAGCAACTGGCACTGGGCACTATGTCAATAGGTTAGTCCCAAAAAATGATATAAAGTTGCCATAAAATGATTGTAAAACATCTAAGAATGATAATATAACAGCATGAATACTTCATAAATTATAGATACATTGGAGACGTATCAAGCGAGCAGGCTACCTCTCCCCCAACATTGTTCATCGGGCCCCTGAGGAGGGCCAGGTTGTGCCGACGCCCCGCGCCGGTGAGCGGGTGGTGTTCATTCCCTATTTTATTCGGGACTGGACTTCCCACTCCACCCATTCGTTTGAGGGTTAATTTTCTACTAAGGGCTCGACTTCCACGACCTGGCTCCGAATTCCTTCCTCCACATCTCGGCCTTCATCACCATCTGTGAAGCTTTTCTTTGGGTCCCACCACACTTCGGCCTATGGCTGAAGGTCTTCAACGTCAAGCCGAAGATCATTGATGGCTAACACGTGGATTGCGGGGGCGCTATGGTGAGCAGGCTCACCCGACTTGGATGGCTGGAGGGCGTGCTCATAGACACGGTCAAGATCTGGCAAAAAGAATGGTTCTACATCACAGAACCCCGTGATGTGGCGTGGGTGGCCGCTCCAGAATTCAGATTCGGACCCCCTGTGAGGTTAACCTCGTGGACCAAGAAAAGCCTTGACTAGGGGTCTACTACCAAGGTGGAGGCGCTGCAAAAATGCGTTTCCAATATGATAAAGGCGGGGGCCATGCTGACCAGCGTGGTCCAGATCATGCTCCACCGCCGTCTCCTACCTTGCCAACTTCGGGCCGCCCCAATGTGGTCCTGGAAGCCCGAAGACCCCCACACCGTGCAACACTTCTATGGCACCACCCACGAGAAGCTGTGGAAGGTGTTGTTCAAGCCGCAGAAAGACGTGGTCGGCCGAGGGGGAGGACATCGGCCTCGACGCCGAGAATCCCCCTAAGGAGGTAATGTAGTATTATTCACTTTATGTTCGGATATTTGCATTCTTGCTTTGGTTCTCAACTCCATTTTCTTGTTTCCACAGGGCTAGCTTAAGAGGGCCGTGCGGATTAACAGTCCGGCCCCACTGCCCGAAGACCCCAGGTCGGCTTAGCTGGAAGAGATGCTGACCGTGGTGCCTTACAAGGCGCCAGAGAAAAAGGAGAAGAAGAAGAACCCCACGAGGGAGGCCCGGGAGGGCCTCCGCTCATGAGTCCCTCCGGACACCAAGTTTGGGGACACCCACACCCCCTCTGCACACGAGGGGGAGAAGGATGAAGAGGAGGAGGAGGAGAGCGACTCCTCCCACACCAGAAAGAGAGCGGCGTCGGCCGAAGCCAAAGGAGAGCACCCTTCCTCGGCTCCGAAGAAGAGGAGCAGGGGTAAATTGGTCATGCTCAATGATAGTTCGGACTCCGATGAGGAGTCCACAGCCTCCGAGAAGGTCCCAGAGAGGGTTCCCAGGGTCAAGCCCCACGCTGAAAGGTGAGAATCCGAAGACTGTCCGGGTGCCGATTTTACTAGCCCATTACTAAAAGCATGTACGCTATCGTGTTGCAGCCCGCCGCGCGACCTCCCTACTGACCAGATGTCAGAGGGCACTTCTCTGCCAACCAATCTGGCAGAAAGTAGAGGTGCATCACACTCTGCACCTCCTCCGGTCATCAGGGAGACCGAGGAGGTGTTGTCCCAAAGGACCCCACACGTGCCGAGCACGGGGGGCGATGGCAACATCGACATGGCCGAGGCTAACGCTTCGGCCGCCGAAGACCAGGAGAAGGAGCTCGAGTAAGCCGAGCCCTCTCAGAAGACGGTTCCGGGGCCCTCACGGCCTTCCGAAGTGTCACAACCACCCCCCATCAAAGGGGGAGTCGGGGCCCAGCCGTCGGTGCCGAACACCAAGGACCGGGTCATGGCAGAGTGGTCGGACATGATGGAGGAGGCTGTGAACAGCTCCTCCATAGTCGCAGAACACCGCGTCCTGATGGGCATGGTTTTACAAAGCGTTCGGTCCGTTAACAGCGGACTGAAAGAAACTTTTGATGGCCTCCTGACAGGCTTTGAGGTAAGCAATGTAATGTTCTCTCTTTATAAGAGTGTACTTCTGTGGACAAGGTTTGAGCGGTCCTCATATATAGCAGCCCCCGAGACTCTGGCAGGTTTTGAAAAAAAAAACCTGTCTGAGGATCGAAGACCGTCAAAACAATAGTCTAAATGAGGCGCTTGCTGTATTTTTGCAGGCCTTAGCGTTGGCGGCTGCCGCTAATGCCGCGGAGCTGGCTGAGATGAATCAGAAGCTCAAGAGCTCCGATAAGGAGCTCGACCTCGTCAACAAGCGGTTTGACGAAGCACAAGGTTAGGTCGTTCGAAACGTGGTTCTTTTGATGTTCTTTGTCGAGCAAAGTATTCGGGATTGTCCCTAAGCAAAAGGTGATTTGCAGCTGCTGCCACGGAGGTCGAGGGCCTCAAAGCCGAGTTGCTGAAGGCCAAGAAGGAAGTAGCCGAACAGAGGGTGGGAACTCATGTTGGTAAAGACCGAGCGTGAGAAGCATGAGGCCAGAGTGGCCGAAGTACAAAAATAGCTCAAGGATGCCATCACTAAATGTGAGGACCTTGAGCAGAAGAATAAGGATCATGCCACCGAGCTGGCGAACATAAAGGTGGAGATCCAGGAGGCGCGGTCGGAGACACGGTCCGCCCGGGAGGAGCTCCGACAAGTAAAGCAGATTGCGAATGGTAAGCAGTACTTACTACTAAGTGTCTTTGGTGGCCACAAGTTCACATTGCTCACCCGGGTCGGGCGTTCCGCAGGCGCATTTGCGGAGCTCCCGAAGAGTGTGGCTGATGCATCAAGGCACTATGCAGCTTGGGAGGGTGACTCCGAGCTGAGGCTGTTCTGGGCGCAGTTCCAAGCGCCCGAGCACCCTCCCCTCCTCATTAATCAAATGAAGCAATTGATGGAGTTGCACCGGATGGCGGAGCCAGCCATGAAGGACCTCTGTGTCCGGTTGTGGCCCTCCGAGCCTATACCAAGCAGCTATTTTGGTCTAGTGGCGAAGCTGTGTGACGCTGCTGCCCCGGTTGATATCGTTAAGCGCTCGGTGTGCATCGAGAGGGCTCGGATGGCGTTCTCGAAGACCATGGTGCATTGGCCAAAGATCAAGCCCATCGATATGGCCACCGGACCTCCTCCAGCTGGAAAGAAGCATAGGCGCCCAGAGCAGTACTTCTCTGCCATGATGGACGGTGCTCGGGCTGTAGAAGCGCAGTGCTCAAAGGATGTACTCCTTGAGTAGTTGCGCCGTTATGTATTAAACTGTGACGAAACCTTATGCTTTATAATGCAGTTGTGTTTTCTATGGGTTATCATACTTGTGTGTGTTTATGTTAATTTTGACTATTGTGCGGCTGTTTCATTCTGAAAGTTACCAGTCGTTGGCTTCAGCCCCCACGTAGATGCTACGAGGGGTGTTGCATCCTCCGCACTGTAACCCTTAGCCGACGTCTAAGTGCCCTGAGGTGGTAGTGTAGGAGGGAAACAAGGCAATCAGACTATGCGGCTTTATTACTTTCACTTAGCCATAGGAGCTTGACTGCGGGGGCTGATAACTAGCCCCCAGTGTGGTGAGATGTTCGACGAACCCGCAGGCCATGCATCTATCACTTGATTTGTTCGAAGACAAATCCTTCATATTACACGGTGCAATCGCTAAAGAATTTTAGTTTAAAGACTTGTCATCAGATCACCGACTAGTTCTCGCGTATTATGACAGTCAGTTTTGGGCTTTCTCCACTTAGGTACTTGTCCGGACTAGCCGGAAGCACAATCACAGTGGTTCTCCCTTTACCTACTTAGCCGAACATGCGGAACGTAAGAAGGTAAGCACAGGTGCGGGGCAACCCAGCTATTGACCCAAGACATAATTCAGAACCGATGCATATAGTGCAATATCCGAGACGCCGAACACGGGGGAAAAGGGTGCCGGACTTGATATATAGGGTGCGTCATGATCGAGCCCCCGGTCTATTAGCCAGTTTATATATGAAATCAGATATGTGCCATGCTTGATTAAGACAAAATCGAAGAGCAGAAACAGGAAAGTGCAGTATAGATAACTGTAGAAGAACCGTAAATGGTTTGCTTTATTTCCAATAAGCTCATGATGTCTAGTGGTACAATTCGAACTGTCGAAAAAGACATCTGACATGAATGTTTCGAAAAAAGGGAGAAAATTTTAAAGATGAAAGGTTTACGCAGGGCCCTGACATATGGGTTGACACCCTCACTGTGCCCTACTGCACGTCTGCGCCTTTGCTTCTGTTTGGCGGAAGGACTCCATGGAGAGGATGATTATTCGATGACGGGCCCTTGATAGAGAGCTTCGAGAGGTCGCTGTGTCCGTTCGGGCTTGATGCCAGATAGGTCCTTGATGCTACCTGTTCGTTGTCCGAAGACGCGTTAGTCCATGGTGCGGTTGAACCAAACTCTTGGTGCTTAAGCCCCACAGCTACCCATGGCATTTTGAGCGTGAAGCTGTGTTGTCGAGGCACATAATGTGCTACTGGGGTGGGTGTGCTGTGGGGGGCGCATCCCTATGTACGTCGGCGGAGGGAGGCTCTTTTGGTGGAGACGAGGCTCTAGCTCGTTTGCCTGCCTCTCACGCCTTGATGGCATGCTGACACTTTGGCCCTTCGGCGCCAGATTGGTCTTCGGCCGCCAGGGCCACGGTGTGTTCCTCTGTCCGGAGAGAGTGCTCCGTATTACCATTGACTGTGATGACGCCTCTTGTCCAGACATTTTTAATTTGAGGTAGGCATAGTGGGGGACGACATTGAATCAAGCGAACGCCGTGTGGCCTAGGAGGGCGTGATAACCACTACGAAAGGGGACGATGTCGAAGGTCAAGTCTTCACTCCGGAAGTTATCCGGAGAGCCGAACACGACCTCCAAGGTAAGGGTGCCCGAATAGCGGGCTTCAATGCCAGGGATTACCCCCTTGAAGGTGGTGTTGCTGGGTTTGATCCTTGATGGTTCAATACCCATTTTCCTTACGGTATCTGCATAGATCAGATTGAGGCTGTTGCCTCCGTCCATGAGGATTCTGGTGAGGTGGTACCCATCAATAATAGGGTCTAGGACCAAAGCTTCCAATCCTCCGTGACGGATACTGGTCGGGTGGTCCCTGTGGTCGAAGGTGATTGGGAAGGCCGGCCATGGATTGAATTTCGGGGCTACCGGCTCTACGGCGTAGATGTCTCGAAGTGCGCGCTTCCTCTCTTTCTTGGGTATGTGAGTTGCATAGATCATATTCACTATTTTGACCTCAGGACGGAACTTTTTCTGGCCTCCATTGTTCGGCTTGCGAGGCTCCTCGTCGTCCTCGCTGTGAGGGCTTTTGCCCGTGTCTTCGGCTGTGAGCTTGCCAGCCTGTTTAATGACCCAACAGTTACGGTTGGTATGGTTGGCAGGCTTGTCGGGGGTGCCATGGATCTGGCATGGCCTGTCTAGGATGGCGTCCAACTTGGTAGGTCTGTCCTGGTTTCCTTTAGAAGGATTTTTCCACAGACTCAATTTGGAGTTGCGGAATCCGGCATTTATTGCCGTGTCATCGGCATCGGTGTCGTTGTGCCGATGCTTGTTTTTATTGCTCCGTGGCTTCCCGTTGCCGTCCCGGGCTTCCGAAGTGCCGGGGTTTTCTGGGTTGGTTCTTCTATGAGCCAACCAACTATCTTCACCCACGCAAAAGCGGGTCATGAGTGAGGTAAGAGCCTCCATTGTCCTTGGCTTGTCTTGGCCGAGCTGGCCCGTGAGTCATTCGTCCCGGATACTATGTTTGAATGCGGCTATGGCTTCGGCATCCGGGCAGTTGACTATTTGGTTCTTTTTGGTCAAGAACCTATTCCAAAATTGCCGGGCTGTTGGACCACATGGCTCAGATCATCAGCATTCGGGGGCCGGACATAGGTGCCTTGAAAGTTAGCTCAAAAAGCATCCTCGAGCTTTTCCCAGCTCCCCATGGAGTCTTCGGGGAGGTTGTTCAGCCAATGCCGGGCTGGTCCTTTGAGCTTTAAAGGCAATTTAATGGCGTGGAGATCATCTCCTCGTGCCATATGAATGTGCAGAAGAAAATCTTCAATCCACACAGCCGGGTCTGTAGTCCCATCGTACGACTCGATATTTACGGGCTTAAACCCCTCTGGGAATTGGTGTTGCATCAATTCATTAGTGAAGCACATTGCGTGAGCGGCGCCCCTTACGCGGGCTACGTCGCGTCGGACCTCGGCTTCCATTCTTGCCCGGTGTTGCTCCCGAACTCTATCGTTTCGGTCGAGCCATGCCTGGTATCCGCCCCGTTTATCAGGAGGGTAGCCTCTTGACTGACCTGCTCTAGTGGCCAGGTCATGTCGCAGGTCATATTGATATTCTGGCTGCACCGCCTCCTTGCCTTTTTGGCGAGGGGGACGGGTGGGAGTTCGACTTCTCCAGCAGGCCTATCCCGTCCTCGAGGGGGGCGGTCTGGCTGGTTGCCTTGAGTCTGTCTTGGTGGTGCAGGCTCGATGGCCTCGTCGTTGAACTGTGGCAGCAGCTTCCGCCTTGGGTAACTTTTGTTTTGTTGCTTGTAGCCGTACCCTTCTTTAGCTGCCAGGACCTTTGTCCATCTGTCATTGAGGGTGTCCTGTTCGGCCTTGAGCTACTACTGCTTCTTCTTGAGGCTACGTGCGGTGGCAATAAGCTGCCGTTTGAACCACTCTTGATCGAGCGGGTCTTCCGGGACTATGAAGTCCTCGGCTCCAAGGCTAACCTCTTCCTCGGAAAGAGGGAGGTAGTTACTGTCCTCAGAGTCATTGAGGTCCTCGGGATCAAATTCGTCCTCACGCTCCTCCGAGCCATCAGGCTGCTGATCGGGGGAGGGGTCGCCGAGGTCTTCGATATTGTCCGGGGTGTGCTCCTCCCTGGTGTCTGTATTGGTTTCCCTGCTCCTTCGTCCCTTGGATCGTTGGCGCTTTCATTGGCGCGGTGGCTCCTTGCCCGGCTTGTTATTGTATCTCCTGGGGGTGCCATCGCTATTGTTGGCGTCATCGCTGTTGTTGGCGCCATCGCCGTTGTCCTTGGGGGTATCCACCATGTACACATCGTAAGTGGAGGTGGTCGTCCATCGACCGGTGGCAGGGCGTTGGCTTCAGTGTGGACCATTGATTCGATGTCGTCGTCCATGTATTTGGCCTCATTGGAGGCATAGTCCAGCATGTCGGTTAAATCTTCGACCATGGCTACTAAGTGGGTGGTGGGTGGGACGCAAAATTCCGCGTAGTCTATCTCGAGGTTCAGCTGAACGCGGGCCGAGGATAGGTCGTGTGAGATGCTCATCCTTTGGATCCGATCTAGCGCCTCGTTTATCAGGGCGAGGCTGGTCGGATCGACGTGTAGGATTCCTTTGGAGTTGACTTCCAGTGTGCTGGTAAGGAGAGGAGTGAATCCGGCCAAGATTGACTCTTGGTCTTCGGATGCCGAACTGGTACCAGGGCTTGAAGCTAGACTAGTAGCAAGGGGGGAGAGTCCAGCTGAGACCGTCTCCTGGTCCATGGGTGCCGAGCTGGCATTGGGGCTCGAAGCCTGACCTGAGGTGGGGGGAATGAGTCCGACCAGACTTAACTCTGGGTCTTCAGAGGCAGCCGCATCCGGGTTCGAATCCTGGTGCGTGTTGATGGCCGATCCGATGATCGGACCGAGGGGAGATGCGGAAGTCGAGGCTCCGGGATAGTCGGGCGTCTCGGGCAAGGTCGAGAAGCCGGTGAAGATCAGATCGTCTCAAGCGTCGATGATGTACTCCAGGTTACCGAACCTGATACGATGCTCGGGGGCAAAGTTGTCGACCTGGTCGAGATGACCAGCCGAATTGGCGTGCAGAACAATGCTGTCGAAGGTGAAAAGTTGATCAGGGACAAAGATGTCTCCGGTGTTGATGCTGTCTCCGATGATCAGGCGAGCCATCGATCCTTTGGCGATCCAACAGCAGAACTCTCAATGAAAGCACCAATGTCGGTGTCAAAACCGACGGATCTTGGGTAGGGGGTCCCGAACTGTGGTTCTGGGATCGATGGGGAACAAGGGACGCGTGACACGGTATTTACCCAGGTTTGGGCCCTCTCTAGGAGGTAAAACCCTATGTCCTGCTTGATTATATTGCTTGTGTATATGGGGATTACAGAGTCGATCTACCATGAGATCAGAAGAACTAAACCCTAAACTAGTAGGATGGTGATTGTCCTCTAGTCTCTATGGACTAAGCCCCCTAGTTTATATAGACACCAAGGGTATTAGAGTGACATATAGTCGGTTACAACAAGGGAACAAACATGTCGAATCCTCCATCTTGACTTGGAGTACACACCAAGGCACAAAAAGTCTCCTGTCCGGATACAATGTCGCTCCATAGTTCCGTCCACCAGCAGCTATAGTGTGGCCTAGCTGTCCGGCCCATAAGAGATAGGCCGGCATCCCGAGGACCCCCTAGTTTAGGACTCCCTCAAGGGGGGTGAATAGTCTCTTTAAAATAATTCCGGTTTAGGCTTGAACAAATGCGGATAAAACTAGCTTTTAATTTGTCAAGCACAAAACCTAAATCAACTAGACTCACCTATGTGCAACAACAACTTATGCTAAGCAAGATAAACAACTAAGCGATAGCAAGATATATAACATGAAACACTATGGCTGTCACAAAGTAAAGTGCATAACTAAAGGGCGTGGGTAAGAGATAATCGAGGCACGTGGAGACGACGATGCATCCCAAAGTTCACACCCTTGCGGATGCTAATCTCCGTTTGGAGCATGTGGAGGCACAATGCTCCCCAGAATGCCACTAGGGCCACCGTAATCCCCTCACACCCTCGCACAATACAAGATGTCGTGATTCCACTGAGGGACCCTTGAGGGCGGTCACCGAACCCGTACAAATGGCGACCCTTGGGGGCGGTCACTGAACCCGTAAAATTGGCAACCCTTGGGGGCGGTCACTGTACCCATACAAATTGCTCGGGGCAATCTCCACAACTTAATTGGAGATCCCGATGCTTGCCCGGAGCTTTCCACCACAATGATTGAGCTCTACGACACCACTAACCATCTAGGGCACCCAAGCACCCAAGAGACACAAGCTCTAGGGTGCCCGAACACCCAAGAGTAATAAGCTACTCAACTTTTCACTTCCATGTATCACCGTGGAGAACTCAAACCTATGCACCAAATGCAACAGCAAAAGCACACGGAGTGCTCAAGTCCTTCTCTCCCAAATCCCCCCACAACAACAAAAGCTATGGAGGAAGATGAGAGGAAGAACAAAGAAGAGGACACAAAGAACTCCAAGATCTAGATCCAGGGGTTCCCCTCACTTAGACAAGAGAGATGTAGATCTAGATCACCCCTCTCTTTTCCCTCAAAAATATGCAAGATTCATGGGAGGAATGGAGAGAAGGCAAAGCTTTTGGAGGTCAACAATGGAGGAGAAAGCTTGCCCAAAGTCGTGAGAAGCAATGGGGAAGAAGACCCCCTTTTAGAGAGGGGCCTCAGATCCAACCATTGTGCTCATGCAGTACTACCGCCCCAGGGAGCGGTAGTTCCTGCCGTAGCCTGTGAATATACTGGTACTAGAGCGGTGGTGCCGCTGGAGCGGTACTACCGTCCATCAGAGCGGTACCACCGCTTTAGATCACAAAGCACATAGGAACAACAGTATTGAAGCACTGCCAGAGCTGGAGTGCTGCGTAAAACGGTATGATACGTCCATTTTGCATCATGTTTTCCTACTGTTATTTATAATATTTTTGATCATTATAACACTTTGTGATGCAATTCTAATGTCTTTTCTCTATTAACTTGCAAGATTTACATGAAGAGGGAGATTGCCGGCAGCTGGAATTTTGGACCTGAAAAAGCTATATTAGAGATACCTATTCTGCACAACTCAAAATGAGCCGAAATTTCACGGAGAATTTTTATGGAATATATAAAAAATACTGTAGCAAAGAAATACCTGTTGGTACCCACCAGCTGCCCACAAGGCACTAGGGCGTGGCCACCACCCCAGGCGCGCCCTAGTACCTCATGGGGCCCCTGGCAGGCCTCCGAGGCTCATCTTCTCCTATATGATGCCATTTGACCTAGAAAATAATTCAAGAGAAGACTTTCGGGATGAAGCGCTGCCGTCTCGAGGCGGAACCTGGGCAGGAGCACTTTTGCTCTCTGGCGGAGCAATTCCACCGGGGACACTTCCCTCCGGGAGGGGGAAATCAAAGCCATCGTCATCACCAACAACCCTCTCATCGTGGGAGGATCAATCTTCATCAACATCTTCACCAACACCATCTCATCTCAAACCCTAGTTCTTCTCTTGTATTCAATCTCTGCCTCAAAACCTCAGATTGGTACCTGTGGGTTACTAGTAGTGTTGATTACATCTTGTAGTTGATGCTAGTTGGTTTATTTGGTGGAAGATTATATGTTCAGATCCTTGATGATATTCAATACCCCTCTGATCTTGAACATGAGCATGATTTGTGAGTAGTTACTTTTGTTCTTGGGGACATGGGAAAAGTCTTGTCATAAGTAATCATGTGAACTTGGTATTCATTCGATATTTTGATGATATGTATGTTGTTTCTTCCTTTAGTGGTATCATGTGAACATCGACTACATGACACTTCACCATACTTGGGCCTAAGGGAAGGCATTGTGGAGTAATAAGTAGATGATGGGTTGCTAGAGTGACAAAAGCTTAAACCCTAGTTTATGTGTTATTCTGTAAGGGGCTGATTTGGATCCATATGTTTCATGCTATGGTTAGATTTATCTTAATTCTTCTTTCGTAGTTGCGGATGTTTGCGAGAGGGGGTAATCATAAGTGGGAGGCTTGTTCAAGTAAGAACAACACCCAAGCACCAGTCCACCCACGTATCAAATTATCAAAGTAGCGAACGTGAATCAAACAAACATGATGAAAGTGACTAGATGAAATTCCCATGTGTCCTTGAGAACGCTTTGCTTACTATAAGAAACTATTCCTGCCTGTCCTTTGCTATAAAAAGGATTGGGCTACCTTGCTTCACTCTTGTTACAATTGCTACTTTTTGCTCGTTACACATTACCTTGCTATCAAACTATCTGTTACCGATAATTTCAGTGCTTGCAGAAAATACCTTGTTGAAAACTGCTTGTCATTTCCTTATGCTCCTCACTGGGTTCGACACTCTTACTTATTGAAAGTACTACTATTGATCCCTATAGTTGTGGGTCATCAAGACTCTTTTCTAGCATCGTTGCCGGGGAGTGAAGCGCCTTTGGCGAGTGGAATTTTGTAAGGGAAGGGGAACATTTATATTACGTGCTGAAATTTACCGTCACTTGTCACTATGGAAAGTAATCCTTTGAGGGGTTTGTTCGGGGTATCTTCACCTCGACCGGAAGCAGTTAGAGTTGCTCCTCAACTTACTAAACCTACTGAAAATATTTTTTATGAGATTCCTTCGGGTATGATAAAAAAACTGCTAGCTAATCCTTATGCAGGAGATGCAACGATACATCCTGACACGCACTTAATTTATTTGGATGAAATTTGTGGATTGTTTAAGATTGCAGGTTCATCTGAGGATGTAGTTAAGAAGAAGGTTTTCCCTTTATCTTTGGAGGGAAAGGCATTGACATGGTATAGGCTATGTGATGATATTGGAACGTGGGATTGGAACCGATCGAAGTTGGAATTTCATTAGAAGTTTTATCCTATGCATCTGGTTCATCGTGATCGGAATTATATATATATATATATATAGGCCTTGTGAAGGAGAAAGTATCATTCAAGCTTGGGGAGGCTTAAGTACAAGATGTACACATGCCCCAATCATGAGCTCTCAAGAGAAATTATCTTACAATTTTTTTATACTCGGCTTTCTAATAATGATCGATCCATGCTCGATTCTTCTTCTAATGGTTCCTTTATGAAGGAATCTATTGAATTCAAATGGGGTCTTCTTGAAAGAATTAAACGCAACTCTGAAGATTGGGAACTCGACTGTAACACCCTGGATTTTTGCCCATTTTCTTTTTCTTTTGATTTTCGTCTGGATTCGCTTTTTGTGGCTTAGTAGTCTCGCAACCTGGAGGATCATCCTTGATTCCTCTTCCCAAGTGGCTTGCCAACTTCAAAACCATCACAAGAACATGTCATCTCCATCTTGGACCAACCCCAATATTCTTTTCCTTGGGAAAATTCCTTTTTCTATTAACGGAATAACCCTGTTGTCCTGGGTTGTGACGCAACCCACATTTCCATCATTCCAAAGATTCCCAAATAATTCTCATAAATTGTTTGGGTCAGATCTCCACAAATATGTCAAAACCCTTCCTTGCCATGTTCAAAAATATTTCACAAATATTCCTTTTCTGATTCTGCCCTAGCTGCCAAGTTGAGAAGCAAGTACTCTTTATATTTTCTTGCTTAGTCTCAAACTTTTTGGGCATTCTTTCCTATCCATATCATTGCCACATGCCAAAATTCAACTTCATTTGGCTATTAAATCTCCCTTGGCTAATTTCCAAAGTTTCTGGTCAACTGGAATCTTTGTGAAGCAAGTGCTAGCTAGGAGTATCCAAATGAGTTGAAATTTTGCAATCACCTTCATATGCTCAAATCATGACTCTCCACCAAGTTTCAACCCTATCCAATCATCTATGTGAGCACATCCTCTCATATTGGCTTCTGGTCAGATTTTCACATTGTGAAGCAACTATATTTTCTATTGCTCCATAATTGCTGAAAATTTACCAGAGCATTCTCCTACCCATATAACCTATCTCCACAAAATTTGGGCTCATTTCATCTTCCCAATAATTTCCTAGATTTTTTCTAAGATTCTGCTCACAGAGGTTCATTGTGAAGGAAGTACCATTTTGGCTTGTCCAAATGGCATGAAACTTTTATGGAACTCTCATATGACCAAATCATCATGTTCTACCAAATTTCAGCTCAATATCATTTTATGTGTGAGTGGCACATCAAGATTTGTTCTCTGGACCAGATTTGTCAGTTGCAAAGCAACTATATTACATCTTGGTCCATTTCTATCCAAACTTCACAGGATCATAGTCCTTCCTATCCTAAACCTCCCAGACATCACCCTTGACCCTTATCACTTCTCTGTTCATCGCAGAGGTGTGGTCAAGTTTGCTATAGCAAACTTCAGATGATCACTCCCATCTAACCACAGTTCCTCTCATTGAACCGTCACCTCCCTGAGACTGTGCCTTGGAGGGACTACCCACTGGACATGATGTGGCCGGTCAGGGTGCATCGCGTGCGCCAGTTCACGCGTTGACCACGCGGATGACATGCCAGCCAACGTGCTCTGGCGATGGAACCTCTCGGTCTTGTCCGTTTCCTCACGCCCTCGCCACTTAACCGTCGGGGCGAGCTCCTCCCTCGGCCAGGCGCGCGTACGCGGGAGGAAGACGACGACCGGGCCAGCCCTTCCCTCGACCCCACCTGTAAGCCTCTCCAGCCCTGGGCCCGCGCAGAGTAAGTGGAGGCGCAGTTCAGCCAAATACGTCTTCATATGGCAAAAGCGTATTTTCAATCTACTCCAATTAAAAAGGCGCTTTCCAGTGGAGGAGGCGTATTCTGCTCGAAGACGCTTTCTGTTTTTCAGTCAGGGGCCAGTTTGTAGGAGTTTTCTTTACAGATAGGTCCCTGGCAGAAAAACTATTACATCTTTTTGCTCGGAACTCCGATCGAGGTGATTCCAAAGCCCACTTCTTCGTCCCTTCGAGGCCGACATATTGGTATCATTTTCATAATGTTTTGACACTATGAAAATGACCATTTTGCCCTTGCCCGTAAACCGCCCTTTTGAGAGAGAACTGTTTCCGGCAACTCCTTCCGCGACCATTCCGCACTTCTTCCCGATGGTTCCTTTATCCCCAGGCAAGCCACAACTCTCATCTGCATAATTGCATTGCAATATCATAGTTTAACTATTTCTTTAACAGCAAGTATGAGTTATTTGTGAAATGAATTGGATTATACAATACTTGAGTAATTTCCTGGATAGGTGACTACCATGTTTAGTACCGGATTGTTAGTGACTAGTAGTTTACCCTCTCGTGGATGCCATGATGATGAGATTACCATCTATGATTATTCTGGATTTCATCCAGCAGTTCATGGAGATGAGTTAGTAGCAGTGGCTTAAGCATACTGGTTACCGGATTTCTAGCCAGATATCGTTTTGACTTGGATTGCTATAATATCGGAGTGCCAACCATGACAGAGATTATTTGGAGATTAGATACTTCATGGTTGATCTAGAGTCACCTGTCCGGACTTATCCGTGCAGCCACATTTGCCGGTATGGGACGGCCTTGACTTGGTCTGATCGCGCGCTCTTTCACCGGTACCGCCCGACAGGGAAGGTTATGCGTGCACGCTACCCTGGCCCGGTAGGCGGCGATAACCTTGTGAGCCCAGTTGAGTTATATGGTACCAGGTCCTCGTTTGGGACATATTGTTAGCCACGATGGTGGCAGGTGTCACGCGGTGACACAGGGGCCACCCAGGGCAGGACTCCGGGGGAGGATGATTGCCGGTGGTACGATGGGAGGGTCACGGGTCAGGCGGGTTTCGTTGGAGCAACGCTGGTCCACCCGAATGGGATCACGAGGTCAGGTGCTCCATGGTGTGGGTAAAGTGTACAACCTCTGCAGAGTGTAAAATCTATTCGAATAGCCACGTCCACGGTATGTGACAGTCCGTCCAGACCTCTTTAGGTGGTCAACCATAGTAGTGCTAATGATGGAAGAACTCATCGTCAGATCGGAAGTACTCGGTGGATCGTGAGTATTCTGAGGGTTGTGAGACAACCCGGAAGAGAGTAAGTTTGTCAGACTTGTGGTACAGATGGTATCAGGAATATGATATATATATCATGGGATGGCTATGCGATGTGGGGATTGGACTTGGAGCAGGTTCGGATTGGATCCTAAGATTATTCGGAGTATGAATTAAATATGCTTTACCTTACTGCATCTACTTCAGTAGCTACCTTGCTGTGATGTTGTCTTGCCTTAATGCTGATGTTTGTTGTGAGCTTGCGAGTACATTCAAAGTACTCACCTGGCGTGTCATGCCAGTTTGCAGGTCATGCCATCATTGCTTGCTTGTCGAGGATCCCGAGTTTGCAAGCTAGGATACGCGTTCTAGCCAGAGTCCCTGCGGAGTGGAGTCCATCACCGCCATCGCTGTTCCGCTGCCGAGAGAGTTACTCCACTGTTAGCATAGAACTACCCCGGGCAGACGTAGTGTCGCCGTGCCGATGTAATCCACGCACCCTTTGTAACCATATCCATTGTAATAAAGAGCTGATTTGTTCTATGCCAACAGTGCCGTATTCCAGAGGACTTGTCCCTGGGCTGGAATACGGGGCGTTCCGGTCTTCTCTGAGCCGGGGTGCCACAGGTGTTGGTATCAGAGCAGGTCTGGCTATAGGACGCCCTAGACCGCGTGAGCGTTAGTAACCGGTAGTATAGGATCCAGTTGGTTTGCTACACCTGTTTGATGCATTTGTTTGTGCATAGCATACATATAGACTAGATGTTTTATCACTAAGGATGGATCTGGTGAGTGTAGGTGGCATCGGTTTCGATTCCCTACCTGTGCTCTCCATTTTGCATATTTGTTCCTTGGTGTGGTGTCATCTTCGTCCCAGCGGAGTGATGCCAAGGTGCTTGATGGTGTCGATCCCTTGTCGGATTGATGCACCGGTGCCACACCAATATTTTCTCTTCAGCCACCCCTATCGTTTCGGTGAAAGACAAGTTCTATCCTGGATCGTGCCATTCCACTAGCCACTTCGGCAACCCTTACTAATCCTTGTTATCAGAAGAGGGCAATGCCTGCAAGCCTTTCTCTCCACCACTAACTCATTCCGCCACCTATTCTTTGGACGTGTATGGTTTTCTTCCGTACGCTTGATGATGATGTGGTCGTAACTTCTGTGTTCCGACCCCCGATCACCAAGTTCGTCCTCGCCACCATGTCCGTCCAGATGGAACCGGTGTTAAGCTCGTATTTGGTGTAGCCTTGTTTACACCAATTTTCTTCCACACATTGATTCACTTTCGTGCACATCGCCACAACATGTTAGACCGTAATACCGGAGTTCTTGTGAGATTTGTGTGCTTAAGTAGGAATGCATATTATTGCTGTGAATAGCTGTAGAATGTGATATTGCTTGTGTGTGTGATATTGCTGCTTTGTGTGCTTTTGGTTAGTCATTTCTTTTGTTTTTTTGGGCCCTTGGTGTTACCTTATTTTCCCCTTATGGAAGTTGCTCATCGACCCTGAACCCAAAGAGTCAGTGAAGAGATAGTCATTTGGAAGCTCAGCTCAGCAATATGGAATTTTCAGCAGACTATGTTATACCAGGAATATCGGGCCTAAATACAAATGATATCCTGGCCGGATTGGTTATCAGCATCAAGTATACATCAATGCAACTTTCACAGCAGTAATGATCGCATCAGCATAAGGCAAATTGTGTACATGATCCATAGTGCATTCTGTGCCAAAGGTATGATTCATATACATGGTTTGAGTCTGCTATGAGATCAATTTGAACCCTGCTATGTCTTGGAAGCAAGCCAGAATGAGCTATGAACTTAATGTTCAGCAAGAAGGATAGCCGAATACCCTGTTGCATACAACAAGTAACCGACAGTAGAAACATTAAGGGATATATATATATATATATATGCACTCAGTTTGCATGTGGCAAAGAGAAGCCTCGGGTGTAAGCAACTCAGCCTTTCTCCGCAAAGCTACCCGAGAAGCTTACGACGCAAGAATTCAGGTGTCTTCCTTGATACGACACATGGACATCTTCCGATGCAAGGGTCAGATCCGCAACAGTTGGTCCAAAGACAGAAATCAGTCAGGACACAAGCTTGCCTCGAGAATCAAGTGGCCAGCTACACATGTTTCCATAGATATGGTGGACATGCTGCCAAGGTCATATGGGTTACTCATACAATGATGCCAGCCCGGAGAGGATCTGACTATTGCATGAGCTATGTAAGAAGAAGAGAACGCCAGTTATACACTTCAGTGTGATGACCAACAACCTATGGAGCAAGCCGACCATCTGATATATGCCCTATCGCATTGCTCTGTGTTATTCCTGTATGTTCAAATTATTATGCTCATACCTGTATGCATAATAGTGAGCTGTATGGGACGCGGATGAACCCTTGCCCGTCTTTCTTTGGTGACGGCACCACGCCTGTGTTCTGAGCTGTTTCCGGCCGTCCGGGGTGGATGCCGACTTTTATTTCTCTTGTCAGCAATTGGCCCGTGTTCTGAGCTGCTTTTCGGCCGTCTCGGGCAGCTGTTGAATTTCTCTCCATAGCAGTGACCCTATGCTCTGAGCTGTTCTTCGGCCGTCTTAGGGAACTGCTACTTTCTTTTATCGACACCGTCTCATGCTCTGAGCTGCTTTTCAGCCGTCTTGAGTCGGGGTTGAGTTACTCCAGTAATGTCCCAGATCTGAGTTGTAAAGACCGTTTTGGTGGCTACTGGTTTATTTGCCAGTTTTATTCAAGGGTTCAGACAATCGTTACCCTACAGCTACAACTTGTAAAGTAATATGCCTGCCGGAATATTGCACCTGACAGCACCTATGGTCACCCAAAGAATCAAGAACACAAAAAGCCAAGTTCTTTCAGCAAAAGGTCTAGGCAAAGAGAACTATAATGAAAAAGCAAGATTGGTCATACAGGTATGATAATGGTTGTAAGATCAACATGGTACAGATACTCAGAGCAGTCGGGTTCGATACTGACCACCATGGGTACACACCCATGGGGTCTATTCCATATGCAAGGACCCCATATCATGTCAACCCACTCAGCCAGCTACAGATTCTCAGAATCGCTAGAAGGGGATATTCGAATCTGTCAGGTCAACTCAGTAGTTTGATTGCAGCAACAGTGTTAAAGCATTACACGGCCTACCATCCATATAAAGATACCGACAGACTGAGTAATCAGAAGGATGAACAACAGTCTCAAGGTATGTGTCCTCACAAATGGGAATCAATTAAAGACTAACCTGCCGTGAACAAGATTCTGCTGCCAGGACCACTGTCAGTCAAGTCTAAGGATAATATCACAATAAGACCATACACCTTTATGCTGGTCATGACAGGTGACAGTCAAATATTCGGTAGGAGCCTTATACCCAAGACAGTGAAGATACCCAAGATGACCCAGCAATCCGTGCGAGAAGTCAGATTCCGCCAGGAGAACGAGATGATTCACCGTACTGTTTTGAACCTGGAGGACACACAGTCATTTGAAGTCGGAGTAACGTATGAGGTAAGATTTGCCAGAAAAAGGGTCCAGTGAAGCAAACTACCCCGAAGCAAGGCAGTCAGTCATATGAAATTTAGTGGGAATAGGATATAAAGGCAAAAAGGAAACCCGAGTTGGAAATGGTTTCCTCAAGTGGGAATATTCATGTTTGATCCCTGAGCAACCAAATCTCGAGGACGATATTTCTTTAAGGGGGGTAGGTTTGTAACACCCTCAATTTTGCCCTTTTTCTTTTTCTTTTGATTTTGGTCCAGATTCGCTTTTTGTGGCTTAGTAGTCTCGCAACCTGGAGGATCATCCTTGATTCCTCTTCCCAAGTGGCTTGCCAACTTCAAAACCATCACAAGACCATGTCATCTCCATATTGGACCAACCCCAATATTCTTTTCCTTGGGAAAATTCCTTTTTCTATTAACGGAATAACCCTGTTGTCCTGGGTTGTGAAGCAACCCACATTTCCATCATTCCAAAGATTCCCAAATAATTCTCATAAATTGTTTGGGTCAGATCTTCCACAAATATGTCAAAATCCTTCCTTGCCATGTTCAAAAATATTTCACAAATATTCTTTTTCTGATTCTGCCTTAGCTGCCAAGTTGAGAAGCAAGTACTCTTTATATTTTCTTGCTTGGTCTCAAACTTTTTGGGCATTCTTTCCTATCCATATCATTACCACATGCCAAAATTCAACTTCATTTGGCTATTAAATCTCCCTTGGCTAATTTCCAAAGTTTCTGGTCAACTGGAATCTTTGTGAAGCAAGTGCTAGCTAGGAGTATCCAAATGAGTTGAAATTTTGCAATCATCTTCATATGCTCAAATCATGACTCTCCACCAAGTTTCAACCCTATCCAATTATCTATGTGAGCACAACCTCAAATCTTGGCTTCTGGTCAAATTTTCACATTGTGAAGCAACTATATTTTCTATTGCTCCATAATTGCTGAAAATTTACCAGAGCATTCTCCTACCCATATAATCTATCTCCACAAAATTTGGGCTCATTTCATCTTCCCAATAATTCCCTAGAATTTTTCTAAGATTCTGGTCAAAGAGGTTCATTGTGAAGGAAGTACCATTTTGGCTTGTCCAAATGGCATGAAACTTTTATGGAACTCTCATATGACCAAATCATCATGTTCTACCAAATTTCAGCTCAATATCATTTGATGTATGAGTGGCACATCAAGATTTGTTCTCTGGACCAGATTGGTCAGTTGCAAAGCAACTATATTACATCTTGGTCCATTTCTATCCAAACTTCACAGGATCATAGTCCTTCCTATCCTAAACCTCCCAGACATCACCCTTGACCCTTATCACTTCTCTGTTCATCGCAGAGGTGTGGTCAAGTTTGCTACAGCAAACTTCAGATTATCACTCCCATCTAACCACAGTTCCTCTCATCGACCCATCACCTCCCTGAGACTGTGCCTTGGAGGGACTACCCAGCGGACATGATGTAGCCGATGAGGGTGCACTGCGTGCGCCAGTTCACACGGTGACCACGCGGATGTCATGCCAGCCAACGCGCTCTGGCGATGGAACCTCTCGGTCTCGTCCATTTCCTCACGCCCTCGCCACCTAGCCATGTCCAAAGGCTTCGCCTCATCGTCGCCCTTTGCTCTGGATCACTCTACCCTCCGGATTCTTCCCTCTTGTGCCACGGCGATCGCCGCCACTGTTCGGCCCGTGACCGTCGTCGTCGTTTTCCTCTGTCCCCTCCTCCCCGATCCCTCTCGAGCGCTCCTGAAGCCCCTCCACTCCTCCGCGAAGCTGCCCGACGCCAGAAACCGCCAGCCACATCACCCGCGTGCGCCAGTGCGCCGATAAGATCGCCGTGGCGGCCGTCCCTATTGTCTCGGCTAGCCCGGCTATAAATAGCCGTTCCCCGGCCTTTACGACCTCACCACCAACCTTCCCTCACTCCACTACCCCTCCCTAGCTACCTACCCAAGCTCGGGGACCGCTCCCCGCCGCTAATGGTCGCCATGGCCGCCGGTGACCCTCTCCAAAATTGGAGCTCGGCCGACCCCTTCTCTCCACTCCACCACCACCAGCAGTCCTACCGCGCACCCTGGAGCCTTCCCGCTGTTTCTCTCCTCCTCCGACGACTTGTGGTGCCGTGACCAGACTCGGCCGAAGCCGCCGTCCGCCGCAGCCAACACCGCCGCCGTTACCGAGCATCCCGGTGACCACGCCTCCCTGGAGCAGGACGGCCTCGTCGCCCTGAACCCGCCGGTAGGCCGGGCGCCGTCTGAGGTGACCCGTGCCGCCGGCAATCACCGTCGGGGTGAGCTCCTCCCTCGGCCAGGCGCGCGTACGCAGGAGGAAGACGACGACCGGGCCAGCCCTTCCCTCGACCCCACCTGTAAGCCTCTCCAGCTCTGGGCCCGCGCAGAGTAAGGGGAGGCGCAGTTCGGCCAAATACGTCTTCATATGGCGAAAGCGTATTTTCAATCTACTCCAATTAAAAAGGCGCTTTCCAGTGGAGGAGGCGTATTCTGCTCGAAGACGCTTTCTGTTTTTCAGTCAGGGGCCAGTTTGTAGGAGTTTTCTTTACAGATAGGTCCCTGGCAGAAAAACTATTACATCTTTTTGCTCGGAACTCCGATCGAGGTGATTCCAAAGCCCACTTCTTCGTCCCTTCGAGGCCGACATATTGGTATCATTTTCATAATGTTTTGACACTATGAAAATGACCATTTTGCCCTTGTCCGTAAACCGCCCTTCTGAGAGAGAACTGTTTCCGGCAACTCCTTCCGCGACCATTCTGCACTTCTTCCCGATGGTTCCTTTATCCCCAGGCAAGCCACAACTCTCATCTGCATAATTGCATTGCAATATCATAGTTTAACTATTTCTTTAACAGCAAGTATGAGTTATTTGTGAAATGAATTGGATTATACAATACTTGAGTAATTTCCTGGATAGGTGACTACCATGTTGAGTACCGGATTGTTAGTGACTAGTAGTTTACCCTCTCGTGGATGCCATGATGATGAGATTACCATCTATGATTATTCTGGATTTCATCCAGCAGTTCATGGAGATGAGTTAGTAGCAGTGGCTTAAGCATACTGGTTACCGGATTTCTAGCCAGATATCGTTTTGACTTGGATTGCTATAATATCGGAGTGCCAGCCATGACAGAGATTATTTGGAGATTAGATACTTCATGGTTGATCCAGAGTCACCTATCCGGACTTATCCGTGCAGCCACATTTGCCGGTATGGGACGGCCTTGACTTGGTCTGATCGCACGCTCTTTCACCGGTACCGCCCGACAGGGAAGGTTATGCGTGCACGCTACCCTGGCCCGGTAGGCGGCGATAACCTTGTGAGCCCAGTTGAGTTATATGGTACCAGGTCCTCGTTTGGGACATATTGTTAGCCACGATGGTGGCAGGTGTCACGCGGTGACACAGGGGCCACCCAGGACAGGACTCCGGGGGAGGATGATTGCCGGTGGTACGATGGGAGGGTCACGGGTCAGGCGGGTTTCGTTGGAGCAACGCTGGTCCACCCGAATGGGATCACGAGGTCAGGTGCTCCATGGTGTGGGTAAAGTGCACAACCTCTGCAGAGTGTAAAATCTATTCGAATAGCCACGTCCACGGTATGTGGCAGTCCGTCCAGACCTCTTTAGGTGGTCAACCATAGTAGTGCTAATGATGGAAGAACTCATCGTCAGATCGAAAGTACTCGGTGGATCGTGAGTATTCTGAGGGTTGTGAGACAACTCAGAAGAGAGTAAGTTTGTCAGACTTGTGGTACAGATGGTATCAGGAATATGATATATATATCATGGGATGGCTATGCGATGTGGGGATTGGACTTGGAGCAGGTTCGGATTGGATCCTAAGATTATTCGGAGTATGAATTAAATATGCTTTACCTTACTGCATCTACTTCAGTAGCTACCTTGCTGTGATGTTGTCTTGCCTTAATGCTGATGTTTGTTGTGAGCTTGAGAGTACATTCAAAGTACTCACTTGGTGTGTCATGCCAGTTTGCAGGTCATGCCATGATTGCTTGCTTGTCGAGGATCCCGAGTTTGCAAGCTATGATACGCGTTCTAGCCAGAGTCCCTGCAGAGTGGAGTCCATCACCGCCATCGCTGTTCCGCTGCCGAGAGAGTTACCCCGCTGTTAGCATAGAACTACCCCGGGCAGACGTAGTGTCGCCGTGCCGATGTAATCCACGTACCCTTTGTAACCATATCCATTCTAATAAAGAGCTGATTTGTTCTATGCCAACAGTGCCGTATTCCAGAGGACTTGTCCCTGGGCTGGAATACGGGGCGTTCCGGTCTTCTCCGAGCCGGGGTGCCACATCGACAAAGGTAAAGAGTTATATATAAAACTTAAGTTTGATTGTGTTAAATCTTTTATGGAAACCGATGCTTTTCATAAGTTTAGTACTAAGTATGGACTTGACTTTGAGATAGTAGCTTTATTTTGTGAAACATTTGCTACTTGTGTTGATATGCCTAAGGAGAAGTGGTTTAAATATCATCCCCCTATTGTAGAAAAGATTGAGGAACCCGTTATACTTAAATATGAAACTATTGTTTACAATGTTGATCCAGTTGTACCTACTGCTTATATTGAGAAACCTCCTTTCCCTGTTAGGATTAAGGAACATGCTAAAGTTTCAACTGCGGTTACAAAAGTTATAATAGAACACCTAGACCCTCTGAACAAATTAAAGTTGAACCTAATATTGCTATGGTTAAAGATCTCTTGGTCGATAATATCGATGGGCATGTTATTTACTTCTCTGATGAAGCTACTAGAATTGCGAAGCCAGAAACTAAAGATAAGAATAAACCTATTGTTTTCATGCCTGTTGTTTCTGTTAAAATAGGAGATCATTGTTATTATGGCTTATGTGAATTGGGTGCTAGTGTTAATGTTATTCCTTTCACTTTTTTATCAAGAGATTATGAATGATATTGCACCTGCTGAGACAGAAGATATTGATGTTACTATTAAGCTCACAAATAGAGGTACTATTTTACCGATTGGGATTGTTAGAGATGTTGAAGTCTTATGTGGTAAGATCAAGTATCCTACTAATTTTCTAGTTCTTGGTTCTCCACAAGATGATTTTTGTCCCATTATATTTGGTAGACCTTTCCTGAATACCGTTAATGCTAAGATCGATTGCGGTAAGGAAACTGTCAGTATTAATTTTGGTGATGTATCTCATGAGTTTAATTTCTCTAAATTTCATAGGCAACCTCATGATAAAGAATTGCCTAGTAAGGATGAAATTATTGGTTTTGCTTCTATTGCCGTACCTCCTACTGATCTGTTAGAACAATATTTGCAGGACCACGAAAATGATATGCATATGAATGAAAGAAATGAAATAGATGAGATATTCTTCAATCAAGCACCCATCCTTAAACATAATTTGCCTGTTGAAACTCTTGGAGGTCCTCCTCCACCTAAGGGTGATCCTGTGTTTGAACTTAAGAAATTACCTGATACATTGAAATATGTGTATCTTGATGAAAAGAAGATATATCATGTTATTATCAATGTTAACCTTTCAGAGCATGAAGAAAATAGATTACTTAAAACTTTGAGGAAGCACCATGCTGCTATTGGATATACTCTTGATGATCTTAAGGGCATTAGTCCCACTCTATGTCAGCACAAGATTAATATGGAACCTGATGCTAAGACAGTTGTTGATCACCAACGACGGCTGAATCCTAAGATGAAGGATGTGGTAAGAACTGAAATATTAAAGGTTCTAGAAGCAGGTATAATTTATCCCATAGCTGATAGTAGATGGGTAAGCCCTGTTCATTGTGTCCCTAAGAAGGGAGGTATAATTTTTATTCCTAATGATAAAAATGAACTCATCCCACAAAGAATTCTAATTGGTTATAGGACGGTAATTGATTTCAGAAAATTAAACAAAGCTACTAGAAAAGATCATTACCCCTTGTCTTTTACTGATCAAATGTTAGAAAGATTGTCTAAGCATACACACTTCTCCAAACACTTTTGCTCTTGTTTTGGACTCTAATTTGCATGATTTGAATGAAACTAACCCCGGACTGACGTTGTTTTCAGCATAACTACCATGGTGTTGTTTTTGAGCAGAAATAGAAGTTCTCGGAATTGGATGAAAATTTTTGGAGATTTTTTATGGAATAAATCAAATGTGGGGCCCACGAGGCTCCGCTGATCCTAAAATCAACACTATAAATTCATAATTCCCAAGAAAAAAATAAGAGAGGAAGTTTCATCGCGCTTTACGATATGGAGCCGCCGCCACCTCGTGTTCTTCATCGGGAGGCCAGATTTGGAGTCCGTTCGAGGCTCTGGAGAGGGAGGATTCATCGCCATCGTCATCATCAACCATCACCAATTTCATGATGCTCACTGCCGGGAGTGAGTAATTCCTTCATAGGCTTGTTGGACGGTGATGGGTTGGATGAGATTTATCATGTAATCGAGTTAGTTTCGTTAGGGCTTGATCCCTAGTATCCACTATGTTTTGAGATTAATGTTGCTATGACTCTGCTATGCTTAATGCTTGTCACAAGGGCCCGAGTGCCATGATTTCAAATCTGAACCCTTTATGTTTTCATGAATATATTTATGTTCTTGATCCTATCTTGCAAGTTATACGCACCTACTATGTGTTATGATCCGCATACCCCAAGGTGACAATAATTGAGATTCTTTCCGGTGATTACCGTAGTTTGAGGAGTTCATGTATTCACTATGTGTTAATGCTTTGTTCCGGTTCTCTATTAAAAGGAGGCCTTAATATCCCTTAGTTTCCTTATGGACCCCACTGCCACGGGAGGGTAGGACAAAAGATGTCATGCAAGTTCTTATCGCAAGCACGTATGACTATATACGGAATACATGCCTACATTACATTGATGAATTGGAGCTAGTTCTGTGTCGCCCTAGGTTATAACTGTTACATGATGAATGTCATCCAACATAATTATCCATCACCGATCCAATGCCTACGATCTTTTCACATGCTGATCTTGCTAAGTTACTACTGTTGTTGTTGCTGCTGTTACAATTGCTACAAACTACTATTGTTACTGATATCATTACCATTGCTACTGCTACCACTGCTATCAAACTATCATATTACTGTGCTACTGATCACTCTACTGTGGATATTTAGTTCTCCAAGTGTGGTTGAATTGACAACTCAACTACCAATACTTGCAAATATTCTTTGGCTCCCCATGTGTTGAATCAATAAATTTGGGTTGAATACTCTACCCTCGAAAACTGTTGCGATCCCCTATACTTGTGGGTTATCAAGACCTTTTTCTGGTGCCGTTGCCTAGGAGCATAGCTCTATTTGCTGAGTCACTTGGGATTTATATCTATTGATCACTATAAAGAATCTGAAGGATGATAGAACCAAGATCATTCCCTCTAGGATGAGGGGAGGTAAGGAACAATTATCTAGCTCTGCACTTGATTCACCTTCTGTTTTAAGTAAGCTTGTGACACCACCACCTGCTATTAATTCTGAAATGCCGCAAGTAATTGATGATGCTACTTCTACTATGAATGATGCTATTGATGATGCTAGCCTCCATCGTATCTATAATTTTTGATTGTTTCATGCCAATATTCTACAACTTCTATATATTTTTGGCAACATTTTATATTATTTTTGGGACTAACATATTGATCAAGTGCCCAGTGCCAGTTCCTGTTTGTTGCATGTTTTTTGTTTCGAGGAATATCCATATCAAATGAAGTCCAAAGCCGATAAAAATTTAAGGAGATTTATTTTGGAACATATGTGAATTTTTGGAACAAGAATTAACGCATGACGGTGCTCGAGGGGCCCACTAGGCATCAGGGCGTGCCCCGGGGGTAGGGCGCGCCGTGGTACCTAGTGAGCACCTCGTAAGACGGTTCCAGACCTTCTTTCGCCGCAAGAAAGATAATATCCGAAAAAAATCATGTTAAATTTTTAGCCCAATCGGAGTTACGGATCTCCGGGAATTTAAGAAACGGTGAAGGGCCAGAAAATAGGAACGCGAAATAGAAGAGAACAGAGAGAGAGGTCCAATCTCAGAGGGGCTCCTGCCCCACCGCCACCATGGCGGCCATGGACCAGAGGGGGAACTCTCCTCCCATCTAGGGGGGATGCCAAGGAAGAAGAAGGAGGAGGGGGCAAGGATCGTGATGGCAATCTACGCCAACAACCTTGCTACCGTCAACACCAACTTTCTCCCCCTCTATGCTGCGGTGTAACACCTCTTCTCCCCACTGTAATCTCTACTTAGACATGGTGCTTAATGCTACATATTATTATCCAATGATGTGTTGCTATCCTATGATGTTTGAGTAGATTCGTTTTGTCCTATGGGTTGATTGATGATCGTGATTGGTTTGAGTTGTATGTTTTATTTTTTGTTGTCCTATGGTGCCCTCCATGTCGTGCAAGCATGTGGGATTCCCACTGTAGGGTGTTGCAATACGTTCATGATTCGCTTATGGTGGATGGCATGAGTGACGGAAACACATACTCGAGTAAGTGGGTTGTTGCGTATGGGATAAAGAGGACTTGATACTTAATGCTATGGTTGGGTTTTAACTTAATGATCTTTGGGAGTTGCAGATGCTTGCTAGAGTTCCAATCATAAGTGCATATGATCCAAGTACGGAAAGTATCTTAGCTCATGCTTGTCCCTCATATAAAATTGCAATAATGATTACCGGTCTAGTTATCGATTGCCTAGGGACAAATAACTTTCTTGTGTGACAAAAACCTTTCTACTAAACAACTAACTTTTATTATCTGGCAAGTTACTTGTAGTTTTATTCTCACTAAGTACATCTAGCTTTATTCTTGCAAACCTATCCTATCACCTACAAAATAGTTTCATACTTGTTCTAGGTAAAGCGAATGCTAACTGTACATAGAGTTGTATCGGTGGTCGATAGAACTTGAAGGGAATATAAGTTCTACCTTTAGCTCCTCGTTGGGTTCGACACTCTTATTTATCAAAAAATCTACAATTGATCCCCTATACTTGTGGGTTATCAAGACCTTTTTCTAGTGTCGTTGCTGGGGAGCAATAGCGTGGGGTGAATATTCTCGTGTGTGCTTGTTTGCTTTATCACTTAGTAGTTTTTATTTCCTGTTCTAAGTTGTTTTATATCTTTAGTTATGGATATGGAACATGAAATACCATAAAATAGTTGTACTTGCTACTCATGGAGATGGGGAACCTCCTAAAACCCTCGATGCTTGTTATGTTGAAAATATTAAACACTACTTTGATAATCCTAAGAAAACCCCATTCAACTTGATAATGGGAGACACGTTGGATCAACCTGAATACTTTAGGGATTATCGCTTGACTCAAAAAGGGAAACTCTTATGGGATCAAATTGAAATGTTGCATTGGTATGCTTGGGATCTATGCTTGAGATATGATTGTACTTGTTGCTCTAGGATGAAGGCTCCACACCTTTCCTTTTCATGTGAATTTAATGATAATGAAACCTTGGCTTCCTATGCTAATGGTATATCATTACTATGATGTGGAACGAATAGAAGAATTTGTTGCTTTTAAGGGTGCTTGTGAAATTAAATGTTTGTTTGAAGAGTATGAAGATTATGATGATGCTGTTTACAGATCTGAAAATTATGTTATACTTAAATATTGTTATGATAATTATAAATACAATTCTGATATTGATGCATTTATTAAGAAAGTCTCGGTTGTCCAAGAAGAGACTAATATTTTGCAGGAAACTATGGAAGAAGAAATTGCTGAAACTGTGAGATCATTAGATGAAAAAGATGAGGAAGAGAGTGAAGAACAAAAGGAGGAAGAGCGGATTGATCACCTGTGCCCACCTTCTAATGAGAGTAACTTTTTATCCCATACATTGTCTAATTTCCCTTCGTGCTTACCGAAGGATGAATTCTATGATGATTGCTATGATCCCTTGGATTCATTTGAAATATCCCTTTTGATGAAATTGATGCTTGCTATGCTTGTGGCCATGACGCCAATATGAATGATGCTTATGGAGATGAACTTGCTATAGTTCCTTATGTTAAACATGAAATTGTTGCTATTGCACCCACACATGATAGTCCTATTATCTTTTTGAACTCTCCAAACTACATTGTATCAGAGAAGTTTGCTCTTTTTAAGGATTATATTGATGGGTTGCATTTTACTATTACACATGATGATTTTGATGAATATAATATGCATGTTCTTGCTGCTCCTACTTGCAATTATTATGAGAGAGGAACTACATCTCCACCTCTCTATGGTTCTAACATGATAAAACTGCAAGAAACTGTTTATGCTATGTATTGGCCTGTACTTTGTGGGCATGAATTGTTCTTTTATGACATGCCGATGCATAGGAAGAGAGTTAGACTTCATCATTGCATGATATATATTACTTTGTGCTCACTACTAAATTACAAATCATTGTTAATTAAAATTGGCTTTGATATACCTTGGGATCCGTGTGGATCAATTACTTGAGCACTTTATGCATAGCTTAATGGCTTTAAAGAAAGCGCTGCCAGGGAGACAACCCGAAAGTTTCAGAGAGTCATTTTATTCTGTTATGTGCTTTTAAAAATTTTAAAAACAAAAAAATATAGTGGGGAACCTAAAATTTTTCAAAAAGAAAAGTGAAAGTGAGAAAGACGAACACCGTTGAAGTGGGGGAATTCCTTGAACTTTGTTCATGCCCATGGAAAATTTGTGAATCTTGAATTATAGAAATTTTTCAACAAAAATAATTATCCCCTTGTACAAATCCATTGTATTATAAAAATAATGTGCCAAGATTTGCCTTTAGGATGTTTAAATTGCTTGTTTGGTGTGTGCGGTGCAAAAACAAAAACTTTTTCCGTAGTGCGTGAATTTACATTTTTTACTGGAATGGGAAAAAATTCTGAAATTTTTACACAGTACTTCCACGAATTGTTTTGAAATTTTCCTAATTTTTGGAGTTACATAAGTATAGTAAATATTCAGATTGCTGCAGACTGTTATATTTTTGACAGATTCTGTTTTTGATGCATTGTTTTGCTTGTTTTGATGGAACTATGGATTGTATCGGGAGGTATAAGCCATGGAGAAGTTAGAATACAGTAGGTATAATGCAAAAATAAAATATGAATGGGTTTGCAACATCACTTAAAGTAGTAATTTGTTTTATTATGCTAACGGGTCTCACGGAGGTTTTGTTAAGTTTTGTGTGGATGAAGTGTTCGAAGATCAAGGAGGTCTCGATATGAGGAGAAGGAGGAGAGACAAGAGTTCAAGCTTGGGGATGCCCAAGGCACCCCAAGTAAATATTCAAGGAGACTCAAGTGTCTAAGCTTGGGGATGCCCCGGAAGGCATCCCATCTTTCTTCGACAATTATCAGTATGTTTCGGTTTTTGTTTTGTTCACATGATATGCGTAAATTCTTGGAGCGACTTTTGTGTTTATTTTTTCCTTTTCTTTTATGCACCATGCTGGTATGAGATAGTCCTTGGTTGATTTATAGAATGCTCTTTGAACTTCACTTATATCTTTTGAGTATGGCTTTATAGAATGCTTCATGTGCTTCGCTTATATCATTTGAAGTTTGGATTGCCTGTTTCTCTACACATAGAAAACCGCCATTTGTAGAATGCTCTTTAGATTCACTTATACTTATTAGAGCGTGGGAAAGTCTTTTGTAGAAAGAATTAAACTCTCTTGCTTCACTTATATCTATTTAGAGAGTCAACGGGAATTGGTCATTCACATGGTTAGTCATAAAATCCTACATAAAACTTGTAGATCTCCGAATATGATATGTTTGATTCCTTGCAATAGTTTTGGATTATAGAGATGATAATATGTGGGAGGTACTAGTGAATGATTGTGGTTAGTAGGAATATTGGTGTTAAGGTTTGTTATTCCCGAAGCATGCACGTGTAGTCTCTTGTTATGCTAAGAAGTTGGAGCATGATTTATTATTGATTGTCTTCCTTATGAGTGGCAGTCGGGGACGAGCGATGGTCTTTTCCTACCAATCTATCCCCCTAGGGGCATGCGTAGTAGTACTTTTCTTTGAGGGATAATAAACTTTCACAATAAGTATGTGAGTTCTTTATGACTAATGTGAGTCCATGGATAATACGCACTCTCACTTTTCCGCAATTTGCTAGCCTCTTCGGTACCGTGCATTGCCCTTTCTCACCTTGAGAGTTGGTGCAAACTTCGCCGGTGCATCCAAACCCCGTGATATGATACGCTCTATCACACATAAGCCTTATGATATCTTCTTCAAAACAGCCACCATATCTACCTATTATGGCATTTCCATAGCCATTCCGAGATATATTGCCATGCAACTTCCATCATCATCATATACATGACTTGAGCATTCATTGTTATATTGCTTTGCATGATCGTAAGATAGCTAGCATGATATTTTCATGGCTTGTCCATTTTTTTGATATCTTTGCCACGCTAGATCATTGCACATCCTGGTACACCACCATAGGCATTCATATAGAGTCATATTGTTCTAGATATCGAGTTGTAATATTGAGTTGTGAGTAAATAGAAGTGTTATGATCATCAGTATTCATTATTAGAGCATTGTCCCAGTGAGGAATGGATGATGGAGACTATGATTCCCCCACAAGTCGGAATGAGACTCTGGACAAAATAAAAAAAATGGGCCAAAAAGAGCCCAAGAAAAAAAAGAAAAAAAGGAAAAAGGGGGGAAATGAGAGAAAAAAGACAGAAGGGGCATTGTTACTATCCTTTACACACTTGTGCTTCAAAGTAGCACCATGTTTTTCATGTAGAGAGTCTCCTATGTTGGCACTTCCATATACTAGTGGGAATTTTTCATTATAGAACTTGGCTTGTATATTCCGATGATGTGCTTCCTTAAATGCCCGAGGTCTTCGAGCAAGCAACTTGGATGCACACCCACTTAGTTTCATGTTGAGCTTTCATACACTTATAGCTCTAAGTGCATCCGTTGCATGGCAATCCCTACTCCTCGCATTGACATCAATTGATGGGCATCTTCATAGCTTGTTGATTAGCCGCGTCGATGTGAGACTTTCTTCCTTTTTGTCTTCTCCATATTTACACCTATAATCATACTCTATTCCAACATAGTGTTATGTTCATGGCTTGCGCTCATGTATTGTGTGGGGGTTGAAAAGGCTGAAGCGCGTTAAAAAGTATGAACCAATTGTTCGGCTTGTCATCGGGGTTGTGCATGATAAATACTTTGTGTTAAGAAGATGGAGCATGACAAGACTATATGATTTTGTAGGGACAATGTTCTTTAGCATTGATATTGTGAAAGACATGATTGTTTGTTGGGATGCCTGAGTATTGATGTCTTTATGTCAAATTATAGACTATTGCTTTGAATCACTCGTGTCTTAATACTCATGCCATGATTACATTATATGATCAAGATTATGCTAGGTAGCATTCCACATAAAAAATTACGTTTTTATCATTTACCTACTCGAGGACAAGTAGGAATTAAGCTTGGGGATGCTGATATGTCTCCGTCGTATCTATAATTTTTGATTGTTTCATGCCAACATTCTACAATTTTTATATATTTTTGGCACCATTTTATATTATTTTTGGGACTAACATATTGATCCAGTGCCCAGTGCCAGTTCCTGTTTGTTGCATGTTTTTTGTTTTACAGAATACCCACATCCAACAAAGTCCAAACGCGATAAAAATTTACGGAGATTTATTTTGGAATATATGTGAATTTTTGGAAGAAGAATCAACGCAAGACGGTGCTCGAGGGGCCCACTAGGCATCAGGGTGCGCCCAGGGGGTAGGGCACGTCGTGGTACCTAGTGAGCACCTCGTAAGGCGGTTGCAGGCCTTCTTTCACAACAAGAAAGATAATATCCGGAAAAAATCATGTTATAATTTTAGCCCAATCGGTGTTACGGTTCTCCGGGAATTTAAGAAACGGTGAAGAGCCAGAAAACAGGAACGCGAAACAGAAGAGAACAAAGAGAGAGATCCAATCTCGGAGGGGCTCCTGCCCCTCCGCCGCCATGGCGGCCATGGACCAGAGGGGGAACTCTCCTCCCATCTAGGGGGAGGCCAAGGAATAAGAAGAACGAGGGGGGCTCTCTCCCTGTGGCGCCGGAGTGCCGCCGGGGCAAGGATCGTGACGGCGATCTACACCAACAACCTTGCTACCATCAACACCAACTTTCTCCCCCTCTATGCAGCGGTGTAACACCTCTTCTCCCTGCTATAATCTCTACTTAGACATGGTGCTTAATGCTACATATTATTATCCAATGATGTGTTGCCATCCTATGATGTTTGAGTAGATTCATTTTGTCCTATGGGTTGATTAATGATCGTGATTGATTTGAGTTGTATGTTTTATTTTGGTGTTGTCCTATGGTGCCCTCTGTGTCATGCAAGCGCGTGGGATTCCCGCTGTAGGGTGTTGCAATACGTTCATGATTCGCTTATGGTGGGTGGCATGAGTGACGGGAACACATACCCGAGTAAGTGGGTTGTTGAATGATACGTCTCCAACGTATCTATAATTTATGAAGTATTCATGCCATGTTTACAACAATTTTATATGATTTTGGTATGATTTGATTAGGACTAACCCGGACTGACGCTGTTTTCAGCAGAACTACCATGGTGTTGTTTTTTGTGCAAAAATAAAAGTTCTTGGAATGGGCTGAAAATTTACGGTGATTTTTTATGGACCAGAAGAAGCCCACGAAGCACAAGAGTTGGGCCAGAAGAGTCCCGAGGCAACGACAAGGGTGGAGGGCGCTACCCCCTACCTTGCCACCGCCTCGTGGACCCCCTTGACGTGAGACCGACGCCAAAAATTCCTATAAATCACGAAACCCCCAGAAATAAACCTAGATCGGGAGTTCCGCCGCCGCAAGCCTCTATATCCACCAAAAACCAACCGGGAGCCCGTTCCGGCACCCTGCCGGAGGGGAAAATCATCACCGGTGGCCATCTTCATCATCCCGACAGTCTCCATGACAAGGAGGGAGTAGTTCACCCTCGGGGCTGAGGGTATGTACCAGTAGCTATGTGTTTGATCTCTCTCGTGTTCTTGATTTGGCACGATCTTGATGTACCACGAGCTTTGTTACTATAGTTGGATCATATGGTGTTTCTCCCCCTCTATCTTCTTGTGAAGAATTGAGTCTTGCTCTTTGAGGTTTCATTATGTTTGATTGAGTATTGGATTTGAGAACACTTGATGTATGTCTTGCGATGGGATATCTGTGGTGACAATGGGATGTTCTATTGATTCACATGATGTATGTTTTGGCACTCAACTCGTGGATTCTCGAGGTGACATTGGGGTAGTCTATGCATAGGGGTTGATGCATGTTTTCGTCCTACGTTCTCCGATAGAAACTTTAGAGTGATTCTTTGTTGCACGTTGAGGGATTTCCATATGATCTAATTATGTTATCATTGTTGAGAGAATTTGCACTAGTGAAAGTATGAACCGTAGGCCTTGTTTCCAAGCATTGCAATACCATTTTTGCTTACTTTTACTACTAGTTACCTTGCTGTTTTTATATTTTCAGATTACAAAAACCTATATCTACTATCCATATTACACTTGTATCACCATCTCTTCGCCGAACTAGTGCACCTATACAATTTACCATTGTATTGGGTGTGTTGGGGACACAAGAGACTCTTTGTTATTTGGTTGCAGGGTTTTTTGGGAGAGACCATCTTCATCCTACGCCTCCCACGGATTGATAAACCTTAGGTCATCCACTTGAGGGAAATTTGCTACTGTCCTACAAAACTCTGCCTTGGAGGCCCAACACGAGTCTACAAGAAGAAGGTTGCGTAGTAGACATCAAGCTCTTTTCTGGCGCCGTTGCCAGGGAGGCTAGGTAAGTGGCACTCACATCCCGTCAATGAAGCTCTTTTCTGGCGCCGTTGCCGTGGAGTTGAGTGCTTGAAGGTATATCTTTAGATCTTGCAATTGAATCTTTTAGTTTCTTGTTTTATCACTAGTTTAGTTTATAAAAGAAAACTACAAAAAAATGGAATTGAGGTTGCCTCATATGCTTCATCTTTTTAATGTCTTTCGTGAAAATGATGGAAAGAAAAATTGTGCTCAAGTGTTAGAAGAAGAAGTCTATAAATTGTTTGGCACTAAATCTTTGAATGATAAACATGATTGCAATGTTGTTAGTTTGCTTGCTATGAATATTCATGATACTAATGATGATTGCACTAGTCATGATAAAGAAGTTTCTTATAAGCATGTCAATTTTTGTGAAGTGAATAGAGTTTGTGAAGACATGCCTTATAGGGATGATAGATATTGTAAGAAGCATAAACATGATGAAATCAATCGGTGGCTTAAGGTGATAGATAAATTTGCTACAAATTTATGCTCTCTTCATCCCATTACTTGTGAACTTTGCAATAGAGTTGGTCATCTTAATTTCCAATGCACACTTTTTCATGACTGAATCGTATCCAAATATAGCAATAACTTGATCACCCTTGAACTTTATAATGAACTTTGTTTATTTTTGAGGTGTGAAGAATTGTCACATAAAAATAGTTGGTTTGAAGTGTTCATATTCACCGACCATGCTGAAACTACTCTTAAAGAAATATATATGTTTTGCGTGGTAAACTGCAATGAGAATGCTTATATTGCCAACTATAGAAAGATGGGAAAACCATTAGAATATAAAAAAATACTAATGAAAGGGTAAAGCTCTCCACATTCCCTCCTATTGTCTCTCGTGAAACAGGTTACGAGAATGAGTTTCCTATGCAACCAATCTCATCAATAAGGAGCTCCAAAAGGTTGATTAAACCCACACACGACGTGGAGAAGAAAAAGAAAAGACAGAGAAGCAAAGGTAAAAAGGTATCCCTCCCAAATGATTTTGCTCCTATTATTGTTATGTCTCATGAGAGTGAATCAAAAATAAATTTGGAAGATGATATACTTGATGATGATAGTGATTCTTTGTCTTATGGTACAATGTCCGAAGAAACTATTGAGGATGAATTTGTTATGCCTATTACTCATTGTGATGATTATGATTGGGAAAATAATGATACTTCTTATAATCTTGAAAATATTTTTGGCACCAACTTAGAAAGTTGTGATGATAACAATTGCTATACTATTGGTGCTATTCATGCTATTAATGATGAGAGTGATTATGCTTATGATATGCAAAGGCCCAAGCTTGGGGATGCTATGTTTGATGAGAGTGACATGTTTGAGAATTTATTTGCTGCAATTAATGTTTGTCCCAAGCTTGGGGATGCTATGCTTGATGAAGATGATCTTTTTAGTCCCTCTACGTTGGATGAGCAAATTTGCTATGATGATTGCATGCCTCCTATTTATGATGATTGCAATATTTATGAGAGTGGGTTTGGAAGAGTGTCAACTTTAGATAATTATCCCACTATTTTGGTGGGTGTTGAATCTTATTATAATTATAAAAGTGGATTTGGAGAGGTCATGCCTTTATTTAGTAATGATTCCACTATTTCAGAAGAGGTTTCAATTGACTATGATGAGAACAAAGTTGCTACTTATGATGATTATTGTGATGATACTTATGTTATAAAAAGTAGTAATATTTATTATCATAATTTTGAATATTCTTTTACTGAACATTACTCTTTTAATGTGGAAACAATTTATAGTATTCAAGTTTCATATGATACTACCACTGTTCCGAATGAGAAGAAATTTGCTTATGTGGAGAGTAGTAAAATTTCTATGCTTGTGGATCATGAAAAGAATGCTTTGTGTGATAGTTATATTGTTGAATTCATTCATGATGCTACTGAAAATTACTATGAGAGAGGGATATATGCTTCTACGTATCTCAATAATATCAAGTTTCCTCTATATGTGTTGAAAATCTTGAAGTTTTGCTTGTTTTGCCTTCCTATGCTAGTTGATTCTTGTTCCCATAAATTGTTTGCTCACAAAATCCCTATGCATAGGAAGTGGGTTAGACTTAAATGTGCTAGTTATATGCTTCATGATGCTCCCGTTATGTTTCAATTCTTATCTTTTATGTGAGCATCACTGAAATCATCATGCCTAGCTTAATAGGCATTAAAGAAAAGCGCCTGTTGGGAGACAACCCAATATTTATATCTACTATTTTTGTGTGTACACATGATTAAGCTACTGCAGTAATCATGTTTTATAGCTTTTTTTTCAATAAAGTGCCAAGTAAAGCTTTTGGGATAGTGTGGTTGATAGTTGATTTGATTCTGTGCAAAAACAAAAACTTTTTCGTCCAGTACAGAAATTCTCATATTTTGGTGGAATGTGGAAAAACTCTGAATTGTTTACAGAGGATTTATATACAAATTTTCTACGTTTTCCTAATTTTTCAGAATTTTTGGAGTAACATAAGTATGTTCTTAATTTAGATCTTTACAAACTATTCTGTTTTTATGCATAGTTTGCTTGTTTCCTAGTTTCTATGGCTTATATTGCCCAATATAAATTGTAGAAATGATAGGGTACAGTAGGTATCATGTGGTAAAAAATTTGAATCTTGTCTTGACAGTACCAAAGTGAATGATTTGTTTTATCATACTAACCCATCTCATGAAGTTCCGTTAAGTTTTGTGTGATTGAAGTTTTGGGTGAGATATCGATATGAGGAGAATAAGGAGTGACAAGACCCTAAGCTTGGGGATGCCCAAGGCACCCCAAGGTAATATTCAAGGAAGATCCAAGCAACTAAGCTTGGGGATGCCCCGGAAGGCATCCCCTCTTTCGTCTCCAACATTATCGGTAACCTTACTTGGGGCTATATTTTTATTCGTCACATGATATGTGTTTTGCTTGGAGCATCATTTTCTTTTGTTTAGATTTGCTTGCTGTTTGAATAAAATACTTAAGATCTGAAATTTTATTTATGAGAGAGAGAGAGTCTTCACATAGTTACATAATTATTCAACTACTCATTGATCTTCTCTTATATCTTTTTGGAGTAGTTTGTCATTTACTCATGTGCTTCACTTATATCCTATGAGTAAATGGTTGAATGAATTGAATATCATAAATCTAAAATTATATATACTTCATATGCTTAAACCATGGGGAGTAATGACTTCACATATAAGAAGTAGAGGTGGTAAATTTATTGAAAGTTAGCAAACATAGTATTGGTCACTTAAACAATTCATGAAAGAATATTGAAGGAAGAGAGATTTCACATATAAGTATACTATCTTGGACATCTTATATGATTGTGAGCCCCATTAATTATTTTCAAACTTGAGAAAATTAGTTGAAGTTGGACAAGGAAGACAACGTAATGAGTTATGCTTGGGTATATTTGTATAGAAGTTATATTGTTATGGATCCTCCAACATGTGGTGCTTGCTATTTAGAATCTTTTGCTAGCCAAAATTTCTGTACTAAGCGGGAGTACTGCTTGTGCATCCAAAATCCTTGAACCAAGTTTCTTCCATGAGTGTCCACCATATCTACCTATATGCAGTATTTACCTTCGTTCCATGTAAATTTGCATGTGCCAAACTCTAAACCTTCAAATAATAATCTGTTTTGTATGCCCGAATCGCTCATGTAGCGACTAGGGGCTATCAGTATCTTCCATGCTAGGTGGGTTATTCTCATGATGAGTGTTTATTCACTTATCATTCACGAGAGAGTGGCTGGTAATTGGGATGCCCAGTCCTATGATCAAAAGATCAAAAACAAAATTTCAAATAATTAAACAAAACTCCCCCAGGACTGTTGTTGGTATGGACGGTACCCGTTGTTTCAGATCAGCCGTGGAGTGTGATTGTTGGTGGAGGGGGAGTAAAAACTTTACCATTCTGTTTGGGAACCGCCTATAATGTATCTAGCATGGAAGATAGTGAGAACTCTTGGTTGTTATGTTGACAATGAAAGCATGCCTCTCAAAATTATGTTCATCTTTGTTTTAAAAGCTTCGAGCTCTAGCACCTCTGCAAATCCCTGCTTCCCTCTGCGAAGGGCCTATCTTTTACTTTTATGCAAGAGTTAGTAGTATTCCTTCTCATTCCAACCTACTCTTTAGTTGGCAAGCATCATGTGATGGGGAAAGATCTAAGCATATATGGCCATTCAAATATATTTGATCATGAATTATTATTGTTGAAAAATATCTATATGATAAATAAGTTGGGAGGCGAAACACTAAGCCCTTATCTTTCTCTGTGTTCGATGGATGCTATTTGTTCTAAAAATATGCTTTGAGTGGTATCAATCATGGAAGACTATACGATAGTTGAGTATGTGGGATTTGCTAAATCAAAGCTCTTACATAGACCCTTCCTAAAAATAAGATGAATTGCAATTGTTTGATGACTGAGAACACAGTTTGTTAGTTTTCAAGAAAGTTTATTATCTATGCTTTAACATGTGAATAGCTTGCTACTTGATCATGAGAAGTTTTATGAGATGAGCTACTGTTTATGATATATAATGATGCTAGAAAAAAGTGATTGAAATTATCATTGATCAAACTTGTTTACTTGCTAGCATTCACACTTCATAAATTATTTCTTTTATCATTTACCTACTCGAGGACGAGCAGGAATTAAGCTTGGGGATGCTGATACGTCTCCAACGTATCTATAATTTATGAAGTATTCATGCCATGTTTACAACAATTTTATATGATTTGATTAGGACTAACCCGGACTGACGCTGTTTTCAGCAGAACTACCGTGGTGTCATTTTTTGTGCAAAAATAAAAGTTCTCGGAATGGGCTGAAAATTTAGGGTGATTTTTTATGGACCAGAAGAAGCCCCCGAAGCACAAGAGTTGGGCCAGAAGAGTCCCGAGGCAATGACAAGGGTGGAGGGCGCGCCCCCCTAGGGTGCGCCCCCCTACCTTGCCGCCGCCTCGTGGACCCCCTTGACATGAGACCGACGCCAAAAATTCATATAAATCACGAAACCCCCAGAAATAAACCTAGATCGGGAGTTCCGCCGCCGCAAGCCTCTATAGCCACCAAAAAAACAATCGGGAGCCCTTTTCGGCACCCTACCGGAGGGGGAAATCATCACCGGTGGCCATCTTCATCATCCCGGCGGTCTCCATGATGAGGAGGGAGTAGTTCACCCTCGGGGCTGAGGGTATGTACCAGTAGCTATGTGTTTGATCTCTCTCTCGTGTTCTTGATTTGGCACGATCTTGATGTACCACGAGCTTTGTTACTATAGTTGGATCATATGGTGTTTCTCCCCCTCTACCTTCTTGTGATGAATTGAGTCTTGCTCTTTGAGGTTTTGTTATGTTGGATTGAGTATTGGATTTGAGAACACTTGATGTATGTCTTGCGATGGGATATCTGTGGTGACAATGGGATATTCTATTGATTCACTTGATGTATGTTTTGGCACTCAACTCGTGGATTCCCGAGGTGACATTGGGGTAATCTATGCATAGGGGTTGATGCACGTTTTCGTCCTACATTCTCTGATAGAAACTTTGGAGTGATTCTTTGTTGCACATTGAGGGATTGCCATATGATCTAATTATGTTATCATTGTTGAGAGAATTTGCACTAGTGAAAGTATGAACCCTAGGCCTTGTTTCCAAGCATTGCAATACCGTTTTTGCTCACTTTTACTACTAGTTACCTTGCTGTTTTTATATTTTCAGATTACAAAAACCCTATATCTACTATCCATATTACACTTGTATCACCATCTCTTCGCCGAACTAGTGCACCTATACAATTTACCATTGTATTGGGTGTGTTGGGGACACAAGAGACTCTTTGTTATTTGGTTGCAGGGTTGTTTGAGAGAGACCATCTTCATCCTACGCCTCCCACGGATTGATAAACCTTAGGTCATCCACTTGAGGGAAATTTGCTACTGTCCTACAAAACTCTGCGCTTGGAGGCCCAACACGAGTCTACAAGACGAATGTTGCGTAGTAGACATCATTGCATATGGGATAAAGAGGACTTGATACTTAATGCCAATGTTGAGGATATCGCTTATTGTTATCGTCACGGTTAGCTAGGGATTAGAGATTAATCGAAAATCGGCCGATTAATCGATTTTATCGGTCGACTATTAATCGGATATTTTTTGCAAATCTCAGGTTCCCAACACTAAAATACGCTATATTCAACACCAAAATAATATTGGACAGAAGTGTTACCTTGATTCCAAGCCTTTGAATCCTCGTATAATAACAAATAAAATAGGACAACAGTGCATATTGCACAACAAGGTCCACAAAACATAAATAAACATAGTTTTTGCAAACATAGTGCTATGAATAGGCCCGATTTATCGGTAGATTCCTGATAAATCGCTTGTCAGAGCGATAAATCGATACAAAAGATAAACGGTGAAGATAAGGCATAATCTTATCGATCACCCCCCGATTAGCGATAAATCATAAGATTAATTGCTGAATCGGAAGATTCTTTAAACAGTGTTAATACTATGGTTGGGTTTTACCTTAATGATCTTTGGTAGTTGCGGATGCTTGCTAGAGTCCCAATCATATGTGCATATGATTCAAGTACGGAAAGTATGTTAACTCATGCCTCCCCTGAAGGAAATATGCCTTATAGGCAATAATAAAGTTGTTATTTTATATTTCCTTATATCATGATAAATGTTTATTATTCATGCTAGAATTGCATTAACCGGAAACTTGATACATGTGTGGATACATAGACAAAACACCGTGTACCCAGTAAGCCTCTACTAGACTAGCTCGTTAATCAAAGATGGTTAAGTTTCCTAACCATAGACATGTGTTGTCATTTGATGAACGGGATCACATCATTAGGAGAATGATGTGATGGACAAGGCCCATCCGTTAGCATAGCATATTGATCGTTTAGTTTTATTGCTATTGCTTTCTTCATGTCAAATACATATTCCTTCGACTATGAGATTATGCAACCCCCGGATACCAGAGGAATGCCTTGTGTGCTATCAAACGTCACAACGTAATTGGGTGATTATAAAGATGCTCTACAGGTATCTCCGAAGGTGTTTGTTTGGTTAGCGTAGATCGAGATTAGGATTTGTCACTTCGAGTATCGGAGAGGTATCTCTGGGCCCTCTTGGTAATGCACATCATAAGAAGCCTTGCAAGCAAAGTGACTAATGAGTTAGTTACAGGATGATGTATTATAGAACGAGTAAAGAGACTTGCCGGTAACGAGATTGAACTAGGTATGTGGATACCGACGATCGAATCTCGGGCAAGTAACATACCGATGGACAAAGGGAATAACCTATGTTGTCATAACGGTTCGACCGATAAAGATCTTCGTAGAATATGTGGGAGCCAATATGAGCATCCAGGTTCCACTATTGGTTATTTACCAGAGAAGTGTCTCGGTCATGTCTACATAGTTCTCGAACCCGTAGGGTCCGCACGCTTAACGTTCGATGACGATTTAGTATTATATAAGTTATGTGATTTGGTGACCGAATGTTGTTCGGAGTCCCGGATGAGATCACGGACATGATGAGGAGTATCGAAATGGTCGAGAGGTAAAGATTGATATATAGGACGATGGAATTCGGACACCGAAAGTGTTCCGGAGGGTACCGGGTACATATAGGGTCACCGGAAGGGGTTCCCGGCACCCCCCGGCAAAGATATGGGCTTAATGGGCCAAGGGAGGGACAGACCAGCCCACAAGGGGCTGGTCCGCCCCTCCACCAGGCCGGCCAGCCCTAGGGAAAGGAAAGGGGGGAGGGTAAGTCCCTCCTTCCTTCCCCTCCTCAAGGGAGAAAGGAAAGGGGGGGCGCCACCTCCCCCTTCCTTCCCCTGGCGCCTATACAAGGAAGGGGGGGGGGCGAACCAGGGCAGGAGCCCAACTGGGATTCGGCCCCACTTGGGGCACCCCTTGGCCTCTCCCCTCTCCCTCCCACCTATATATATGAGGAGAGGGGGCGCCTAGCACAACAGAACAACAATTGTTAGCCGTGTGCGGCGTCCCCCTCCACAGTTTACGCCTTCGGTCATATCTTCGTAGTGCTTAGGCGAAGCCCTGCGCGGATCACTTCACCATCACCGTCACCACGTTGTCATGCTGATGGAACTCATCTACTTCCTCGACACCTTGCTGGCTCAAGAGGACGAGGGACGTCATCGAGATGAACGTGTGCAGAACTCGGAGGTGCCGTACGTTCGGTACTTGATCGGTCGGAGCTAGAAGAAGTTCGACTACATCAACCGCGTTGTCAAATGCTTCCGCTTTCGGTCTACAAGGGTACATAGACACACTCTCCCCCTTTCGTTGCTATGCATCTCCTAGATAGATCTTGCGTGAGCGTAGGAAATATTTTGAAATTGCATGCTTCGTTTCCCAACAGTGGCATCCGAGCCAGGTCTACGCGTAGATGATATGCACGAGTAGAACACAAAGAGTTGTGGGCGGTGATCGTCATACTGCTTACCACCAATGTATTATTTTGATTCGGCGGTATTGTTGGATGAAGCGGCCCGGACCAACCTTACATGACCACGTTCATGAGACCGGTTCCACCGACAGACATGCAACTAGTTTTGCATAAAGGTGGCTCGCGGGTGTCTGTTTCTCCCACTTTAGTTGAATCGAATTTGACTGCGGCCGGTCCTTGTTGAAGGTTAAAACAGCAAACTTGATAAATCACCGTTGTGGTTTTGATGCGTAGGTAAGAACGGTTCTTGCTAGAAGCCCGTAGCAGCCACGTAAAACTTGCAACAACAAAGTAGAGGACGTCTAACTTGTTTTTGCAGGGCATGTTGTGATGTGATATGGTCAAGACATGATGTGATATACGTTGATGTATGAGATGATCATGTTTTGTAGAAGTTATCGGCAACTGGCAGGAGCCTTATGGTTGTCGCTTTATTGTATGAAATGCAAACGCCATGTAATTGCTTTACTTTATCACTATGCGTTAGCGATAGTTGTAGAAGCAATAGTTGGCGAGACGACCACGACACAATGATGGAGATCAAGGTGTCGAGCCGGTGACGATGGAGATCATGACGATGCTTTGGAGATGGATATCAAAAGCACAAGATGATGATGGCCATATCATGTCACATATTTTGATTGCATGTGATGTTTATCCTTTATGCATCTTATTTTGCTTAGAACGACGGTAGCATTATAAGATGATCCCTTCACTTAATTTCAAGATAAAAGTGTTCTCCCTGAGTATGCACCGTTGCTACAGTTCATTGTGTTGAGACACCACGTGATGATCAGGTGTGATAGACTCCACGTTCACATACAATGGGTGTAAGACAGTTTTGCACATGCGGAATACTCGGGTTAAATTTGACGAGCCTGGCATGTACAGACATGGCCTCGGAACACTGGAGACCGAAAGGTCGAACATGAATCATATAGTAGATATGATCAACATAGAGATGTTCACCATTGATGACTACCCCATCTCACGTGATGATCGAACATGGGTTAGTTGATTTGGATCACGTATCACTTAGATGACTTGGGGGATGTCTATTTAAGTGGGAGTTCATTAGTAATTTGATTAATTGAACTTTAATTTATCATGAACTTAGTCCTGATAGTATTTGCAAATTATGTTGTAGATCAATAGCTCGCGTTGTAGCTCCCCTATGTTTTTGATATGTTCCTAGAGAAAACTAAGTTGAAAGATGATAGTAGCAATAATGCGGATTGGGTCCGTGATCTGAGGATTATCCTCATTGCTGCACAGAAGAATTATGTCCTTGATGCACCGCTAGGTGACAGACCTATTGCAGGAGTGGATGCAGACGTTATGAATGTTTGGCAAGCTCGGTATGATGACTACTTGATAGTTTAGTGTGCCATACTTTACGGCTTAGAATCGAGGCTGCAAAGACGTTTTGAACGCCACGGAGCATATGAGATGTTCCAAGAGCTGAAATTGGTATTTCAGACTCATGCCCGTGTCAAGAGGTATGAGACCTCTAACAAGTGCTTTGCCTACAAGATGGAGGAGAATAGCTCAGCCAGTGAGCATGTGCTCAGAATGTCTGGGTACTACAATCACTTGAATCAAGTAGGAGTTAATCTTCCAGATAAGATAGTGATTGACAGCGTTCTCTAGTCACTATCACCAAGCTACTAGAACTTCGTGATGAACTATAATATGCAAGGGATGACAAAAATGATTCCCGAGCTCTTTGCGATACTGAAATCAGCGAAGGTAGAATCAAGAAAGAGCATCAAGTGTTGATGGTTAACAAGACCACTAGTTTCAAGAAAAAGGGCAAGGGAAAGAAAGGGAACTTCAAGAAGAATGGCAAGAAAGTTGCCGCTCCCGTGAAGAAGCCCAAAGCTGGATCTAAGCCTGAAACTGAGTGCTTCTACTGCAAAGGGAATGGTCACTAGAAGCGGAACTACCCCAAATACTTGGCGGATAAGAAGGATGGCAAAGTGAACTAAGGTATATTTGATATACATGTTATTGATGTGTACTTTACTAGTGTTCATAGTAGCCCCTGGGTATTTGATATCGGTTCAGTTACTAAGATTAGTAACTCGAAACAGGAGTTGCAAAATGAACAGAGGCTAGTTAAGGGCGAGGTGACGATGTGTGTTGGAAATGATTCTAAGATTGATAAGATCACCATCGCACACTCCCTCTACCTTCGGGATAAGTGTTGGACCTAAATAAATGGTATTTGGTGTTTGCGTTGAGCATGAATATGATTGGATTATGTTTATTGCGATATGGTTATTCATTTAAGTCAGAGAATAATTGTTGTTCTGTTTACATGAATAAAACCTTCTATGGTCATACACCCAATGTGAATGGTTTATTGAATCTTGATCGTAGTGATACACATATTCATAATATTGATGCCAAAAGATGCAAAGTTAAAAATGATAGTGCAACATACTTGTGGCACTGCCGTTTAGGTCATATTGGTGTAAAGCGCATGAAGAAACTCCATGCAGATGGACTTTTGGAATCACTTGATTATGAATCATTTGATACTTACGAACCATGCCTCATGGGCAATATGACTAAAACTCCGTTCTCCGGAACAAAAGAGCGAGCCAATGACTTATTGGAAATAATACATACCGATGCATGAGGTCCGATGAGTGTTGAGGCACGCGGCGGGTATCATTATTTTCTGACCTTCACAGATGATTTGAGCAGATATGGGTATATCTACTTAATGAAACACAAGTCTGAAACATTTGAAAAGTTCAAAGAATTTTAGAGTGAAGTGTAGAATCATCGTGACAAGAAAATAAAGTTTCTACGATCTAATCGCGGAGGCGAATATTTGAGTTACGAGTTTGGCCTTCATTTAAAACAATGTGGAATAGTTTCACAATTCACGCCACCTGGAAGACCACAGCGTAATGGTGTGTCCGAACGTCATAACCGTACTTTATTGGATATGGTGCATTTTATGATGTCTCTTACCGATTTACCACTATCGTTTTGGGGTTATGCATTAGAGACAGCTGCATTCACGTTAAATAGGGCACCGTCTAAATCCATTGAGACGACATTGTATGAACTGTGGGTTGGCAAGAAACCTAAGCTGTCGTTTCTTAAAGTTTGGGGTTACGACACTTATGTCAAAAGGCTTCAGCCTGATAAGCTCGAACCAAATCGGAGAAGTGCGTCTTCATAGGATACCCTAGGGAAACAATTGGGTACACCTTCTACCACAGATCCGAAGGCAAGATCTTTGTTGCCAAGAATGGAACCTTTCTAGAGAAAGAGTTTCTCTCAAAAGAAGTGAGTGGGAGGAAAGTAGAACTTGATGAGGTAATTGTACATTCTCTTGAATTGGAAAGTAGTTCATCAGAGAAAACCGTTCCCGTGATGCCTACACCAACTACAGAGGAAGCTATGATGATGATCATGAAACTTCGGATCAAGTTACTACCGAACTTCGTAGGTCAACCAGAACACGATCTGCACCAGAGTGGTACGGGAATCCTGTACTGGAAGTCATGTTACTAGACCAAGGCGAACCTACGAACTATGAAGAAGCTATGATCAGCCCAGATTCCGACAGATGGCTTGAGGCCATGAAATCTGAGATAGGATCCATGTATGAGAACAAAGTGTGGACATTGATGGATTTGCCCGATGATCGGCAAGCCATAGAAAATAAATGGATCTTCAAGAAGAAGACTTACGCTGATGGTAATGTTACTATCTATAAAGCTTGACTTGTCACAAAAGGTTTTCGACAAGTTCAAGGGGTTGACTACGATGAGACTTTCTCACCCGTAGCGATGCTTAAGTCCGTCCAAATCATGTTAGCAATTGCCACATTTTATGATTATGAAATCTGGCAAATGGACGTCAAAACTGCATTCCTTAATGGATTTCTTAAGGAAGAATTGTATATGATGCAACATGAAGGTTTTGTCGATCCTAAAGGTGCTAACAAAGTGTGCAAGCTCCAGCGATCCATCTATGGACTAGTGCAAGCATCTTGGAGTTGGAATATATGCTTTGATGAAGTGATCAAAGCATATGGATTTATACAGACTTTCGGTAAAGCCTGTATTTACAAGAAAGTGAGTGGGAGCTCTGTAGCATTTCTGATATTATATGTGGATGACATATTGTTGATTGGAAATGATATAGAATTTCTGGATAGCATAAAAGGATACTTGATTAAGAATTTTTCAATGAAAGACCTCGGTGAAGCTGCTTATATATTGGGCATCAAGATCTATAGGGATAGATCGAGACGCTTAATAGGACTTTCACAAAGCACATACCTTGATAAAGTTTTGAAGAAGTTCAAAATGGATCAGTCAAAGAAAGGGTTCTTGCCTGTTTTACAAGGTGTGAAGTTGAGTAAGACTCAAAGCCCGACCACGGCAGAAGATAGAGAGAGAATGAAAGTCATTCCCTATGCCTCAGCCATAGGTTTTATACGATGTGCCATGCTGTGTACCACACCTGATGTGTGTCTTGCCACTTATCTGGCAAAGAGGGTACAAGAGTGATCCAGGAGTGGACCACTGGACAGCGTTCAAAATTATTCTTAGTTACCCAGGAGGACTAAGGAAATGTTTCTCGGTTATGGAGGTGATAAAGAGTTCGTCGTAAAGGGTTACATCGTTGCAAGCTTTAATACTGATCCGGATGACTCTGAGTCTTAATCTGGATACATATTGAAAGTGGGAGCAATCAGCTAGAGTAGCTCCATGCAGAGCATTATAGACATAGAAATTTGCAAAATACATACGGATCTGAATGTGGCAGACCCGTTGACTAAACTTCTCTCACAAGCAAAACATGATCACACCTTAGTACTCTTTGGGTGTTAATCACATAGCGATGTGAACTTGATTATTGACTCTAGTAAACCCTTTGGGTGTTGGTCACATGGCGATGTGAACTATGGGTGTTAATCACATAAAGATGTGAACTATTGGTGTTAAATCACATGGCGATGTGAACTAGATTATTGACTCTAGTGCAAGTGGGAGACTGAAGGAAATATGCCCTAGAGGCAATAATAAAGTTGTTATTTTATATTTCCTTATATCATGATAAATGTTTATTATTCATGCTAGAATTGTATTAACCGGAAACTTGATACGTGTGTGGATACATAGACAAAACACCGTGTCCCTAGTAAGCCTCTACTAGACAAGCTCGTTAATCAAAGATGGTTAAGTTTCCTAACCATAGACATGTGTTGTCATTTGATGAACGGGATCACATCATTAGGAGAATGATGTGATGGACAAGACCCATCCGTTAGCATAGCATATTGATCGTTCAGTTTTATTGTTATTGCTTTCTTCATGTCAAATACATATTCCTTCGACTATGAGATTATGCAAACCCCCGATACCGGAGGAATGCCTTGTGTGCTATCAAACATCACAACATAACTGGGTGATTATAAATATGCTCTATAGGTATCTCCGAAGATGTTTGTTGGGTTGGCATAGATCAAGATTAGGATTTGTCACTCCGAGTATCGGAGAGGTATCTCTGGGCCCTCTCGGTAATGCACATCATAAGAAGCCTTGCAAGCAAAGTGACTAATGAGTTAGTTACAGGATGATGTATTACAGAACGAGTAAAGAGACTTGCCGGTAACGAGATTGAACTAGGTATGTGGATACCGACGATCGAATCTCGGGCAAGTAACATACCGATGGACAAAGGGAATAACGTATGTTGTCATAACGGTTCGACCGATAAAGATCTTCATAGAATATGTGGGAGCCAATATGAGCATCCAGGTTCCGCTATTGGTTATTGGCCGAAGAAGTGTCTTGGTCATGTCTACATAGTTCTCGAACCCATAGGGTCCGCACGCTTAACGTTCGATGATGATTTAGTATTATATGAGTTATGTGATTTGGTGACCGAATGTTGTTCGGAGTCCCGGATGAGATCATGGAAATGATGAGGAGTCTCGAAATGGTCGAGAGGTAAATATTGATATATAGGACGATGGTATTCAGACACCGGAAGTGTTCCGGAGGGTACCTGGTACATATAGGGTCACCGGAAGGGGTTCCGGGCACCCCCCGGCAAAGATATGGGCTTAATGGGCCAAGGGAGGGACAGACCAGCCCACAAGGGGCTGGTGCGCCCCTCCACCAGGCCGGCCAGCCCTAGGGAAAGGAAAGAGGGGAGGGCAAGTCCCTCCTTCCTTCCCCTCCTCAAGGGAGAAAGGAAAGGGGGGGCGCCACCTCCCCCTTCCTTCCCCTGGCGCCTATATAAGGAAGGGGGGGGGGGGCGAACCAGGGCAGGAGCCCAAGTGGGATTCGGCCCCACTTGGGGCGCCCCTTAGCCTCTCCCCTCTCCCTCCCACCTATATATATGAGGAGAGGGGGCGCCTAGCACAACAAAACAACAATTGTTAGCCGTGTGCGGCGCCCCCTCCACAGTTTATGCCTCCGGTCATATCTTCGTAGTGCTTAGGCGAAGCCCTGCGCGGATCACTTCACCATCACCATCACCACGCTGTCGTGCTGACGAAACTCATCTACTTCCTCGACACCTTGCTGGATAAAGAGGACGAGGGACGTCATCGAGCTGAACGTGTGCAGAACTCGGAGGTGCCGTACGTTCGGTACTTGATCGGTCGGAGCTAGAAGAAGTTTGACTACATCAACCGCGTTGTCAAACGCTTCCGCTTTCGGTCTACAAGGGTACATAGACACACTCTCCCCCTTTTGTTGCTATGCATCTCCTAGATAGATCTTGTGTGAGCGTAGCAATTTTTTTGAAATTGCATGCTACGTTTCCCAACATCTCCCTCATATAAAATTGCAATAATGATTGCCGGTCTAGTTATCGATTGCCTAGCGACAAATAACTTTCTTGCGTGACAAAAACCTTTCTACTAAACAACTAACTTTTATTATCTTGCAAATTACTCATAGTTTTATTCTCGCTAAGTACATCTAGCTTTATTCTTGCAAACCTATCCTATCACCTACAAAATAGTTTCATACTTGTTCTAGGTAAAGCAAATGCTAAGTGTGCATAGAGTTGTATCGGTGTTCGACAGAACTTGAAGGGAATATAAATTCTACCTTTAGCTCCTCATTGGGTTCGATACTCTTATTTATCGAAAAAGCTACAATTGATCCCCTATACTTGTGGGTTATCAGTACTTTTCTTGATGATACTGTGCCACTAGGTGAATATCTCGATGAACAACTTGCTAGAGCTAAAGAATTTGAAAATGCTGAAACTGATGAAATTACTGAAACTGATGAAATCATTGAAACTAAAAATTATGATTCACCTATTGGGCCTAGCTATCCTAGAATTGAAATGCCTAAGATACCTAAGGGTTATGTTGTGGGTGAGGAGATAACTAGAGAATTCTTTGCTTGTAACGATATAGAGGATCTTAAGAAATTACTATGTAAGCTAAAAGAAAAAAACTCTTAATGCTAGAATGAAATATGATCCTAAGTTTGCTACTTCACCTATCTTTGTTACTGATAAGGATTATGAATTCTCTATCGATCCTGAGTTAATTACTTTAGTTGAATCTGATCCTTTCATGGTTATGAATCTGAAACTGTTGTGGCACATCTTACTAAACTGAATGATATGGCCACCCTATTTGCTCACGAGGAAAAGATTCGCTACTACTATATTCTTAAGTTGTTTCCTTTCTTGTTAAAGGGTGATGCTAAGACATGGTTTAATACTCTTGCTCCTGGTTGTGTGCGTAGTCCCCAGGATATGATATATTACTTCTCTAAAAAATATTTTCCTGCTCATAAGAAACAAGCTGCCTTACAGGAAATATTTAACTTTGTGCAAATTGAAGAAGAGAATATCCCTCAAGCTTGGGGGAGGATTCTCCAATTACTTAATGCTTTGCCTGATCATCCTCTCAAGAAAAATGAAATATTTGATATCTTTTATAATGGACTAACCGATGCTTCTAGGGACTACCTAAATAGTTGTGCTGGTTGTGTATTCAGGGCCCGAACTATTGAACAAGTTGAAGAACTATTGACTAATATATTGAGGAATGATAATGATTGGACACTTCCTGAACATCCGCCAAAACCAACTCCAAAGAAGAGGGGTATTCTATTTCTCAGCCCTGAAGATATGCAAGAGGCAAAGAAATCTATGAAAGAAAAAGGTATTAAAGCTGGAGATGTTAAGAATTTACCACCTATTGAAGAAATACATGGACTTGACATCCCTAGACAGGTAGAGGAGGTAAATTCTCTCATGATATTTGATGAAGGTGATATCCCTTATAATAAATCTGCTAGTCAATGCTTGGATGAATTCGAAAGTTACATTGTTAAGCAAGAAAATTTCAATGCGTATGTTATGAAGCAATTGAAACGTAATGCTTACATGATTGATTGCTTGAATGACTTGATGTTTAGAATTGCTAATGATGTTCAAGGTGTAGGTAAACATGCATCTATGGTCCAAACCCAGTTAGAACAAGTCACTAAATCTCAAAATGAATTGCTCAATGAGATGAATAATAATATGAATGATCATGCTGTTAGGGTAATGACTAGAGGAGGTAGAATGACTCAGGAGCCACTTTATCCTAAAGGTCACCCTAAAAGAACTAAAAAAAGATTCTCAAAGAATTAATATTGATGCACCTAGTCCATCTAAAAATAAAAAGAAAAAGAAAAATGATAGGACTTTGCATACTTCTAGTGAACCCGAGGTAGAAAAACCTTGTGATGATAGTAATGATGTTTCTATTTCTGATGCTGAGACACAATCTGGTAATGAACATTCACCTAGTGATAACAAAAATGATAATAATGATGTTGAGGTAGATGCTCAACCATACAATGATAAAGAACCCGATAATGATGTTGAAATAGAACCTGCTGTTGATCTTGATAACCCACCTCCTAAAAATAAACGTTATGATAAAAGAGATTTCACTGCTAGAAAACATGGTAAATAGAGAGAACCATGGGTTCAGAAACCCATGCCTTTCCTCCTAAGCCACATAAGAATAAGGATGAGGAAGAATTTGAATGCTTTGCTAAAATGCTTAGGCCAGTATTTTTGCGTACTTGTTTGACTGGTATTTTGGAGATGGCCCCATATGCTAAATATATGGAAGACATTGTCACTAATAAAAGAAAAATACCTGAAGCTGAAATCTCCACCATGCTTGCAAATTATTATTTTAAGTATGGAGTGCCTAAGAAACTAGGAGATCCCAGAATACCTACCATACCATGCTCCATTAAAAGAAATTATGTCAAAACTGCATTATGTGATTTGGGAGCCGGTGTTAGTGTTATGTCTTTCTCTTTATATAGAAGATGATTTGAATAAACTCACACCTACTGAAATATCATTGCAAATGGCTGATAAATCCACTGCCATACCTATCGGTATTTGTGAGGATGTGCTCGTTGTAGTTGCAAATGTTACTATCTTAACGGACTTTGTTATACTTGATATGCCCGAGGACGACAATATGTCGATTATCCTTGGTAGACCCTTTTTGAATACTGCAGGGGCTGTTATTGATTGCAACAAAAGCAAGGTCACTTTTCATATCAATGGTAATGAGCATACGGTGCACTTTCCGAAGAAACAATTTCAAGTGAATGGTATTAATGTGATTGAAAAGACTTCGACAATTACTAAAGTTTTCAACTCCCTCTTCCTACTATCAAAAAGAAATATGAAACACTTATTATTGGGGAGATGCATATCCCCGTTGAGGTAACTTAGTGTTATACGAAGATTCTTCGGTTTCATGTTACTCGGAAATAGTTTGTTAATAAGACTTGATCAACCTTATTAATGGATTCTTTTTTAGGGGCATGCGGTCGATGAATTTAGTAAGCACAACCTTCTGTACCTACTTTTTGCTCTTTGTTATTTTTTGTTAAATGCAATAAAATGCCATGATTATCCTGTTTTCTGAATTACCCGTGCAATAAAAATAGCCAAAAAATAAAATTGCTCAGAATGATGTGAAATTTTAACATGAATTTTTCTAGAATATTTAAGAATTTCTGGCATTAAAAACACCCCAGGGGGATGCCCTAGGTGCCCATGAGGCACGAGGGTGCGCCCACCCCCTGCGCGCGCCCTGGTGGCTTGCGGGCCCCACAGGGACCCCTCACTTATTCCTTCAGCCCACTTCGTCTCTTACCTCTAGAAAAAATTCCGGGTGGCTCTCTCTCTCGTGTTCTTGCTCCCAAACCTGATATTTTTGATCTCTTTGCTTGGAGCTCCGTTTTTGAAACTGTTTTGGGGGATTGCTACTTGGTATGTGACTCCTCCATTGCTCCAATTAGTTTTTGCTCTAATGGATTATATTTTGCTTAATTGGTTGCTCTTGGTGCTACTGAAAATGAGCTTGCATGTTGAATTCTTTGAGTTCCAAGTAGTTTAAATGCTTGATACAACCTCTAGACATCCATATAAGTAGCTGCTATCAATCTTGTGAAGTTTTATTGACATCATTTTGTGGCCCAAATATTTCAGAAATTTGTTCATAGGAAAAATGAATTTCTTCCGGAGGAGTTCCTTGAAACAGAACACCAAGGGAGTCATTGGGGACTCCTCGGACAATGACCTCAACATTCCGGGCAGGGCGGAGGTCCGGTCGTGCGAATGGCCGCACAATGCTTTCATGAACGATGCCAGATTCTACCAAGAGTTCATGTAATTCGTTGCAAATGCCGGATTGACCGACTTCATCGCAGATGAGTGTGACCAGCACCACATCCGTACAAATTCCTTTGTGCAAATTTTTCATTTCCTGAGTAGGCTCAAACCCCCTATGGTGCGTTTTGATTTATATGCTGAACATCATCAGATACCACTTGCTGAATTTTGTGAGATATGTTTGATTCCCTCCGATGGGGAAATAAGAGAGACTAGACCGGGTGAGTTTGATGGTTTCCTCGACACTTTAACTGTGGGAGAGGAAAGGAGAGTGTCGAAAGCCCGAGCAAGTAGCTTGCAATTTCCTATTGTTCATTACTTTGCTTTATCTATAGGGAAATGCTTGACTGCTAGAGAGCAAGGTGGCGCACTATGCGCCCCTGAATTCACCATTTTACGCCATGCACTTCATAATGACAACACTTATAACCTTGGAGCTATCATTGCACGCCGCCTGCACACTAATAGGACTAAGGGTAAAATCTATGGTGGTATTTATGCTACTCGCTTAGCGAGATGTTTTAATGTCAACATACGCCCTCATGATGATTTGTTGCCTAGAGTTTACTTAGATCACTAGTCTATGCAAGATCACCATTTCATTGATGCCCCTGAGCCTCCTCACCACATTTGTTATAACTTGGTTTTTAGTGAGGATACTCGTGATATTATTCCATTGCCTGCACCTGCTTTTTTTTATTCGCATGCCAGGAACAGATACACTGTTATGCAACTAGACATCATTGCTTACCAGAACATGTTGGTAGCGGCAGAGGAAGATGTCCAGGACTAGGACGCTCAAGTGCCGCTGCCTTAGCACTTCCACATGCGACCAGATGGCTACTACGAATGGTGATTACCAAGCTAGGAAAAAGCCTAAGCTTGGGGGAGTACATTTTCTCACCGACATTACATTCATGTTCACACATTTCATTCCAGTTGCCAGTGTTCACCCTCTTTCATTGTATAATCCATGTTAGGGTTATTTTTGCTTTCTTCTTGTGTGTTTGAAAAACTTTGAGAAAATCCAAAAATATTTCTCTCTTCTTTTTGGTTTTTCTTTCTAGTTTAATTAGTTGTAGTATTAAAAGAAAACCCAAAAGATTACTCATTTCTTCTTTTGCTGTTGGGGGCTTTCCCGTGTAAATAGTTTTTCTCGTTTTGGTTTTTCTTCGATTTATTTGCTTTCTTCAAGAAAAACTAAAAACTCCAAAAATATTTTAGTGTGTTTCTCTGAAATTCTTTTATTTTGTTGAGTCGTACTGAGGAGAAGACCACGATGAAAATGATGAGTGGCTCTCATATGCATTATTGTTGATCTAACAAAGAGCCCATATTACTTTGTCTTCTCCTTTGAATAAAATGTTTGCATATTCCAGCTTAGTCCACAACACTCTTGCACTATTATTATTTTCATATCATTGGGTCATGCAAGTGAAAGGCAATAATGATGAAATTTGATGAAGTGACTGTGGCAAGGAAAAGCGGGTATGAACTCAACTTGTTTTTGTTTTTGTAAATATGTTCAACTCAGTATCCATGATTTAGCATATTATGATTAAACATGTTTATGATGATAATTAGAGATTATAGTTGCTCATGCCATGCTTAAGTAGCTAGGAGTGGATAATGATTTATCTTGGGTGTCAACATGCATAAAAATGGTTGTGATGTAGTATGATAGTATGGTATCCTCCTCTAAATATTTCAAGTGGCTTGACTTGGAACATGTTCATGCATGCGCTGATTCAAAACCAACATAGCCTCCACGATATTTATGTTCATGGTGCTTATATCCTACTCATGCTAGTATTCAATGTTAATTATTCACAATGCATGTTAATGACTGTTTTCACTCTCTAGTTGGTCGCTTCTCAGTCTATTTGCTAGCCTTCACCAGTACTAAGCGGGAATAATGCTTGTGCATCCAAATCCTTAAACCAAAGTTATTCTAGATGAGTCCACTATATCTACCTATATGCGGTATTAACCTGTCGTTCCAAGTAAATTTGCATGTGCCACCTCTAAACATTCAAACAAACATCTGTTTTGTGTGCCCGTAGCGCTCCTGGAGTGACAGGGGCGGTCAATATCTTCCATGCTAAGTGGGTTATTCTAATGATGAGTGTTTATTCACTTGTCCTTACACAAGAGGGGCTGGTAATCGGGATGCCCAGTCCCATGACCAAATCGCAAAATAATAAAGCAAACTCCCCCGGAAAGTTGTTAGTATGGAGGGCACCCGAGGATTCGGCTAGCCATGGCTTGTGTTTGTTGGTGGAGGGGAGTAAACTTTACTTTACTGCTTGGGAATTGCTGCTAATTTGTTTAGCATGGAAGATATTGAAAACTCTCGGTCGTGACATTGACAGGAAAGGCATGCCTCTCAAAATTATATTTATCTCTGATTTAAGCTTCGAGCTCTAGCACCTCTACAAATCCCTGCTTCCCTCTGCGAAGGGCCTATCCATTTACTTTTATGTTATTTTACTTTTACTGTTGAGTCATCACCTTCTCAAACAAGCACCAGTCCTGAGAGCACAATTGTCATTCTTATGCAGTGTGTATAGTTAATATTGTGTGCATCATGACTAGATCTCTTCTATCATGAATTACAATGTTTAGTCACTGCTTGAGCTTTGGAGGTGCTCTACATTTATGTTTGGCGGTCTCAGAAAGGGCTAGTGAGATACAATGTTGTCATATTATATCATAATTGTTTTGACAAAGTTTTAGCATTTGATATATTTTATTATTGCTCGCTAGTTGATTATGCCATTGATATGAGTGAATATAATTTCTAAGAGTTATCATCTGCATGGTTAGTTATGATCTTTGCTGAAAACCTGGGTATTGTTTAAGCATATATATAGATACAAGAACAAAAGAGTTCGTAAAAGTTTTTCTTTACACTTTCAGTTTGTCAACTGAATTGCTTGAGGACAAGCAATGAGTTAAGCTTGGGGGATTTGATACGTCTCCGCCGTATCTACTTTTCCAAACACATTTGCTCTTGTTTTGGACTCTAATTTGCATGATTTGAATGAAACTAACCCCGGACTGATGCTGTTTTCAGCAGAACTACCATGGTGTTCACTACAAAAAAAAGACACATCCGTGACATTTTGGGCCGAACGAATTTTTTTCTCTGTCATGCTTATGACACTTCTATGATGATAATTGTAACAAAAGCACGTATCATCATAGATGTGGTGGGCTCCTACTTCTATGACAAAAAATCATGACAGAAAATGGGCTTTTCGTCCTGGGCGGGCCGGGGACACACCTGCATGACATTCTTTGGGCCGTCCATGACGGAAAAAATCGTGGTAGAAGCGAGGGCAAGGAAAATTTTAGGGAGTTCCCGGTTACGGTGGGTGGTCGGGGCCGAGCGATGCACAGAGGGATTGCGCATTTCTCTCACACACGTACGCGCGTGTGTGCGAGGCGTTGGGCTCTAACCGAACCCAAGCGAGGCGTTTGCTTACTGAACCCGAGCGATTGCACTAGCTACGTTACTGAACCCGAGCGATCGATCCCTTGGCTGTTAACTGAACCCGAGCGATTCCTTCGCTACTACTGCTAACTGAAGCCGATCGAACCTGCTGCTGCCTCTTGATGAACAGTGACCGCTGTTGGGGGTTGGATGAACAGTTCCCGGTGGGGGTTGGATGAACAGGACCCCGTGGTAGTAGAGGTCGTTGCCGGTGGATGAACAGGACCCCGAGGAGAGCTGGTTGAACAGTAGCCGGTGGAGGCTGGATGAACAGTGGCCCGTGGATGAACACTAGCTGGTGGAGGCGCTGGAGGAAGTCGACGGTGGATGAACAATAGCAGGTGGAGGCTGGAGGAAGTCGATGATGGATGAACAGTAGCCTGTGGAGGCTGGAGCGAGGCAGTAGACGGTGGATGAACAGTATCCCGTGGAGTCCCGTTTTGCGGTACGCCACACCCCTCTTGATGAACATGACCCCGTTTCGACCGTAGGCGCTCCAACACAAATGCGTTTCCTCCATTTTGCGGTACGCCACACCCATCCCGATCAACAGCACCCCGTTTTGACCGTAGGAGCTCGAACACAATTCCGTTTCCTCCGTACTATGGTACGCCACACCCCTCCCGATGAACAGGATCCTGTTTCGACCGTAGGAGCTCGAACAGAAGTCCATATCCTCCGTTCTGCGGTACGCCAGGCCCCATTTCAGCTGTTCCGTCCAAGCCGGTTGGCTCCCGATGAACACGACACGTTTCGACCCAGTGGCTTCGCTCCCGATGAACAGGACGTGTGCCGACCCAGTCACTTGGCTCCCGGTGAACACGACGATGTTTCCTCCATTTCAACCCAGCCAGTTAGCTGCCGACGTCGCTGCCGTCCGTTGCCTCCCCATGTACACGAGCCCTGGCCGTCCGTATGCACGAGTACGAGTTTCGAGACCCCCCTCATATGTACGTACGTGGCCGTATTTTTTGGCATGTGGCTGTATGTACGTGTACACGGTTTAGACGGGACAGCCTGAACTGCTACGTGGGGGGCTCTACTATGACATGTGCCGCTACTTACTCGGCCACGGTTCATCGTTGCAGAGCGACCGATCGACCAGTATGTACGTACACGTTCGCGATAAGACAGACAATGCTACGTACGCTTCAACCGGGTAGGTCCCAGCTGTCAGGGAGGATAAGGACGCACTTCCTTGTGTGCGAAGATATAGCTGCTGGGTCCCAGCTGTCAGGCGGAGGAATCATTTTTTTCCGCGTAATATGGAAGCACTTCCTTTTGTTCGAAGATGTAGCTGGTGGGTCCAGCTATCAGCCTCACTGACTAAAGTCTTCTTCCAATGACTGTCGTTCGTTGACTCCATTGACCACACTGCGCCGAGAGCATCAGGGCGGTGGACGACGGCGAGGGCTAGGAAGGGAACAACACGGAGGCAGGGAAGACGAGGCAGGTGGATGCCCACGCGGAGGGGAGTACGAGGGTTCACTGGTTCGCCTGTGGTGTAAGGCTGCCGTCGCCGGAGAATAACAGGGGGTGTGGGTGAGTAGAGGGAAGGCCTGGCTAGTGGTAGTATGGTCGGGCGGTGAGGCGTGCGTGGTAGCACAGCCGGCCACGGGAGGCTAGAGCAGGCGATACGGCGGGCGCTGGTTTGGGCGGCTGGAGCAAGAAGACCAGAGGTTGAAGACGCAGCATGGCCGTTGGATTAACATCCAATGGTCACTGCAGCTAGAATCGTTTGTTGACTAAGTTGACAAAGCCCTCCCTACGCATCAACTTATTAGGCCCACAAGTCAGCCTCTAAATCTGGTGGGTCCTAGCTAGAAGGGGGAATCTTTTTTTGCGCGTAATAAGGTGGCACTTCCTTGCATGCGAAGATGTAGCTGGTGGGTCCCAGCTATCAGGGAGAGGAAACTTTTTTTCGCGTTATAAGGAGTCACTTGTTTGCGTGCGAAGATGTAGTTGGTGGGTCAAACCTGTCAGGGGGAGAAATCATTTGTTTTCGCATAATAAGGTGGCACTTGCTTGCGTGCGGCCATGGAACAAGTGGGTCCCTACTGTCAGCCACTCCACATACATCCCTCTTCCAATGGTTGTCGTTTGTTGACAAAGTTCACCATGCTGCCCTGAGAAAACCAACGCGGTGGACGACAGCGAGGCCTAGGAAGGGAACGACCCAGAGCCGGCGAAGACACAATAGTGGATGCCCACGTGGAGGGGAGTACGAGGGTTCATTGGTTTGGCTGCGGTGTGAAGCTGCCGTCGCCGGAGAATAACAAGAGGTGTTGGTGAGTAGAGGAATGGCATGGACGGCGATGGGAGTAGGGTGGGCCGGTGAGGCATGCGCGGCAGCACAGCCGGCCACAGGAGGCGGTAGCAGGCGGTACCGCCGGTGGTGGTTGGGCGGCTGAAGCAAGAATATCCGAGATTGAAGAAGCACGACAGCCGTTGGATGAACAACCAACGGCCACTGCTGCTAGAATCGTGTGTTTGTTGACTATAAGATGAAAAAGCCTTGCGTACGCGTCAACTTTTATTTTTCTGAGGGCTGCGTACGCGTTAACTTAGTAGGCCCACAAGTGAGCATCACATCTGTGGCAGAGAGCATATAGCCCATTTGCGATTTGTAATAATTTACAGCCCATTTCATAATTCTAATGAAATTTACTGCAGCCGATTTACTATTTGTTAACATTACAACCAATTTTTCTAGCCAGGACAACGGTTTATAATTTCAACCAAGTTTCCCACATTTTGATGGGATCCCATATATTATTTATCCTAAAATTTTGAGCCATATTAAATCTAATTTCAAAATAAATTTATATTAGGTAAAAATTCAACGAAATTATGCGCGCAACAATTAATGAAATTAAAATTTTAAAAATCCCAAAAAATACAATGCGAGAGCTTCCCTCCCTCTGATGAGGTTCCGTCAAAAAAATCCAAATAATAATAATTTTGAAACTAATTACCTGTTCGGAGCGTTTTTTAATATTTACAGCACATTTTTATAATTATAGCCCATTTATTATTTTTAAAGCCCATTTTCTTGGCAAGCCTAATGCATCCCTCGTAAGAAAGATTCACAGCCCAGCGGGCCGGAGAATAACAACTTGGCCTGGGTTGGGTATTCCTCAAAAAAAGTATTGCTGGGCAAGCCATTTTCACCTTGAAAAATTAATATCTTCGCAATAGCCTAGGCTAGACGGGCCACGGCCCGCCCAGATGATACTGCTCCTCTGAACAACAACAAAAACGTCGGTAAAAAATCCGCTCACCCCTCAAAAAACCAATACTGCTCGAGGTGCTGGGTCCCAGCTGTCGGCCGCTCCTTGTGCAATTCTCTTGTTTATTAACTATATATACGTTGACAATGGTGTGGGACCGTCATGTCAGGAAACCAGGAGCAAGCAATATTTTTATATACGTTGTAATAAGGAGGCACTAGCGTACGTACGGCTATGGCCCTGGTGTGTCCCTACTGTCATCCTCTCCACGTAAAGTCATCTCCCGATTCCTCATGTTCGTTGACCATGTTCACAACGCGAGACGGCGGCGCAACAGTGAGCGTAACAACTCGAAGGTCGACGGAGAGGGCCTCGCGGGCCCTACGGATGGTCTGATACAGCGCCCGCTGCTCATTCAGGAAGCCAGGATCATCGGGCCACATGTCCGCGACGGCATTGACGTCCACTTGTTCGCCGTCGATTCGTCCCTCCGCGAGCCGGTGCTCGTTGAGGAGCCGGAGGTTGTAGCACTGGTCCTCCTGCGCTTGCCGGAATGCCGATTCCGGCGGCGCTGGTAGCTCTTCCGCCATTAGGGCGTCGAAGTGCGGCCACACATGCTCTATGGTGGTCATGGCATGAACCGGCTTGGGCGGTGGCGCCGGCTCCGGGTCAGAAGACTCGTCCATCGTCTGGTTGTCGTCGCTGAGCTCGGCGAGCTCGCTGGCGAGCCAGCATGTCCATCTGCTGGACCGGACCGCTGCCAAGCACAAGTCTGACCGCCCTGGAGCACCCAGACCCCTCCCTTGCCCGCACGCGCTTCTCGCCCGAAACGGTCAGCACCGCCCCCGCCGCTTCCCGGTGCAGCCGACTACTCCATGTTCAAATGACACAACTGCGGTCTGTCGGTCCATCTGCCGCCCGCATTAATGATACGCGGTTGCCGAGGCTGCTACACCAGCGCCACCCGTCCGTCCCTCTGCCGCCCACCATTGCTATATAAACTGTTGGCCCTGCCATAGCCGCAGTCCTCCGCCTCCGTTCCATTTCTCCTCTCCACACCACTCTCGCCATGGCGTCCTCGCTCTCCACCGCTCTCCGGGATGGGCGAACGACAGACCAGAAGAATGACGATGTCCCAATGGAGAACCTGGTCGTCGAGGAGCCGGTGCCAACCTCCTCCTCCGCGCCATCCTTCCCGGTGCATTGCACCATGACCATCGGCGAAACCCGTGCCCAATACATGGACATGGTGAGGCAGCAGCAAGAGGAGAAGTTTCGGGAGGCGCAGGATGACGCCGCCTACAACCATCAGGTCCTCCAGGAGCACCTGCAGGCGGAGGAGCAGATCGCCGCGGAGTGGGCGGAGCAGATGGCGCTGCTCGAGTCGTACCGCTCCGCCCGCGAGAACCACCTCGAGCACTGGTGGTACCGCATGCGGGTGGCAGATGTTGCGGCCGCCTACAACGAGGACGATGAAGCTGGCGAGGCGCTGTTTGGTGACACCGACGACAAGGCGGAGGACTTCTCCTGCTCCGCCGAGGCAATGCCCCGCCGGCAACAAGCCGGAGGATTTCACCGACTCCGCTGAGGCCCCGCCTCGCCGAGGCCCTGCCCTGCCGGCAACGTTGCAGAGAACATCGCCGGCTCCGCCGAGGCCCCACTCCGCCTTCAACGAGGTAGAGGATTTCCCCTGCTCCGCCGAGGCGCCGCCCCATCGGCAACGAGGCAGAGGACATCGACGGCTCCGTCGAGGCCCCACCCCACCGGTAAGGAGGCCGCGCCACACAGAAAACGACGAAGAGTAGGAGACGGTATGTTGCTGCCGCACGGGTCCAAGTAAGGCCACCGCTCATAGCCTTCGGTTGAAGCCAAGCTTGGCGGGTTGAACATCGATGGCCGATTAGCTGCTTGGCGGCGACGTTGAGTCGGACATCTTCACTTCCCGTGGCTCCGGAGGCGGAGCTGCAGAAGAAGCTTCAATGCTTGGGGCTCAGCCAGACACGGGGAATGGGCGCCGGAGATCGTAGATTAGGTTAATTAATTAAACCTCCAGAGCCGGATGAGCACCGCTTTTTAGTTGAAGAATTTTGAAATGTAATGAAATCCGGCATGTTTATATGCAATCAGGCCGTGTATGAACGAATTTAGACCAGTTAGTTTGAATTTTTATATAGTTGCATTACATGAACATTCAAAACAATACGTACTAGCATTATTCTCAGGACGCACAGTGATCACATTGTTTGCTGCAGTTTCACACTTAAGAAAAGTTTGAGCAGCTTTTTAGCGTGCCTGTACATTGCAATCAAACTCACAGGCCTAACAATTGATATAGATCAACAATCGATTGATGATTATGCATCTCAATTATTCACACATCGGAACCAATATTTACTTAACAACTAAAGACACAAATAAAGAAAAATCGATCGATGAATCTCAATTATTCACACGTCAGAGCCAATATTTACTTCACAACTGAAGACACAAATAAAAAAATAGACCGATGGTGCTGATGGCAAAGGGTGTCCCATTACAAAATATCAAACATGTCTTCTTGCTAACATCAATGAGCAAAATTTGACAAGGTTGTCCCATTCCAAAATATCAAATGCGTGTCTTTTTGCATACATCAATGAGCAAACTTTGACAAGGTTTTCCCATTCCAAAATATCAAATGCCTACGATTGTGGTATGGGCGGGGTTTGCCATCAGTTCAAACATTGACATGGCACCTCGTGCTAAATAAACCAACTGTTCTTTTTGTGCAGTTCCACCAAAATCAACCAACTTCGTGCGAAGCTTGTATGATTTCGCCTTTATATGTTGCAACGCCTTGAACATATCGGCACTGCCTTTCTTGTAGCTAATTTTGTGGCTGGAGGTGGAAATGAATGATTCAAGAACATTCGATGTATTGTGCATGATGAAGTATAATGGGCACGAACCATCATAACATTTTGTGCAGTTCCCATTGAAATCAAGCTTAGCACCCCTGTTTGCATAAATACAAAAAAAGTGATTAGTAAAGCAAACTGTATTATGAATTTACAGTTTAAACAGGCACCTACATGGTCCATGTAGAGCACACATTTAAAAAAATGGAACTCACTAGAAAGAATCCTAAAACAACATTGTACTTGCCCATCACAGCAAAAAATTTGGAAATCTGTGAGTCCTTCTGAGCTGAAGTTAGTTTGGTCTTGTGGGGAGTAATGTAACCATCCTTCAACTGCTCCTTCTGATGAGAAGATGGACTGGGCTTCTTCATCCTAGCATAATCAGAACTAGGCACTTCACGTACTCCATATTCTTCTTCAGAGAAGGATGATCCTGTTGTGCAAAGACAAGAGAACAACTAAATGCTAGCATCCCTGTTTGCTCAAAAAAAGGAAAGGAAATATTTAAAACAGCCATTACATTAACAATGGGAGTAACTGATGAAATGTATAGTCACAAAGAGATGCATCCTCATTATCCTCATAGGAAATGATATGATACCAAACACAGCAGCTCAACTTGAACTGTATTATTACTTAATTTTATCAGTGGCTATAACGGTGGCAAACCGGTGCCTCAATTTATTAGCAGCCTTAGATTAACATGCGAAACAATACCACTTTATCATGACAGTAGCTAAACAGTAGCACAACACCAATAGAGATGACAAAGCTCAATCATATGGATGAAATCCGTGGGCCGGTACCAACCTTTGTCAGGAGGCTTATTGTGTAGAGCATGCAGATGAAGCACTTCTTCGGAACCATCCGTTATTATCTACTGTGGTTGCCATGCTTACTATAAACTCCTCGATTAGTTTAATGTTTCCAACATCTTCTTGTGCAGTTCCACTAAAATGTATGTTATCTTCAAACAAGATCCCTATTTGCACAAGTAGAGATAATTACATATTACATTAAGAGTGGCATCAAATCACAGTGGTAAAACAATTGCTCGTTCCAGCCATAGCAATAAATTAAGATGCAAAACTATATCATTACTTGTGTCATCACAGTTCCAGTGCTTCATTACAGCACCGTGAGTTGATTTTGTTCTTCCGCTTGTTCTCCCCCTTCATCACTTGGTTCAATAACAGACAAGCTTCTCCTTCAATGTAAGATTTGGCATGTCAATTAGGGAGCACAAGTATAGCACTAAACAACAACATAACTTTTCTGATGACAGTAGCAAAATAAAGGCCAACTATTGTGAAATATCATTATCTTACCTCAGTGGGATATTACGGTGCACATACAGATTGGAAGTCTAGTCTCCTTTTGTGCAGTTCACTAAAATCAAGCAACATTACCATATAAGTAGAACAACATATGAAAGCACACTGCACAATCATGTGGAAGAAGGACATTACTGACCTCTCATGACACGGAATTCAAACAACCCACAAGAAGAAGATCTGAAACAAATATGCCAACACAGATAGGAAGTGAGATCTCCTCTTGTGCAGTTCCACTAAGATCAAGCAATCAAGCAACGTTGTCGGTGTGACATTTTGGTTGAACTGCACAAAACACTCTTAAAGCAAAAGTGTTTTGTGCAGTGCAACAAAAGGTCGCAATAGCAACGAGGTTAAGTAGATAACCATGTTTACACAGAGGTGCAAAGGAAACAATTACTGGTCAATAACGGTGGATGACACAGAAGCCCACAAAAAGAAGCATCTTACTTATCTAAATGGGAAAGAAAGCAAGACAGTAGCATTTCTCAAACAGTAGCATTGATTCATATTAACAGAGAGATTATATTAACAATAAAATTCGTTAAGCATGTAATTTTCTTTTAACTGTGGCATTGCTTCAATTTTCCAGCGGCATTATTACATTAACAACAGCTAAAGAGTTGTACGGGACAGTGGACACACCAGCACCATGTGCATCTACCGATGTATAAAGAGGTGATGCATAGTCTGTTGCAACAAAGAACAAACAACCAAGGAGCATATTTGTGTTGGTCCTAATTTTGTTATCTTTAGACACCTTTCCCTATGTGAGGGCAGCAAATCTAGTCCTGCTCGAACTCTATATCCTTGTCCCCCACCCACAGAAAGATCAGTTCATTACAGATAGATGTGCATACTGCATTTGTCATTGATTTCCCTTTTTGACCAACGTAGGTGTTGGATAGCCAGTCTGTACTACTTTCCCCCTTCCTTTCCTCTTTGAACCACGTCCTAGATTCATGCTATACAACTTTCCCCACTACTTTCATGTTTGATCCAACACCTAGATTCGAGTGCAGAAGCAGAAAAAAATCCACATGCAGCTAGAATAATGCATGTGGATTAAGTAAATTATACCTTAAGGTTCTCGGGGTGTGGCTCAGTGGGCGGCCGGAGGCCGATCTGCCCACACTATGTACAACAGCGAGGAAGAAGGGGTCGGAGGCCCTCCCGCGCTGCCGCTGGATGAAAGAGAACATCGGTGCCGGTAGTGGATTCCCTCCCTCGCCGACGGCGATGACGACCCACAAGTATAGGGGATCTATCATAGTCCTTTCGATAAGTAAGAGTGTCGAACCCAACGAGGAGCAGCAGGAAATGACAAGCGGTTTTCAACAAGGTATTCTCAGCAAGCACTGAAATTATCGGTAACAGATAGTCTTGTGACAAGATAATTCGTAACGGGTAACAAGCAACAAGTGTAACAAAGGTGCAGCAAGGTGGCCCAATCCTTTTTGTAGCAAAGGACAAGCCTGGATGAACTCTTATATAAAGCAAAGCGCTCCCGAGGATACATGTGAATTATTGTCAAGTTAGTTTTCATCATGCTCATATGATTGACGTTCGTTACTTTGATAATTTGATATGTGGGTGGACCGGTGCTTGGGTGCTGCCCTTACTTGGACAAGCCTCCCACTTAGGATTAACCCCTCTCACAAGCATCCGCAACTACGAAAGAAGAATTAAGATAAATCTAACCATAGCATGAAATGGATCCAAATCAGCCCCTTACGAAGCAACGCATAAACTAGGGTTTAAGCTTCTGTCACTCTAGCAACCCATCATCTACTTATTACTTCCCAATGCCTTCCCCTAGGCCCAAACAATGGGGAAGTGTCATGTAGTCGACGTTCACATAACACCACTAGAGGAAAGACAACATACATCTCATCAAAATATCGAACGAATACCAAATTCACATGATTACTTAAAACAAGACTTCTCCCATGTCCTCAGGAACAAACGTAACTACTCACAAAGCATATTCATGTTCATAATCGGAGGAGTAATAATTATCATTAAGGATCTGAACATATGATCTTCCACCAAATAAACTAACTAGCATCAACTACAAGGAGTAATCAACACTGCTAGCAACCCACAGGTACCAATCTGAGGTTTTGAGACAAAGATCGGATACAAGAGATGAACTAGGGTTTGGAGAGGAGATGGTGCTGGTGAAGATGTTGATGGAGATTGACCCCCTCTCGATGAGAGGATCGTTGGTGATGACGATGGCTTCGATTTCCCCCTCCGGGAGGGAAGTTTCCCCGGCAGAACAACTCTGTCGGAGCCCTAGGTTGCTTCTGCCCAGGTTCCGTCTCGAGGCGGCGGCGCTTCATCCCGAAAGCTCTCCTCTGATTTTTTCCAGGTCAAAACACATCATATAGCAGAAGATGGGCACCGAAGACCTGCCAGGGGGCCCACAAGCCACAGGGGCGCGCCCAGGGGGTAGGGCGTGCCCCCAGGCTTGTGGCCTCCTGGTGGGTCCCCTCTGGTATTTTCTTCACCCAATATTTTTTATATATTCCAAAATAATTCTCTGTAAATTTTTAGGACTTTTGGAGTTGTGCAGAATAGGTCTCTCAGATTTGCTCCTTTTCCAGTCCAGAATTCCAGCTGCAGGCATTCTTCCTCTTCATGTAAACCTTGTAAAATAAGAGAGAAAAGGCATAAGTATTCTACCAAAATAGGTAACAACAACCCATAATGCAATAAATATCAATATAAAAGCATGATGCAAATGGACGTATCAACTCCCCCAAGCTTAGACCTCGCTTGTCCTCAAGCGAAAGCCGAAATCGATAAATATGTCCACATGTTTAGAGATAGAGGTGTCGATAAAATAGACATGAGGGCATCATGATCATCTTTAGAATAGCAACATATTGTTATATAACTTCTTATGCTAAAGTAACAATTCGTTCACAAGGTAAAGTATGAAACAAGAACTTTATTGGAAACTAACAAACTATGATCTCGGTCATTGAAGCAATTGCAATTTATCATAATGTAAGAAAGAGTCAATATAAGAACTTTTTAGCAAGTTCACATACTCAACTATCATTTATTCTTTCACGAATGCTAACACTCACGTGATACTTATGAGATCAAAGTTTCAATCGGACACAGAGAAAGATAGGGGCTTATGGTTTCGCCTCCCAACCTTTTACCTCAAGGGTAATGTCAACAATAATAGCTTATGAATATCTACATTCGAGTGGATATATATATATATATATATATATTTGGATCTCCCCCAACATAAAGTGCTTGCCAAAAAGAAAAAGTATAAAAAAGGAATAGGTGAAGATCACCATGACTCTTGTATTAAGGTAGAGGGTAAATAAAAGATAGGCCCTTCGCAGAGGGAAGCAGAGGTTGTCATGCGTTTTTATGGTTGGATGCACAAAATCTTAATGCAAAAGAACGTCACTTTATATTGCCGCTTGTGATAAAGAACTTTATTATGCAGTCCATCGCTTTTATTTCTTCCATATCACAAGTTCGTATAAAGCTTATTTTCTTCGCACTAATAGATCAAACATATTTAGAGAGCAATTTTTATTGCTTGCACCGATGACAACTTACTTGAAGGATCTTACTCAATCCATAGGTAGGTATGGTGGACTCTCATGGCAAAACTGGGTTAAGGAATGTTTGGATGCACAAGTAGTATCTCTACTTGGTGCAAAAAGATTTGGCTAGCAAGGAGTGAGAAGCAAGCTCAACATGTTGGAGGATCCATAATAATACAACTTCTATTCGGATATAAAGAAACATAGCCCATTACGTTGTCTTCCTTGTCCAAGATCAACCTTTTAGCATATAATATTTTAATGAGTGCTCACAATCACAAAAGATGTCCAAGATAGTATATTTATATGTGAGACCTCTCTTTCTTTATTACTTCCTATTAATTGCAACAATGACCAAAACTTTGCTTGTCAACTATCAACAAGTTTCATGCGACATACTTCTTCTATGTGAAGTCGTCACTTCCCATAAGATCATTATATAATCTTTTATTTCTTTTATTCTTTATTTCTTTTTCTCATGATCAAAGCAAGAAAGCAAAGCCCTCAACTCAAAACTAATCTTTATTATATATCTATCGGACTCGATTACATAGAGGGAACATAAAGCAAAACTCAAGGCTAGATCATACTAAAACTTTATTCTACTAAATCAAGATATAACCAAAAGGATCAAACTAAGAAAAATGATAAAGGTAAAGGTGTGATGGTGATACGATACCGGGGAACCTCCCCCAAGCTTGGCAGTTGCCAAGGGGAGTGCCCATACCCATGTATTTATGTCTCTTTCTTCGGAGGTGGTGATCCAATATTCTTGGCAATAATACCCTTCAGAATGTGATTTTCTTCCTTGAGCTTATTGACTTGTTGTTTGAGATCCATTATTTCCTTACGGAGTTTGCCCGTGCCGGCTAGAGCTCCGATCACCCAAGGATGCTTCCTGTCTGCAGGGGAAAAAGCAACACTCTTTTTCATGTTATCATAAGAGAGAAATTGAGCATTAGGAAGTATGATCGAATCCGGTATTGCCGAGCTCTAAAGCTCCTCAAGTAGAACTCCTGGTTGAAGGCAAGAAGTAGCTTCTTGGTCCTCCTCCATGGCGTCTACTCTTTTAAGGTCGGCATCCATCTCTTCCTCCGTTGACCATCCAAAGGGTTCAGCTTGGCTGTAGGCCCTTTGGTCCTGTGCCGGGTGAGAGACACGACTCTCCTCGACCGACTCTTGCGAAGACATCTTGCTCCGAATCTGCTGCAGAATTAGCTAAACACAAGAACAGAAGATTTTGTCGTGGTACGGTGGTCAAAATCTTTGGGAGATTATATAATGAATTTTTACCGACAAAAAGGAGTATTCCACAAGAAAACGGAGTCCGGAGGGCACACGAGGTGGCCACAAGCCATAGGGGCGCGCCCAGGGGGGTAGGGCGCGCCCCCCAGGCTTGTCGCCTCCTCGTGCACTCTTCGTACTACTTTTAATTTTCCTAATTTTTAAATATTCCAAAACGGAGAAAAATTGCCATTGAAAAAGTTTTGGAGTCGGTTTACTTACCGTACCACATACCTATTCCTTTTCGGAGTCTGAAATGTCCTGGTAGGTCTCCCTTATGTACTCCTCCGGTGTTATGGTATTAATAATATTTGTCTCAACATTTATGGGAGTACCTGAGATATAATGTTTGATTTTGTTCCCATTTACCACCTTCGGGTTAGTGCCTTCGGCGTTGTTGATTTTGATGGCACCGGAACGATAAACTTCCTCGATAATGTAAGGCCCTTCCCATTTAGAGAGAAGTTTTCCTACAAAAAATCTTAAACGAGAATTGTATAGCAAGACATGGTCACCTACATTAAATTCACGCTTTTGTATCCTTTTGTCATGCCATCTTTTAACTTTTTCTTTAAACAGCTTGGCATTCTCATAGGCTTGGGTTCTCCATTCATCAAGTGAGCTAATGTCAAATAACCTCTTTTCACCAGCAAGTTTGAAATCATAGTTGAGCTCTTTAATTGCCCAATAAGCTTTATGTTCTAGTTCAAGAGGTAAGTGACATGCTTTTCCATAAACCATTTTATACGGAGACATACCCATAGGGTTTTTATAAGCAATTCTATAGGCCCATAATGCATCATCAAGTTTCTTAGACTAATTCTTTCTAGATCTGTTAACAGTCTTTTGTAAGATCAATTTAATTTCTCTATTGCTTAATTCTACTTGACCACTAGACTGGGGATGATAAGGAGATGCAATTCTATGGTTGACATCATATTTAGCAGGCAACTTACGGAAAACACCATGAATAAAGTGTGAACCCCCATCAGTCACTAAATATCTAGGGACTCCAAACCTCAGAAAAATAACTTCTTTCAGCATTTTAATGGAAGTGTTATGATCAGCACTACTAGTTGGAATAGCTTCTACCCACTTAGTAATGTAATCAACAGCAACTAAAATATGTGTATACCCGTTAGAGGAAGGAAAAGGTCCCATATAATCAAAGCCCCAAACATCAAATGGTTCAATAACAAGTGAATAATTCATAGGCATTTCCTGCGTCTACTAATATTACCAATTCTCTGGCATTCATCACAAGATAAGACAAACTTATGAGCATCCTTAAAGAGAGTAGGCCAATAAAAACCAGATTGTAATACCTTGTGTGCAGTTCTATCTCCAGCATGGTGTCCTCCATAAGCTTCGGAGTGACACTTGCGTAGGATCTATTCCTGTTCATGCTCAGGTACACAACGTCTAATAACACCATCTACTCCTTCTTTATAAAGGTGTGGGTCATCCCAAAAGTAATGTCTTAAATCATAGAAAAACTTTTTCTTTTGCTGGTATGTGAAACTAGGTGGTATGAATTTAGCAACAATGTAATTAGCATAATCAGCATACCATGGAATACTACGAGAAGCATTTATGACAGCTAATTGCTCATCATGAAAGCTATCATCAATAGGTAGTGGGTCATCAAGAACATTTTCTAACCTAGACAAATTGTTTGCTACGGGGTTCTCAGCTCCCTTTCTATCAATAATATGCAAATCAAATTCTTGCAGCAAGAGAACCCATCTAATAAGTCTAGGTTTAGCATCTTTCTTTTCCATAAGGTATTTAATAGCAGCATGATCAGTGTGAACAGTTACTTTAGAATCGACAATATAGGGTCTAAACTTATCACAAGCAAAGACAACTGCCAAAAATACGGGATCACCCTTGGGTGGAGGAGGATCCCCAAGAATCTCAACAGGCAAGTTGTGTTTCAAAACAGGCATTTGATTAAAGAATATTTCATCTAATTCCTTCCTTTCATTCATAAACATATCATTTTCATGGTCTAGTAGATATTGTTCTAAAGGATCAGTTGGAAGCACAACAATAGAAGCAAGAACAATAATTTCATCTTTACTAGGCAATTCTTTGTCATGGGGTTGTCTATGAAATTTAGAGAAATTAAACTCATGAGACACATCCCCAAAACTTACAGTAACAGTTTCTTTCTCACAATCTATCTTAGCATTAACAGTGTTCAAGAAAGGTCTACCATATATAATGGGACAAAAATCATCTTGTGGGGAACCAAGAACAAGAAAATCAGTAGGGTATTTTATTTTCCCACACAAGACTTCCACATCTCTAACAATCCCAATTGGTGATATAGTATCTCTATTAGCAAGCTTGATAGTAACATCAATATCTTCTATTTCAGCAGGTGCAATATCATTCATAATTTCTTGATATAAAGTAAAGGGAATTGCACTCAAAATAGCACCCAAATCACATAAGCCATGATAACAATGATCTCCTATTTTAACGGAAACAACATGCATGCTAACAACAGGTCTATGTTTATCTTTTTCGTCGGGTCTAGCAATTTTAGCAGCTTCATCATAGAAGTAAATAACATGCCCATCAATATTATCGACCAAGAGATCTTTAATCATAGCAATACTAGGTTCAACTTTAATTTGTTCAGGGGGTGTAGGTGTTCTAGTATAACTCTTTTGAACCACAGCTGAAGCTTTAGCATGTTCCTTTATTCTAACAGGGAAAGGTGGTTTCTCAATATAAGCAGTAGGAAGAATAGGATCAACATTATAAGTAATGGTTTCTTCTTCAACTTTAATAGGTTCTACTACTTTCACTTCAATGGGAGGATGATATTTAAACCAATTCTCCTTGGGGAGATCAACATGAGTAGCAAATGATTCACAGAAAGAAGCTACTATCTCAGAGTCAAGTCCATATTTAGTGCTAAATTCATGAAAAACATCGGTATCCATAAAAGATTTAACACAATCAAACTTAAGGTTTATACCTGACTCCTTACCTTCGTCGAGTTCTCAATCTTCAGAGTTGCGTTTAATTCTTTCCAATAAATACCATTTGAATTCAATAGTCTTCTTCATAAAAGAACCAGTACAAGAAGTGTCGAGCATGGATTGATCATTACAAGAAAGCCGAGCATGAAAATTCTGAATAATAATTTCTCTTGAGAGCTCATGATTGGGGCATGAATATAACATTGAATTAAGCCTCCCCCAAGATTGAGCGATACTTTCTCCTTCACGAGGCCAAAAATTATAAATATAATTCCGATCACGATGAACTAGATGCATAGGATAAAACTTCTGATGAAATTCGAATTTCAATCGGTTGTAATTTCAAGTCCCAATATCATCGCATAGCCTATACCATGGCAATGCCTTCTCCTTCAAAGATAAAGGGAAGACCTTCTTCTTGACTTCATCCTCGGGCAAACCTGCAAGCTTAAATAATCCACAAACTTCATCCACATAGATTAGATGCATATCAGGATGTAATGTTCCATCTCCTGCATAAGGATTAGCTAGCAGTTTCTCTATCATACCCGAAGGAATTTCATAATAAATATTTTCAGTAGGTTCAGTAGGTTGAGGGGCAAATCTTTGCTCTTCCGGTCAGGGTGAAGATACCCCGAACAAACCCCTCAAAGGATTATTTTCCATAGCAACAAGTGACAGTAAATTTCAGCACACTATATAAATGTTTCCTTACCATATTCCACTTACCAAAGTTGCTTCACTCCCCGGCAACGGTGCCAGAAAAGAGTCTTGATGACCCACAAGTATAGGGGATCTATCATAGTCCTTTCGATAAGTAAAAGTGTCGAACCCAACGAGGAGCAGAAGGAAATGACAAGCGGTTTTCAGCAAGGTATTCTCTGCAAGCACTGAAATTATCGGTAATAGATAGTTTTGTGACAAGATAATTCGTAACGGGTAACAAGTAACAAGTGTAACAAAGGTGCAGCAAGGTGGCCCAATCCTTTTTGTAGAAAAGTATAAGCCTGAATGAACTCTTATATAAACCAAAGCGCTCCCAAGGACACATGGGAATTATTGTCAAGTTAGTTTTCATCATGCTCATATGATTCACGTTCGTTACTTTGATAATTTGATATGTGGGTGGACCGGTGCTTGGGTGCTGCCCTTACTTGGACAAGCCTCCCACTTATGATTAACCCCTCTCTCAAGCATCCGCAACTACGAAAGAAGAATTAAGATAAATCTAACCATAGCATGGAACATATGGATCCAAATCAGCCCCTTACGAAGCAACACATAAACTAGGGTTTAAGCTTCTATCACTCTAGCAACCCATCATCTACTTATTACTTCCCAATGCCTTCCCCTAGGCCCAAAAAATGGTGAAGTGTCATGTAGTCGACGTTCACATAACACCACTAGAGGAAAGACAACATACATCTCATCAAAATATCAAATGAATACCAAATTCACATGATTACTTAAAACAAGACTTCTCCCATGTCCTCAGGAACAAACATAACTACTCACAAAGCATATTCATGTTCATAATCAGAGGAGTAATAATTATCATTAAGGATCTGAACATATGATCTTCCACCAAATAAACTAACTAGCATCAACTACAAGGAGTAATCAACACTACTAGCAACCCACAGGTACCAATCTGAGGTTTTGAGACAAAGATCGGATACAAGAGATGAACTAGGGTTTGGAGAGGAGATGCTGCTAGTGAAGATGTTGATGGAGATTGACCCCCTCTCGATGAGAGGATCGTTGGTGATGACAATGGCTTCGATTTCCCCCTCCGGGAGGGAAGTTTCCCTGGCAGAACAGCTCCGCCGGAGCCCTGGATTGCTTCTGCCCAGGTTCCACCACGAGACGGTGGCACTTCGTCCCGAAAGCTCTCTTCTGATTTTTTCCAGGTCAAAACACATCATATAGCAGAAGATGGGCACCGGAGACCTGCCAGGGGGCCCACAAGCCACAGGGGCGCCCCCCCCCAGGCTTGTGGTCTCCTGGTGGGTCCCCCCTGGTATTTTCTTCACCCAATATTTTTTATATATTCCAAAATAATTCTCCATAAATTTTCAAGACTTTTGGAGTTGTGCAGAATAGGTCTCTCAGATTTGCTCCTTTTCTAGTCCAGAATTCCAGTTGCCGGCATTCTCCCTCTTCATGTAAACCTTATAAAATAAGAGAGAAAAGGCATAAGTATTGTACCAAAATAGGTAACAACAGCCAATAATGCAATAAATATCAATATAAAAGCATGATGCAAAATGGACGTATCAGGCGACAGTGTTAAGCGTCCTTCCCTTCCCCGGCGGACGGGATCCTACCGGCTCTTTGTCCAGCAGTGAGGGAAGAGAGAGAGGCCAACACAGTTTGTTTAGATCTGGAGAGGGTGGGAGAGTGTGAAGAGAGCAAACACTAGAAAACAAGCGCCGAGGCTGCAGTGTATATAGTTGGAGTGGTTTTCTTTTTCTCTCCATAAAAATCATTTTAAATTGAGCACCAAACGGAACTCTTTATTTAACGTAGTGAAGAAAAATACTAGGGAATGCTAATACATGAAGAAAATTTAACGCTCGAAGGAGTCAACTCGCAATTAACGCTGCACGCCTCCCGGTCGCACTTACTATCGTTCACGTGTGGTACACGACCCTCCAAAGTGAACAACAACTAAACCACACACGGTCAAAATATCGGACAGGTGGGCTGCACCATCCTCCAATTTTAAATATTTTTGAGAAATTTAATTTTAATTACTTTGTATGTACACTTTGCTCTCTTCCAATAATGAACGGGCACTTGTATTCGGCCTAAGTCAGTGTGCCACCGTATCTCGTACTACTACCTCCGTCCAGGTTTTTACGCCACGTCATATATTTTTTGTCAAAGTTTGACCAAAAATTTTAACTACTCCCTCCTTTCCGGTTTATAGGGCTTAAATTTGAAATCTCATCAACCAAGGCAGATGATGAGTGGAGAAATGTACTCCGTCTCGTAGTTTACAAAATTACTCAAACTTTAATCTGCATTAATTACAATATATTCATGGACGACCACTAAATGAGTAGGAATGGTTACATACACTGGTTAGTTTCTTTTAATCCTTGCATGCATCAATTTAATGCACCTTGGAATGTGAACATGTGGTGGAAAGAAGTGAAAATAAGACAGTATAATATGGTAAAACAAAGAAAATGAGATTAGCTAGGAAGTAGTAAACTGCTAATACATGCCAACAAAAAATAAATATTATTCGCTTCTTTTTTAGGTGTTCTAAACACTATAGTGTGAGGCAGCAACTGTGTCTCCGACGGACGTGCGTGTACCTCTTCTCTTCTAGTACATACTCCATTTATCTCACTTCCTGTGGCTTCCCACTCCCACGATATTCCTATTCTATGAACCTGTGTGTGTGTGTGTTTTTTTTACAGCGTGTGTGTGTTAGAGAGAGCGACACATCGACCTACAGAGAGTTAGTGTGTAGTACTACGTAACTACGAAGCCGCGAGAGTCGGTGCATCCTCTCGTTTTCGGGCGTCCGGTCGGGATAGCTGCCACGCCCGCTCCTGACCACCCTGGCCCACCCAAGGCCCCTCCATCGCCCGCGCGCGCTTCCCGCCTGAAACGGCCAGTGCTGCTGCAGAGAATCGATGCCGCATTCATGCCCGGGCAGAGTGGACGCGACCTCTCACTGGCGTATGCGTTGAAGGGAGAAGCGGATTCAACGAAGAGTGATGGTTTCTTCATCTGTCCAACTTACTGCCGTGTCTATGTGATTTGACGGCCCATTGGTCATTATTACTGAGGTGGTACGACGGTGCTGAGTCTCACTTGTACTGTACACTTTACTTTGGTGTGTGACACGTGCACCGGATGCTGGATGTCCCACGTTTCGGTGAAAGGAGGTAGAGCATCTCCACTCTTTACAATTTTCTCCACTCTTACAATGGAGGAGTGCGAAATCAGTGAAAACACGAAAGCAGCGAAAAATGCACAATGCTATGAAGCTTTCAGCTTCTGTTTCATGTATCTTGCATCCAAGGTTGCCCCGTTGCAACATTCCATCAAATACAAAGGAGACTAACATGCATGCTATTGCATCTCAATGATTCACAGATCATAGCCAATACGCCCTCCGTTCCAAAATAAGTGTCTCAACTTTATGCCAACTTTAGTACAAAGTTGTACTAAAGTTGACACTTATTTTGGAACAGAGACAACTAAAGAAAAAAATGATCCATGTAGTCCCTAGGTCTTGAACCCTAAACCCTAACCAGGCTTTAATTTGCTGGTGAGGTTGAACCTTCCAAAGGAATGAAGTTTGCAACCCTTTGACCATCGAATCATTTTGTGTAGTTTCACTAAAATCGATCTGAGAATCCCTATGGCAAAGAAATTGAAGTGAGATTAGAATAAGACTAGTGGGACTAGTTTTTATGAGACATAAACTCATCACAAATACAGTAGAAGCCAGTAGAGGTACGTGCGGGGCAAAGAAGTAGAGAAATATCCACATGGAGCGATGTGGGCAGCTGGGGCAGTGGTGCAAGCCGACTGTAAAGGAAGTTGTACCTGAGGGATGTCGGGATGTAGCTAGCTTAGAGGAGGGGGGTGGGAGGCGGCAACTTCCCACGTCGTGGCAGTGAGCAAGGGACGAAGGCAACTGCACCGACTTTGTGAGAGAGAACGGCGGGGACCCCTGATCGGGACGCGCCGATAGTGGGTTTTCGCCGTCGGCGACGGCGACCGCATCTACTCAAAGCATCCACCCCTTCCCCCGGCGGACGTGATCCGCCCGGATGTTAGAGATGTGGCCACAGTCATTTTGTGCAAGAGAGTGTGAAGAGATCAACCCCGGCAAGCAACCGTGTAGGCTCCTGGCTATGTATATAGTGGAGCGGTTTCTTTTTATCTCCACTGAAGAAAAAAACTTTATTTATAAATAACGCGACACCATTCATGTGTGGCTCCCGACCCTCCATTAAGTGAGTAACTACTACTAGACGCGTCAAATTATCACGTGGGCTGCATCATCGTACAGAAATGAGCTCCACCGTGTCACGTGTGTGGTTGGGGAAGACGCAAAGAGTGCTACTAGTACGTGCGTGGGTGCATGCACCTCTTCTCTTCGAGCATGGTTATTAAAAGTATAGCCAACTACTCTACCACACGGTTATTATATGGGCAAAGAGTATAGGCAGTAATAATGACTAATGAGCCGTCAAATCACGAGGCCCACCTTTCTCTATGTTTAACCGAGGAAGAAGCCATCATTTCACTCCTCGTTGAATATCCATCTGCTGCTACCTCCGCAAATAAATAAAAATCCACTTCTACCTCCGTAGCATGGTTAATATTATAGCCATGTCAATCACGATGTAGAAATATCATTCACTGATACAATAGGGCTGGCTCTAAGGCTGGTAATTTTTTTTACTTTGTCTCTTTCTCTTTTTGTCTCATTTACTCATTTTACACAGGAGCACGTGTAGAGGATGGCTATTCCTTTCGGTGGGACTTCTTCATGGGGTTTAAGACTAAGAAGCTCCGAATATTATTCCCGCTGCCCACCACTCTGAATCGTGCCATCTATGATACTCCCATTGCAACAATGAGGTCCACTAGAAGCGACTGTCACACAAAACATACATTCTTGTTGCCTTCTTCCTCATAAAGTACGTACTACTAGTACTACTACTACTCGTTCTCCTATAAACCTTGCGCTTGGCATCTCAAAAATATTAACCTTGCGCTTGGCTCTTCGCCTCTTCGGGAAGTCGAGCAATGATGGCACTACAGTATATGGTTCTGGCTGTCTGAGACCAAATGAATTGCTGCACGTCCACCATGTGGGCGAGGGTCGAGGGGCGAGGGGCGAGGGAGAGTGCGTAATACTACGTCCGTTTCAATATGGACTACATACGGAGCAAAATGAGTGAATCTACACTCTAAAATACGTCTATATACATCAGTGTTTGGAGTATGTACTAGTAGTTCATATTGAAATCTGCTAAAAGACATATATTTCAAACAATATGATAATCTCTCTAACCAAGGTAGGGACGAGGAGTATATATACATCTAAGAGGAAGTACAATAGCAGACTTATAGCCCGCTTACATGGCAATTTTGCCTATGTGGAGGAGAGAGACATGAAAAAGTAAAGGGAGTGGGCTCTCATGCAAGAGCCAAGCTATATGCGGATTCCTAGGCCAATACAATAAGTATGAAGAAAGAGATAGAGAGAAGATGAGAAAAAGTAGTACTCTTATAGCCAACCTTATAGCTAACCTTATTGTATGAGTGGCTATAAGTGGTGGCTATGTATGACATGGCAACACCATATAGCCAGCAGTTGGCTATACTATTAACCATGCTCTAATGGAGGGAGTAGTAAAATTTTCTCCTCGTCCTGTGAGCCACCTTGTGCGTGGGCGAGGGAGCGGGCGTAGGCGTAGTAAGCAAGCTTCTCCTCGTCCTGCCACTCTGTGAGCCACTGCGCCCGTGGGTGGGGGAGAGGGCGTACTAAGCAAGCTTCTCCTCGTTCTGTGAGTTGACGGGACACATCAAAAGTCATACAGAGCATCTCCAGTGTATAGAGCCTTGCCTCTAAGGTAGGCCCCACATGGTTTGCCTCTTTTTTTAAATAATGCGTCAAGTCGCAATTTGTTTGTTCACCCGTGGCACACGATCCTCCATCAAGTGGACAACTAGTACACGTGTTAAATTACCACCTGGGCTGCCTTTTCGTATAGAAATGAGCTCCACCGTGTACCCGCGCAAGTGTGGTTGGGAAAGAGACGGGAGTATGTGCGCTGTGCGTGCACTTTTCTCTTCGTGCACGTCCCCCACCTACGTGGGTGGGTGTGAGAGAGATACAAACCTAGAGAGATGGCATTTGCGTTCGTGAGTGTTTTTTGTTATGGGGGGGGGGGTTTGTGAATTTATTTGTGGGAATATGTGTCGATGATATCTCAAACAAAAATGTGACACATGCAATGTGTGTGAAATAGAGGCCTATCTATATCATATATAGAGGGGGCGATCCATGAGAAGAGAGGGAGGGGTCATAGATATCGATAGAGTCGAAGAGAGGATCAAGTGTGTGGGTGCAAGATCGATGAAGAGAACCATCGAAATTGTGTTTGTGCACGTCAAAGATATAGGACGACTGATCTACCAGAACGTCAGAGGGCAAGTTTGTGTGTGGCAGGGAGACATGACTAGAGCGCTCGATGTATCGGTGTGTGTGGGGGGGGGAGGGGGGATGCAGAGACCTAACTGGAGAGGTAGATCGACTCGTATATGTGTTGAGAAGGAGAGACCTAGCTATGTCTTGAGGGAGATTGGTCGACATCCATACATAAGTAAAGGACGGGAAATAGGTTGGGACACACACAGAGAGAGAGAGAGAGAGAGTGTGTCAGAGGGGTGGTGGAGTTGCTTCTCGGAGATGGTGGGAGAGGCCTACTAGACAAACTGAGGGTACAACTGCAATATCAAGAAGAGAGGGGATGTGTTTCTGTGTGTGCGTGTGCGTGATAGATGTGTCAGGAGGCATGCATGGATGATTAAGGGGACCATATGTGTTTGGTAAGCAGACCTAACTAGATCGGTAGATCAATTGTTGTGTGTCGGAGGAAGGGAGAGACATAACTAATGAGGTAGATTGATCGGCGCATGGGGAAAACGAGTTATAAATGGCCTGGCTAGCTATATGTATAGTGGGAGATCGGTCGGTGTACATCCATTTATTAGAGGCAAATAAGGCCCAGAGAGACGGATAGAGAGAGAGGGATGGAGCTAGGAGGTGGTGCGAGAGGCCTACTAGATAGGGGGGGAGGAGTGTGCGATTGTGAGATCGATGAAAAGAGGGGCGACGCATGGACAGAGAAAGGAGGAGATGGAAAGTGTGTGTGTATGTGGTAGGCAGACATTGCTAGAGAGGTTTATCGATCAGTGTGTCTCGAAAAGGAGTTGTGGAGACCATGGGAGAATGACCTAAAGAAAAAAAAAAAATGTGCGCGATGGATAGAATGCTGAGGGAGGGGGAGGGCGAGGAGGGCGTGTGCATGCACGAGAGAAAGTTAGTGCTAGCTACAATGGTTAGAGGATTGTGTGGGTGTAAGTGACTAACAAAGATCATAATTCGATATGAAAGTGGATTCATATATTTGAATAAGAGATCATAGTGTTATAAACCTATGCATGCATGAATATAGCGGTGATACGCGTGGTGTGGTTTTGGACATGTTATACTATAATGTGATAATGCGTGGCGTTTGCAACTCACAACTAAATATCAAACAATCTAAACCATACTATATATCGAACAATCTCACATTTTATTTGAACTTGTGATAATGTGTGGCGTTTGCAACTCACAGCTAAATACTTGTAGGCGTAGGGGGTGGGGCACCATAAATTATGTGATAAACACATTATACATATGAGACATGGCTTAGATTATGAAGATCTAGCTAGAGCTTGAAATGTATTGTGATTTGAAATCAACATAAAGTGGATTCAAAAAATCGAGTTCGAGTTCATATAGTACACATAGTTCATATCTAACTCGACAGTAATCATGTGGTGTGCTGTGAAGATAATATACAAACGATGGTTTAACTTGACAATAATGATGATTGTAGATCTTACTAAAATAGAGAAATGAATTCAAATTGTTTAACTTGACAACAATCATGATTGTAGATCTTATTCAAATAGAGAAATGAATTCAAATTTAGTTCATATTGAAGCGGTAGTATATAAGTTTGGAATGCACTAAAATGTTCATTTGAGTAGCAGGTTGCATGCATTATACATGTAGCGAAATATTTTAATCGAACATAACATGGATTCAAAGTTTTGAATGGCATTTGTAGTAACTCATACAGTAAAACGGGACTCGACTCTTTTGTGTGGTGCGAATTGATTTCTTTTTGGTTTTTTCGTCGAGGGAAGTGCGAATTGATTTGGTACAGTACACGTTAGGCTTGTCCGAAAATTTCAACCCGCGCCTTGTTATCCTAAAATTTTAAGATATCTCTTTGTCTCGTTGTGCTCCTAAAATTCCCTCCATCTCAACCCGTGCCTTTGCTATCCCAAAATTACAACGCACGCAAAAACTCCCACCTCCTGCGAAATCCTGACACGCGAAATTCCCGTGATACCCCTGATACGTCTCCAACGTATCTATAATTTTTTATTGTTCCATGCTATTATATTATCTGTTTTGGATGTTTTATATGCATTAATATGCTATTTTATATTATTTTTGGGACTAACCTATTAACCTAGAGCCCAGTGCCAGTTTCTGTTTTTTCCTTGTTTTTGAGTTACGCAGAAAAGGAATACCAAACGGAGTCCAAATGGAATAAAACTTCCGCGATGATTTTTCTTGGACCAGAAGGAAACCAGAAGACTTGGAGATGAAGTCGGAGGAGCCACGAGGCGGCCACAAGGATGGAGGGCGCGCCCAGTGGGGTAGGGCGCGCCCCCCACCCTTGTGGGCCCTTCGTGCACCTCCTGACCTAATTCTTTTGCCTATATATACTCATATATCCCCAAACCAACAAAGGCATCCATGAAAAGACTTTTCCACTGCCACAACCTTCTGTACCTATGAGATCCCATCTAGGGACCTTTTCCGGCACCCTGCCGGAGGGGGATTCGATCACGGAGGGCTTCTACATCAACACCATTGCCCTTCCGATGAAGCGTGAGTAGTTTACCATAGACCTACGGGTCCATAGCTAGTAGCTAGATGGCTTCTTCTCTCTCTTTGATTCTCAATACCATGTTCTCCTCGATGATTTTGGAGATCTATTCGATGTAATACTTTTTTGCGGTGTGTTTGCCGAGATCCAATGAATTGTGGATTTATGATCAGCTTATCTATGAATATTATTTGAATCTTCTCTGAATTCTTATATGCATGATTTGATATCTTTGTAATTCTCTTCGAACTATCGGTTTGGTTTGGCCAACTAGATTGGTTTTTCTTGCAATGGGAGAAGTGCTTAGCTTTGGGTTCAATCTTGCGGTGTCCTTTCCCAGTGACAGTAGGGGCAGCAAGGCACGTATTGTATTGTTGCCATCGAGGATAAAAAGATGGGGTTTTCATCATATTGCTTGAGTTAATTCCTCTACATCATGTCATCTTACTTAATGCATTACTCCGTTATTTATGAACTTAATACTCTAGATGCATGCTGGATAGCGGTGGATGTGTGGAGTAATAGTAGTAGATTCAGAATCGTTTCGGTCTACTTGACACGGACGTGATGCCTATATTCATGATCATTGCCTTAGATATCAACATAACTTTGCGCTTTTCTATCAATTGCTCGACAGTAATTTGTTCACCCACCGTATTATTTTCTATCTTGAGAGAAGCCTCTAGTGAAACCTATGGCCCCTGGGTCTATTTTCCATCATATAATCTTCTACTTTTTATCATACAAGTTTCCGATCTACTATTTTGCAATCTTTTAATTTCTGATCTATAAAACAAAAATACCAAAAATATTTACTTTATCGTTTATCTATCTCTATCAGATCTCACTTTTGCAAATAACCGTGAAGGGATTGACAACCCCTTTATCGCGTTGGGTGCAAGTTGTTTGATTGTTTGTGCAGGTATTCTGTGATTTGTGCGTTGTTTCCTACTGGATTGATACCTTGGTTCTCAAACTAAGGGAAATACTTATCTCTACTTTGCTGCATCACCCTTTCCTCTTCAAGGGAAATACCAACGCAAGCTCAAGAAGTAGCAGGAAGAATTTCTAGCGCCGTTGCCGGGGAGATCTACGGCAAGTCAAGACGTACCAAGTACCCATCATAAACTCTCATATCTTGCATTACATTATTCGCCATTCGCCTCTCGTTTTCCTCTCCCCCACTTCTAAAACGATTTACAAAAAGGTTTGCCTTTTTATTCGCCCTTCTTCCGTCCGATCTTTTGTTTGCTTGTGTTACCATGTGCCTTCTTTTTGCTTGCATCTTCGCTTGCTAAAAGTTTATGGATCCTCATCCACTTGCTAATCTTTTAAAGAGATCCAATTTTGATGAACCAATTGCTAGTGAGTTTTGTGCACTAGATTATCTTTATGAAGTTTTGCTTGAAATTCGTGAATCTGAAAATTGTGATGAAGAAATTTATGAAGTAATTCACGATAGATCCTTGAATAAAAAGCATGATTGCAATTGTTTTACTATAAATTCTATTAATGTCAATTGTGCAAATAATATGCAAAACCCTAAGCTTGGGGATGCTAGTTTTGCTAGGTCCACTACTTGTTGCAATGATCATGATTGGGGTGATTTTTCTTATGATCTTGAAAATTTATTTAAGCCTCATGATGAATATGTTTGCATTATGACTTGTGACAATCTTAGGAAAAGAGGCATTGCAAAACCCCTAGAATGTGTCCTTTGTAAGGAGATCGAATCTGTGCATCATTTGTTTTTTGACTGTTTGGTAGCTAGGCTTATTTGGGCTGAGGTGAATTCTGTTTTTAATATTTTTGTTACTGGATACGAGTCTGTAGCTAAGTTCTGGCTGTGTGCTAAAAAACACAAGCAGTTTAATGTCGTGAGCTCTGCAGTCCTGTGGGGGCTGTGGAATTTTAGAAATTCTATTGTCTTTAATAGACGTTCTTGGATCTCTATGAAACAGGTTCTGGGGCTGGTGTACCGCTATCTAAGGGACTGGATCAAGCTGTTTCAAGATCTCCAGGAGGGAAAAATGCAAGAGTTTCGGGAACTGATCTGGGAACGGCTGAGGAAACCCTTGATGCTGGAGCCGGGCTGATCTGTCACAAATGGTTTGAAGACCAAAATGGTGAAGAAGGGCTCTGGATGAAGGCGGTGGGAAAAGCTGCTCATGGAGGGAAGACTACCCTTGAATACCAACTGCAACACCCGGAGGAAGCTGATAGCATTCACGTGGTCAGCATCGGGTGGGAGCCTCTATCCAGCTAGAGCAGTCTCGCATGTGTGCAGATGCGCACCCCTGCTTCTCACTTGTTATGGGGCCTTTCGAGCTATCCTGATCAATGGGCCTGAGTTTCTTTTAGCTGGTTTGTAATAACTTGGAGCAGTAGTAGGTGGAGAGGTGTTTCTCTTCATGAGTCTGGTTTTGTTTTACCTTGGTCCTGTATGAACTTGTACGCTGAAGGTTTCTTTCTATATGAAATGGAGCCGGGGGTGATCCCCTGATTATCGAAAAAAAAGAATATGTTTGCAATAATATTGAAAGTGGGTTTGGAAGAGTGTCAACTTTAGATCCCACATATTTGGAGAATATTCAATATTATGAAATTTTTGATAAAAGTGGGTTTGGAGAGGTCATGACTTTATTTGATGATAATCCCACTATTTTGGAAGAGTGTCAACTTTGTATGCATGTGGATCATGTTGAGAATATTTTATGTGATAGTTATATTGTTGAATTTGATTATGATCCTACATGTAATTATTATGAGAGAGGAAAATATGGTTGTGGAAATCTTCATGTTACTAAATTACATCTCGTTATGTTGAGATTGCTATTGTTTCTTTCTTCTTCTTTGCATATGCTAGTTTTTGCTTGTCTTGATAATTTGTTTGCCAATAAGATGCCTATGCATAGGAAGTATGTTAGACTTAGATGTGTTTTTCACATGCTTTATGATGCTCTCTTTGTGCTTCAATTCTTGTCTTTCATGTGAGCATCATCAAAATTATCAATGCCTAGCTAAAAGGCTTTAAAGAAAAGCGCTTGTTGGGAGACAACCCAATATTTTTCCTTGCTGTTTTCCAATAAATAATTCATCTAGCCTCTGGTTAGATGCGGTTTTATGTTTTAATTAGTGTTTGTGCCAAGTAAGACCTTTGGGATGGCTTACGGTGATAGTTGATTTGATCTTGCTGAAAAACAGAAACTTTTGCGTCCAATATCATAATTTTAATAATTCACTGGAGCGTTGAAAAACCCTGAATTTTTTATACGAGATTTATATACAAATTTCCTATGCTTTCCTAATTGTTCAGAATTTTTGGAGTTACATAAGTATTAGAACAATTCGGATCTTCGCAGAATGTTCTGTTTTTGACAGATTCTGTTTTCTATGTGTTGTTTGCTTATTTTATTGAATCTATGGGTAGTATCGGGGGGTATGAACCATGGAAAAGTTGGAATACATTAGATATTACACTAATATAAATAAATAATGAGTTCACAACAATACCAAAGTGGTGATTTATTTTCTTATACTAACGGAGCTTATGAGATTTTCTGTTGAGTTTTGTGTTGTGAAGTTTTCAAGTTTTTGGGTAAGGATTTGATGGACTATGGAATAAGGAGTGGCAAGAGCCTAATCTTGGGATGCCCAAGGCACCCCAAGGTAATATTCAAGGACAAACAATAGCCTAAGCTTTGGGATGCCCCGGAAGGCATCCCCTCTTTCGTCTTCGTCTATCGGTAACTTTACTTGAGTCTATATTTTTATTCACCACATGATATGTGTTTTGCTTGGAGCGTCTTGTATAATTTGAGTCTTTGCTTTTTAGTTTCCCACAATCATCCTTGCTGTACACACCTTTTGAGAGGGACACGCATGAATCGTGATTTATTAGAATACTCTATGTGCTTCACTTATATCTTTTGAGCTAGGCAATTTTGCTCTAGTGCTTCACTTATATCTTTCTATAGCACGGCGGTGGCTTTATTTTATAGAAATTATTGAACTCTCATGCTTCACTTATATTATTTTGAGAGTCTTTAAACAGCATGGTAATTTGCTTTGGTTATAAATTTAGTCCTAATATGATAGGCATCCAAGAGGGATATAATAAAAACTTTCATATAAAGTGCATTGAATACTATGAGAAGTTTGATTCCTTATGATTGTTTTGAGATATAAAGATGGTGATATTAGAGTCATGCTAGTGAGTAATTGTGAATTTGAGAAATACTTGTGTTATGGTTTGTGATTCCCGTAGCATGCACGTATGGTGAACCGTTAAGTGATGAAGTGGTTTGTGATTCCCGTAGCATGCACGTATGGTGAACCGTTAAGTGATGAAGTCGGAGCATGATTTATTTATTGATTGTCTTCCTTATGAGTGGCGGTCGGGGATGAGCGATGGTCTTTTTATACCAATATATCCCCCTAGGAGCATGCGTGTAGTACTTTGTTTCGATAACTAATAGATTTTGCAATAAGTATGTGAGTTCTTTATGACTAATGTTGAGTCCATGGATTATACGCACTCTCACCCTTCCACCATTGCTAGCCTCTCTAGTGTCGCGCAACTTTCGCCGGTACCATACACCCACCATATACCTTCCTCAAAACAGGCACCATACCTACCTATTATGGCATTTCCATAGCCATTCCGAGATATATTGCCATGCAACTTTCCACCGTTCCGTTTTATTATGACACGCTTCATCATTGTCATATTGCTTTTCATGATCATGTAGTTGGCATCGTATTTGTGGCAAAGCCACCGTTCATAATTCTTTCATACATGTCACTCTCGATTCATTGCACATCCCGGTACACCGCCGGAGGCATTCATATAGAGTCATATTTTGTTCTAAGAATCGAGTTGTAATTCTTGAGTTGTAAGTAAATAAAAGTGTGATGATCTTCATTATTAGAGCATTGTCCCATGTGAGGAAAGGACGATGGAGACTATGATTCCCCCACAAGTCGGGATGAGACTCCGGACGAAAAAAAGAGGCCAAAAAAAAGAGAAGGCCCAAATAAAAAAATGAGAGAAAAGAGAGAAGGGGCAATGTCACTATCATTTTACCACACTTGTGCTTCAAAGTAGCACCGTGATCTTCATGATAGAGAGTCTCTTATGTTGTCACTTTCATTTACTAGTGGGAATTTTTCATTATAGAACTTGGCTTGTATATTCCAATGATGGGCTTCCTCAAATTGCCCTAGGTCTTCATGAGCAAGCGAGTTGGATGCACACCCACTTAGTTTCTTTTTTGAGGTTTCATAAACTTATATCTCTAATGCATCCGTTGCATGGCAATCCCTACTCACTCACATTGATATCTATTGATGGGCATCTCCATAGCCCGTCGATACACCTAGTTGATGTGAGACTATCTCCCTCTTTTTGTCTTCTCCACAACCACCTTCTATTCCACCCATAGTGCTATGTCCATGGCTCACGCTCATGTATTGCGTGAAAGCTGAAATTTTTTGAGAACATCAAAAGTATGAAACAATTGCTTGGCTTGTCATCGGGGTTGTGCATGATTTGAATATTTTGTGTGATGAAGATGGAGCATAGCCAGACTATATGATTTTGTAGGGATAAGCTTTCTTTGGCCATGTTATTTTGAGAAGACATAATTGCCTTGTTAGTATGCTTGAAGTATTATTGTTTTTATGTCAATATTAAACTTTTGTTTTGAATCTTACAGATCTGAACATTCATGCCACAATAAATAAAATTACATGGATAAATATGTTAGGTAGCATTCCACATCAAAAATTCTGTTTTTATCATTTACCAACTCGAGGACGAGCAGGAATTAAGCTTGGGGATGCTTGATACGTCTCCAACGTATCTATAATTTTTTATTGTTCCATGCTATTATATTATCTGTTTTGGATGTTTTATATGCACTAATATGCTATTTTATATTATTTTTGGGACTAACCTATTAACCTAGAGCCCAGTGCCAGTTTCTGTTTTTTCCTTGTTTTTGAGTTTCGCAGAAAAGGAATACCAAACGGAGTCCAAACGGAATAAAACTTTCGCGATGATTTTTTTTGGACCAGAAGGAAACCAGGAGACTAGGAGATGAAGTCGGAGGAGCCACGAGGCGGCCACAAGGACGGAGGGCGCGCCCCCACCCTTGTGGGCCCCTCGTGCACCTCCTGACCTAATTCTTTCGCTTATATATACTCATATATCCCCAAACCAACAGAGGCATCCACGAAAAGACTTTTCCACAGCCGCAACCTTCTGTACCCGTGAGATCCCATCTAGGGACCTTTTCCGGCACCCTGCCGGAGGGGGGATTCGATCACGGAGGGCTTCTACATCAACACCATTGCCCTTCCGATGAAGCGTGAGTAGTTTACCACAGACCTACGGGTCCATAGCTAGTAGCTAGATGGCTTCTTCTCTCTCTTTGATTCTCAATACCATGTTCTCCTCGATGTTTTTGGAGATCTATTCGATGTAATACTTTTTTGCGGTGTGTTTGCCGAGATTCGATGAATTGTGGATTTATGATCAGCTTATCTATGAATATTATTTGAATCTTCTCTGAATTCTTATATGCATGATTTGATATCTTTGTAATTCTCTTCGAACTATCGGTTTGGTTTGGCTAACTAGATTGGTTTTTCTTGCAATGGGAGAAGTGCTTAGCTTTGGGTTCAATCTTGTGGTGTCCTTTCCCAGTGATAGTAGGGGCAGCAAGGCACGTATTGTATTGTTGCCATCGAGGATAAAAAGATGGGGTTTTCATCATATTGCTTGAGTTAATTGCTCTACATCATGTCATCTTACTTAATGCATTACTCCGTTCTTTATGAACTTAATACTCAAGATGCATGCTGGATAGCGGTCGATGTGTGGAGTAATAGTAGTAGATGCAGAATCGTTTCGGTCTACTTGACACGGACGTGATGCATATATTCATGATCATTGCCTTAGATATCGTCATAACTTTGCGCTTTTCTATCAATTGCTCGGCAGTAATTTGTTCACCCACCGTATTATTTTCTATCTTGAGAGAAGCCTCTAGTGAAACCTATGGCCCCCGGGTCTATTTTCCATCATATAATCTTCTACTTTTTATCATACAAGTTTCCGATCTACTAATTTGGAATCTTTTACTTTCCGATCTATAAAACAAAAATACCAAAAATATTTACTTTATCGTTTATCTATCTCTATCAGATCTCACTTTTGCAAATAACTGTGAAGGGATTGACAACCCCTTTATCGCATTGGGTCCAAGTTGTTTGATTGTTTGTGCATGTATTCGGTGATTTGTGCGTTGTCTCCTACTAGATTGATACCTTGGTTCTCAAACTGAGGGAAATACTTATCTCTACTTTGCTGCATCACCCTTTCCTCTTCAAGGGAAAAACCAATGCAAGCTCAAGTAGTAGCAACCCCTGAACCGAAAGAACCACCTAGTTCAAATCGGTGGGGCTACTTTCGTAACTTACCCCACAATTCGGACAAGCGCGTCCCTAAGCCATGGTTCCCTCTCCCATCCCCTCCGCCCCCCCATTCGTCCACCGAGGCCACGAAAACCTGCGAAGCCCCACACCCTCCTTCGTCCGCCACCCAGCCGGAGCCTCTTCCTCGACGACATCGTCCACCGCAATAGCTCGACGTCCCTCATCCACCGCACCGGACGAGGATCCGTCATCGATCTCGTCGTCACGCCGGTTCAGCCAGCCCGTCCTCCTCCTCCAAGGAGCTACCCCGATGTCTACCTCGTCTTTCACGCCACCTCCATTCCCACAACGCCATCTTCACCTGCACCACCGGAAGAGCAGCACCATCACCGATTTCTCGGATGAAGCTGAGACCTAATCGACACCACCAAAGAGGTTCTACACTAATCGCTGCATTTTCTTCTTGATTCGATCTCATGGTGCTGCCGGCACTCGGTCCCGAGCCTCCATGGCGCGGCTCCATCTACGGCGGCGGCGTCGGCCACTTCCTCCACGGCATCGCTCCCTCAGCAGCAACGTCAACATCAGTCGGAGCTGTTGCTGCTGCTCCAGCTCTCGCTGGCCCTGCTGCTGCTTCGGCTCTCACTCGTGCTGCTACTCTGCTCTTGCTCTCGGTCCCCTGCCTGGTCTGCTCTGGCTCTTGCTCGCGCTGCTGCTCTTGCTCTTGCTCTTGGTCCCCTGCCTGGTCTGCTCTGGCTCTTGCTCTTGCTCGCGCTACCGCTCTTGCTTGCACTGCTGGTCTATTCTTGCTCACGCTGCTGCTGCCCGAGCAGCAGCTCCGGCTCTCGCTCGAGCTCCTGCTGCTGCTACACGACCAGCTGCCCCGGCTCTCGCACGTGCTGCTGCTCTGGGCGCTGCTGCTGCTCTGCCCTGGCTGCTCTCTGGTAGTACGGTCCCTACTGGAGCGGCTACCGATTTAGATCACCGCTACTCTGCCAATAGTGCTCGAGTGGCCAAAACTATCAGTGCACTGCTTTTCTGCTACTAGCGCGTTCAGTTTTGACAGTAAAATTCAGTTTCGACAGTTAAGTTCAGAGATGAGCCGCTGATGTATTTTACATCTAGCACTTTTTGGTGATGTATTTTATTTACATCATCTATTGCAAATGCTATTAGAATACCACTTCAGGTTAACGTTGTCTCTCTTGTCCTGATTCAGCCTCGCCGTCGTACACCTCACCGGAGCTGCTCCAACGACGAAACCCTTCATCACAGCGGAGCAGTACCCTTGACTCCATGTCCAGACGCCTAAGATCTTCTTCCCCTTCTCCGATAGCCACATCAGCCCCAGCATCCTCAGCTACCAACCCAATGATGCTGGGATCGACATGGCTTCGCCATAGAGGTTGTACACTTGTTGCATTGCTTTTTTACTTTACATGTTATATATATTGTCCACTGAGCATGTGTAGTAATGAGGAATACGATTTGTTTCTCCTATATGACAAGCAGTGGGTACTAGGCAAGTTAGCTATCCGTGATGGACTCTCTCGAAAGCCATCATTATTTATTTCTGCGCGTTGGAGTTGTGCATGTGTAGATGGGCCTGGGAGTTTAGCTAGTAGGGCAGTGGCATGTGTCCAAAGTATTATTTGTTCCTTTAGTGTCTCTTTCAAAGAAAAACCATAGGAATTTTAATATCCACTTGGCCCTCCTTTTTAAATTCTTATTCATGAAGAACAAGACTAAGTGATAGTAGCATAATAGCATTATAACTGTACATTTTCTTGTGGTTTGACTTAATTTGACCATGCTTCTTTGCATTCCTGTGAACCAAACACCCAGATTGACAGAAATCCTGTATTTGCAAATGCTCTGTTTTGCACGTGCATTCCTATCCTATTCATGTGTATTTCCTATCCCCGCATTGTTAGAATCCTCCAATTCAAACGAGCCCTTACAGAATTACTTCTGTTACAGATAGGTGTCGAAGAAAACCTTGTGTGGTTTGTTCCGCTCCTGCCGCGCCGTTGTCCACCCCAGCTCAGCTGCTCCAATGATGGAAGGGTCCAGCACAGCAGGGATCCACCCTCCAGACTGTCTTTTGCCGCCCTAGATCTTCTTCCACGCCGCTGGCAGCCACCACAACTGCATTACCATCATCAAATGAGCAGGTGACCTTGAGGACTACACGGGTCCGCAAGAGAGGTCGCACCCTTTCGTGTCTGCTTACGTTATGCATCGCTTAATATTACCTGCTACTTTATCGTCCTCTTCACCTGTTAGACTCCGAGTCAGCTCCAAACTAATGCTCAAACTTAAGTTTTTAAATGGTTGTGGGGTACATATCGGCGCAGCAATGAATATTATCTGTTTACTACCTGGTTAATCTCGGGTGTCTACTATGACTTTCATGTTGGGTGGGAAACAAACAGTAAAGGAGCCATTATCTGTATTTTTTAACGGCAGCTATTATCTGCCTGCTATCACTGGTTTTGGGTATGTCCATAGGTTGCTACCATCACTCTAGATTTCTGCATGCACTCCTTACATAATCTCACTAGGTTTTATTCCTATGCATGTCAGTTATTGTACACAATGGTACTGAACATGTAGAGCAAAAGAGACGAGCCTTGCGTGGCAATAAAATTTCATGCAGACGTCGCTCCATGGTGGGCGCAAAGGCAGCCCCCCTCCCCCCATTCCAGATTGTAATCAAGAGGAAGATAACTGTTCAGAGGGGGATTCAGAGGGAGCAGACCACTCCTATTTACCCCCTGAGGTCTTTTCTCTAACTTGCCATGCTGATGTTGGTCATATCATGCATATGGTGCCTTGCATTGCTTACTTTATACATTAAAAATGTCATCTGCTTAGTTTAGACATGCTTTGTGTGAATGCCATCTGTTTACTTTCTATATCATATATGTGAATTATGCAATACCATCTTGTTTAGCCCGGCATCATATATGTGAATTATGCAATGCCATCCTGCTTAGCCAGTCATCTTATATGTGAATTATATCATGCCATCCTTTTTTTTCATTACGTATTACATTTATCAACTATGTAAGTACATTCAACTACTCTTCCTGTGCATCAGCCATTTGACACGGTGATGGAAAAATCTGGAGTGAAAACAAGGTCTTCAGAGCAGACAATGCTATCTCACGAAGCGCATATCTTGCTGGTTTACATTATATCTTTCCCCTCACATGTAGTATTCACATAGTACCATATTGGTCACCGCGATGGGAGTCTTAAGTTCCGCTCGCGCTCCAGTTGTGGGGAACTGAGGCGGTGGGGGGGGGAGATGTTTAAGGGCTAACAGGTGGATGCGATGTTCCCCCCAGCGTCGGTGAGGCAAGGGGGTACCGCGGTATAAGATTTAGGGACCCGCGGGTAGTCGGGTATGACTGGACGGGAAAGAAACGTCGCTTAGATTTCAGACGGGTAGAGTGGGACACGCGCCATTCCTCTGTGGGAGGGAGACGCGGGAACTGCCATACCCTCCACCCCCCGAGGTGTATGCTCTTACTGGCAGTTATCTTGCTCCATATCGTGCATATGGTGTCTTGCCTTGCTATGTCATTTGCTTGTTTAGACATTCTTTGTGTGAATGCCACCTGTTTAGTGTCTAATTACCATATATATGTGAATTATGCAATGCCATTTATATATGTGAATTATGCAATGCTATCTTGTTGCAAGGCATTATGTATGTGAATTATGCAATGCCATGTTGTTTAGCCAAGTATCATATATGTGAATTATATCATGCCATCCTTTTTTGTATCACGTATTCCATTTGTCGACAATGTTCTTATATTCAACTACTCTTCCTGTGCATCAGCTATTTGAATTGGTGATAGAAAAATCTAGAGTGAAAACAAGGTCTTCAGAGCAGACAATGCTACCTGCTGAAGCAGATATCTTGCGGGTTACTGATAGCTCCTCGGAGGAGGATTCAGAGACAGATGACCAGTCCTCTTTTCCTCTGAGGTGTATGCTCAAACTTGGCAGGGTTATATTACTCATATCATGTGTATGTTATCTTGCATTGCTTAGTTTTTACATCATATACAAAATATTGAATGTCATCTGCTTAGTTTAGACATCATATATGCGATTGCCATCTGCTTACTTGCTTAGTACATAAATCATATATTTGAATTATATCATGCCATCATGTTTACATAGAAAACATGTATCTGAATTATGCCATGCCATCCCATTTAATAAAGACATCATATTAGTTATACCATCTCATCCTGTTTACATAGTCATCATATTTTGAATTTTGTCATTCTATCCATGAATTATATCATGCCATCTGGTTTCCATAGACGGCATGTATGTGAATTATAGCATGCCAACCATTTTAATAGACACATCATATAGTTATATCATGTCATCCTGTTTACATAGTCATCATATTTTGAATTATGTCATTCTATCATGTTTAGTTAGCCATCATATATGTGAAATTGTGTCATGCTATCCTGTTTAGTTAGCCATCATATATTTGAAATTGTGTCATGCTATGTTGTTTGATTAGACAACATAAATGTGAATTATTTCATGCCCTCTTTTATTCCCCACTATCTATTGCACCTGTCTATCATACAATGTATGTACATTCAATTACTTTTCTTGTTTATCATCCATTCGAATTGGAGGGGGTGATGGCAGTATCTAAGGGAGTAAAAACACGGTCTTCAGAAAAGATAGTCCTACCCGTCGATGCAGATAGAACCACAGTTGTACTTGCCCAAGAACCAGCCCCACCACACATAACCTAGACTCTTGCAGATTGTACCCCTACCCAGTTCGACAGACAACCAGCTACACCTCTTCTAACCCCAACCCCAGCAGATAGTAACCCAGTTCCAGTTGACATAACACCGTCTCCACCACAGAGCACCCAAACATGAGCAGTTAGTAAGGCAACTGCAGTGGCCAAAGCACGAGGACCACCACTCCGAACCCCAACTCAACGCTTAAAGCAGAAGAAGAATTGTTCTCAGGTCAGGTTCCATAGATATGGTTCATAGTCCTTTGCTTTTGTATCACTGTATTTAGTCATACCAACTAATTTCAAATTTGAAGGATGCAATTGAAAATCCAATGGCGCAACAGGTATGTTTTAAACCTATTTCTTTAATTGGTTTGCTATTGTAACTTGCTCTATGTTGATTTCAGTTTCAATTGAATAAACAGTTATGTTCTCATGTCATGTTGTGTGGTTTCCCGCACTTATATTCTGTCTATGCTGCTTTGTCTTAAACAAATATGATTTGAAATGTCTCTATCTTGATTTGGCAACATACACTAGAATGATATAGACCATACAGTGACCATAGTACATAGATATATGTTTGTTTCATGTTGTTATCCTATCCACCTTATTGCTGAACTGGTTTACCAAAATGAGTTTCATATACAACATGGTAAACCTGTGATGTGTCTGCTTGTTTCTCTTTTAGAATGCTGACAAAATATTGGAGAAGAGTACCCCGTTATGCAATGGTAAAAGAAGTAATGCAGATAAGGTTCAAGATAGTGAGACATCCCTGTTGGTCTCCAAGAAAGCTGATAAAAACTATCTTGAAGACAGTGAGACAACCCCAAAGTCCTGTCTTGATGTAGTGCTCGAGTTACTGGCCACTATTGCTGGCACAAGCTCTTCGAACTCTCTGCCTGAATCAGTTTGGCTTCTTGAGTCTCAACTTCAAGTTGAAAGACATCGATCAGATGTGCTGCGACACGAAGCCGAAGGACTGAGGAAGTCCCTGCAGAATTCAGATGCATACTTTCTGGTGCAACAGCAAGCGCTGGAGGATTTAAGCGCCAAACAAGAGAAAGCAAAAAAACTTGCCAAGCGTCTTGTCAGCATGGTGGGTATCCAGGATATCATTTCTTGAGCTCTTCTAAAGTGGTTTCAGTTCTGGACTTGTTTTGCTGCCGCGTTTATTTGCACTGGTGGCCAATTTAGATGCCCAGTGTATATAATATGCTGCTTTGTTCCCCATATTCGCTGGTGGCGAACTTTGATGCCCAGTGGATCTAATATGTGTAATAGCCGTAATAGCCTAGCGTAAGTTGCTTGCTTATTTTTTTCCTTATCGTCTTGTTTATTTGTATGGTTGTAGTCACTGCAGTTATTTTTCCGCGGTTTGCTAGTGGCCACAATAAAATATTTTTTAAAACTAGGCCACAATAACCATGGGCAACATACGGACCGTTGTAACCATGGTCCTGCTACTGCGGTAGTGACCATCGGCCTCGTACGGGCCGTAGGATCCATGGGCCTTCTACGGGCCGTAAAATCAATGGGCCTTCTACGGGCCGCATGATCGATTGGCCAAACATGGGTCGTACTATTCGTGGACCAATAAAAGGACTGCAATATGGGCCGTAAACGGGCTAGAGTGGAAATCGTCAGTTTATGGCCCGAGCATAACGGGGCCTTAATAGGGCGATATGTGTAACGGGCTTAATTCTATCGACAAGCATAACGGGTCATTAATGGGCCGTATTTGATGACGCTATGAAAATAGACCAACGGATAAATGGGCCACAAATGGGCCGACTATAACCACGGGCTGGATTTGGCCCACAAGCGGAACAGGCCAGTAACGGACCGTAAGTAATCGAAGCCTGGAAATGATCCCAAGAACAAATGGGCCCTTAGAAGGCCGAAAGATAATATGGGCTGGAAAAGGCCCAATGGAATAATGGGCCATCAATGGGTTTAAAGCGATACACTATTCATTATGGGCCAGTTTCACCACGGGCCTTTAATGGGCCGAGAGTTCAAAGGGCCTCATATGGGCCGAAAGAAATCATGGGTCATACATGGGCCGGAAGTTACAACGGGCTGGAATCATATTGGACGGCCCAAATGACGCTACTGGGCCGAATTCGAATATGCCATAACGGGCCATGAGTTAGCGGGCTGTAAATGGGCTATATGCGAACAAGCCGTTAACAGGCTTTCCATGGGCCGGCCCGCCACCTTTTGACCAAGTCAAATGGGCCGGCCTTTTGACCTGAATGGGCCACTATTGGGCTGATCCACGTGTCAACGTATCATAGGCGCGTCCCGTCCAATCGCTGGATGACATCTGTCCCAACGCGGAGTTGACACATGGTTCTTTCGGCCAATGAGAATTTTACACGTGGAAAATCGCCATTGGTCGTTGCTGCTAACGGGTTATCGGATCCAAAACCGGACACGGTAGCTTAACGGCAACCCATTACGGTGGATGCCACGTGTCGGTTACCCATGACGAAAACACTTCCATGACACGCAAATTATCGTCATGGAAGTGGACACTTCCGTGATGAAAATTTGAGTATTGTCATGGAACACTTCTACGACATCACAGGTATGACTATCTTGATTCTGTCATAAAATCGTCATGGATGTACATGCATGCCAGAAAACATGACCTACCGTGACAAACATGTATCATCACGGAAGTGTATTTTTTTGTAGTGGTTATTTTTGTGCAGAAATAAAAGTTCTCGGAATTGGAGGAAACTTTTTGGAGGAAAGATCCACTGGAGGGGGCCACCTGCAGCACACGAGGCACTGCTACTTCTTGAGCTTGCGTTGATTTTTTCCTTGAAGAGGAAAGGGTGATGCAGCAAAGTAGAGATACGTATTTCCCTCAGTTAAGAACCAAGGTATCAATCAGTAGGAGGAACTGAAAGCACAAGTGCTCCCTGGGTGATTTTGGTAATTAATGTCAACATATCTCTTGTTGGACTAATATCTTCATCTAGTATATTTCAGAAAGTTCAACAATGGCGTGGCATGAACAAGAGGATGTGGAACCCCTTAAAAATGCTAAGGACAAAGATTGGCAAAAGCTCAAGACTCTTCATTTCTATTTTAGTGATCCAAGATCACATTGAGTCCATAGGAAAAGCCAATACTATTAAAAGGGGATGAGGTGTTGCATAATGGTCTACTTGCTCAAAATGCTTAGTGATATGCTCCAAAGCCCTCAACCACTTTCTCATTTCCAAATATGTCCTAAACCTAAAGTCAAACTCGGCCCCACCGATTTGATCTATCCGGCGCCACCGAGTTTCTTTGAAATAGCTACTGCCAGAAACCCTAATCAATTCAGTCTCACCGATTGGGATCTCGGTCTCACCGAGATGGCAATGCAAACTCTCTGTTTTCCTTCGTAACATTTTGGTCTTACCGAAATGAGCGATCAGTCCCACCGAGTTCGCAATGGAAACTCTCTGTTGCCTGTTGTAATTATTTCGGTCTCACCGAAATATGCAATCAGTCCCACCGAGTTTGCCTGACCAACTCTCTGTTTAACTCATTGTTGAAATCGGTCCCACCGAGTTCATGCAATCAGTCACACCGAGATGAGGTCTTTCCCTAACCCTAGCACATTGGTCCCACCGAGTTGATCATGTCAGTCCCACCGAGAATCCTAACGTTCACATTTTGAACTAAATCGGTCTCACCGAGTTCTTCTATTCGGTCTGACCGAGTTGGGTCAAATGTGTGTAACGGTTGGATTTTGTGTGGAGGCTATATATACCCCTCCACCCCCTTCTCTATTCAAGAGAGAGCCATCAGATCGTGCCTACACTTCCACTACTCATTTTCTGAGAGAGAACCACCTACTCATGTGTTGAGATCAAGACATTCCATTCCAACCACAAGAATCTTGATCTCTAGCCTTCCCCAAGTTGCTTTCCACTCAAACCATCTTTCCACCATAGCCAAATCTGTGTGAGAGAGTTGAGTGTTGGGGAGACTATCATTTGAAGCACAAGAGCAAGGAGTTCATCATCAACACACCATTTATTACCTTTTGGAGAGTGGTGTCTCCTAGATTGGTTAGGTGTCACTTGGGAGCCTCCGACAAGATTGTGGAGTTGAACCAAGGAGTTTGTAAGGGCAAGGAGATCGCCTACTTCATGAAGATCTACCCGAGTGAGGCAAGTCCTTCGTGGGCGATGGCCATGGTGCGATAGACAAGGTTGCTTCTTCGTGGACCCTTCGTAGGTGGAGCCCTCCGTAGACTCGCGCAGCCGTTATCCTTCGTGGGTTGAAGTCTCCACCAACGTGGATGTACGACAGCACCACCTATCGGAACCACGCCAAAAATCTTCGTGTCTTCATTGCGTTTGCACACTCCAATCCCATCCCTTTACTTTCTTGCAAATAGCATGCTTTACTCTTTCCGCTGCTCATACTCTTGTCATGCTTGCTTGAAATGTATTGTGAATGCTTAAACTTGTGCTAAAACTCCACCTCAACTTGAAGAACTTAAAAACTGCTACTTTTGCTTGTTGAGGGTCTAATCACCCCCCCCCCCCTCTAGACACCTCTTGTCAATCCTTTCAGGAACACAGAAGTCCCCAATAGATACACCTGCACAAACCAAGAAACACTTGCACACAACGCGAAAAAGGGGTTGTCAATCCCTTCGCAGTTACTAGCAAGAGTGAGATCTCATAGAGATAGGTATAAAAGATAAGTAAAAGTGCAAAATAAAGTAAAGGTAAATAAATTGCAGCAAGGTATTTTTGGGTTTTATAGATCTGAAAATAATATGATAAAAATAGACCCGGGGGCCATAGGTTTTCACTAGAGGCTTCTCTCTTAAAAGAACGCATACGGTGGGTAAACAAATTACTATTGAGCAATTGATAGAAAAGTGCATAGTTATAACGATATCCAAGGCAATGATCATGAATATAGGCATCACGTCCGTGACAAGTAGACCGACTTCTGCCTGCATCTACTACTATTACTCCACACATCGACCGCTATCCAGCATGAATCTAGTGTATTAAGTTAATAAGAACGGAGTAATGCCTTAAGCAAGATGACATGATGTAGAGGGATAGATCCAAAAAATATGGTAAAAACCCCATCTTTTTATCCTTAATGGCAACAATACAAATACGTGCCTCGCTACCCCTACTGTCACTGGGTAAGGACACCGCAAGGTTGAACCCATCACAAAGCACCTCTCCCATTGCCAGAAAGATCAATCTAGTTGGCCAAACCAAATCAATAGATCGGAGAGAAATAAAAAGCTATATTAATCATGCATAAAAGAGTTCAGAGCAGACTCAAATAATATTCATAAATAATCTGATCATAAACCCACAATTCATTGGATCTCAACAAACACAACGCAAAAGAAGATTACGTCGAATAGAACTCCAAGAACATCGAGGAGAACATTTTATTGAAGATCAAAGAGCGAGAAGAAGCCATCTAGCTACTAGCTATCGACCTGTAGGTCTGTGGTAAACTACTCACACATCATCGGACGGGCAGCAAGGTTGGTGTAGAGGCCCTCCATGATCGAATCCCCCTCCGGCAGAGTACCGAAAAGGGCCCCAATATGGGATCTCACGAGAACAGAAGCTTGCGGTGGCGGAAAAGTATTTTTTGTGTGCCCTCTGGTATACGGGGAATATTTGGGTATTTATAGAGCAGACATTAGGGTTAGGAGAGTCCCGAGGGCCCACAAGCCTAGGGGCACGCCTCCAGGGCACGCGGCCCTCTCGTGGCTCTCTTGGCCTCCTCTCGAAGCTTCGTGGGTGCCTTCTTGTCCAAGAAAAATCGTCAAAAAAATTGTGTTCTGTTTGGTATTGAGTTTCTGTAAAAGACAAAAACAAAGGAAAAAACAGCAACTGGCACTGGGCACTAGGTTAATAAGTTAGTCCAAAAAATGATATAAATAGCACCATAATGCATATAAAACATCCAAGATGGATAATATAATAGCATGGAACAATAAAAAATAATAGATACGTTGGAGACGTATCAAGCGTCCCCAAGCTTAATTCCTGCTCGTCCTCAAGTAGGTAAATGACAAAAACAGAATTTTTGATGTGGAATGCTACCTCACATGTTTATCAAGTAATCTTTCTTTTATGTGGCGTGAATATTAAGATCCATAAGATTCAAAACAAAAGTTTAATATTGACATAAAAACAACAATACTTCAAGCATACTAATAAAGCAATCATGTCTTTTCAAAATATCATGGCTAAAGAAAGTTATCCCTACAAAATCATATAGTCTTGCCATGCTCCATCTTCATCACACAAAGTATTTATCATGCACAACCCCGATGACAAGCCAAGCAATTGTTTCATACTTTTAACATTCTAAAGCTTTTTCAACCTTCACGCAACACATGAGCGTGAGCCATGGATATAGCACTACTGTGGAATAGAAGGTGGTAGTAGACAAAAAAGGAGAAAGAAATTCTCACACCAACTAGGCAAATTAATGGGCTATGGAGATGCCCATCAATTGATATTGGTACAAGTGAGTAGGGATTGCCATGCAACGGATGCACTAGAGCTATAAGTGTATGAAAGCTCAAAAGAAAACTAAGTTGGTGTGCATCCAACTTGCTTGCTCACAAAGACCTAGGGCAATTTTGAGGAAGCCCATCATTGGAATATACAAGCCAAGTTCTATAATAAAAAATTCCCAGTAGTAATATATGAAAGTGACAACATAGGAGACTCTCTGTCAAGAAGAACATGGTGCTACTATGAAGCACAAGTGTGGAAAAAGGATAGTAACATTGTCCCTTCTCTCTTTTCTCTCATTTTTTTCTTTGTGGGCTCTTTGGCCTCTTTTTTTCTTTTTCTTTTTTCTTTTTCATCTGGAGCCTCATCCCGACTTGTGGGGGAATCATAGTCTCCATCATCCTTTCCTCACATGGGACAATGCTCTAATAATGATGATCATCACACTTTTATTTACTTACAACTCAATACTAGAACAAGGATATGACTCTATATGAATGCCTCCGGTGGTGTAACAGGATGTGCAATGATCTAGCGTGACACGTATGAAAAATATGAACGGTGGCCAAGCCACAAATACTATGTCAACTACATAATCATGCAAAGCAATATGACAATGATGGTATGTGTCATAATATAAACAGAATGGTGGAAGTTGCATGGCAATATATCTCGGAATGGCTATGGAAATGCCATAATAGGTAGGTATGGTGGCTGTTTTGAGGAAAGGTATAAGGTGGTTTAATGCATCAGCGAAAGTTGCGTGGTACTAGAGTGGCTAGCAAAGTTGGAAGGGTGAGAGTGCGTATAATCCATGGACTCAACATTAGTCATAAAGAACTCACATACTTATTGCAAAAATTTATTAGCCCTCGAAGCAAAGTACTAATATGCATGCTCCTAGGGGGATTGATTGGTAGGAAAAGACCATCGATCATCCCCGACCACCACTCATAAGGAAGACAATCAATAATAAATCATGCTCCAATTTCATCGCATAACGAGAGACCATACGTGCATGCTTCGAGAATCACAAACCTTAACACAAGTATTCTTACTAAACCACAATTACCAACTAGCATGACTCTAATATCACCATATTTATATCTTAAAACAAATGCAAGGAATCAAACTTCTCATATATTCAATGATCTTCATGAAAGTTTTTATTATATCCCTCTTGAATACCCATCATATTAGGACCAAATTCATAACCTAAGCAAATTGCCATACTATTCATAAGACTCTCAAAATAATATAAGTGAAGCATGAGAGTTCATCAATTTCTTCAAAATAAAACCACCGCTGTGCTCTAAAAAGATATAAGTGAAGCACTAGAGCAACTACCTAGATCAAAAGATATAAGTGAAGCACATAGAGTATTCTAATAAATTCACGATTAATGTGTGTCCATCTCAAAAGGTCTGTACAGCAAGGATGATTATGGCAAACTAAAAATAAATAAAGCAAAGACTCATATAGCACATGACGCTCCAAGCAAAACACATATCATGTAGTGAATAAAAATATAGCCTCAAGTAATTTTACCGATGGATTGTAGACAAAAGAGGGGATGCCATCCGGGGCATCCCCAAGATTAGATGCTTGGTTGTCCTTGAATATTACCTTGGGGTGACTTTGGCATCCCCAAGCTTAGGCTCTTGCCACTCCTTATTCTTTAGTCCATTAAAACTTCACCCAAAACTTGAAAACTTCACAACACAAAACTCAACAAAAAAACTCATGAGCTCCGTTAGTATAATAAAAGCAAGTCACCACTTAGGTACTGTTGTGAACTCATTCTAAATTCATATTAGTATTATATCTACTATAGTCCAACTTCACCATGGTTCATACCCCCCGATACTACCCATAGATTCATCAAAATAAGAGAACAATGCATAGAAAACAGAATCTGTCAAAAACAGAACAGTCTGTAAAGACCGAAATTATAGTCATACTTATGTAACTCCAAAAATTCTGAAAAATTAGGAGAACATAGGAAATGCATATATAAATCTTGTGTAAAAAAAATTCAGAGTTTTTCCACGTTCCAGTGAATTTTAACAATTCTTCTACCAGACGCAAAAGTTTCTGTTTTTCAGCAAAATCAAATCAACGATATACCAAAGCATCCCAAATGTCTTACTTGGCTCAAACCCTAACTAAAACACTAAAACACAATTATTACAAAAGTAATATTGCATATTTATTCAAGAACAGAAGCAACAACAAGAAACACAAAATAAAATTGGGTTGCCTCCCAACAAGTGTTATTGTTTAATGCCCCTAGCTAGGCATATTGCATAGATCTAGGTATTGTAATAGAAGTGAGGGAGATCATCCATGCTCATCTCATACTCCCTCCTCTCAGCAGCAAGCTTTCTCTTTGGTAAGCAAAAATAATCAAAGGGGCTAAATTTAATAGGGTACGGATCTATAAGATCAAGTTTGGGAGGAATAGGTTCCTCTTTTGGCCCTTTGTATTTGATAATTACCTCTTCATTGTAAACATTCCTTTGATTGAACTCCCTAAGTATATCTCTAAGCACAAACCCTAATCCATTATTTTATATGGTAAAATTATCATTCAGCTTAGAAATCTTATCAATCAAAGCATCGGTAGGAACCCTTTTTCTTAGGTTTTCATTGTAAGCGGCATAATCCGGAGATTGCAATCTCCTTACTTCTTCTTGATTAAAAAAAATCGCCTCTATAGGAGGGCACCCACCATTGATATTATAATGAGCAAATATTTCACTAGCTTCTTTCATGATATGCCCAAATTCATGAGCTAGAAATATAGCGGTGACACGCTTAACAGAAGGATTGTGAATATTAGAAAACTCTAGGAAGATCCTTTTTATGCATGGATGCATGTGAACAAATTGTCTTTCAAGTTCAACTATAAGTAAAGATATTGCATCTGCAAGACTAGAAGTTTTATTAAGAATCGATCCTCCTAGCATAGGTAATGTACTAGAACAAGTAAACAAATCTTGAATAACACCTTTTCCAATAATATTACCGCTACCTACACGGAGTTTTTTTTAGTGTGCATGATAGTAAGTTCTTCTTCATGAGGATCATCATTAACAAAATCATCAAATTTTCCATCAAGATTATTACTAGATTTTTCAACGATAACCTCCCCAGATTCAGACATGATGGCAAAACAAGCAATCTAGCACACGAGCAAACAAAAAGCAGACGGAAAAGCGAACGGAAAGAAGGCAAATAAAAAGGCAAATATTTTTGTGTTTTTTCTGAAAACGTTTTAGAAGTGGGGGAGAGGAAAACGAGAGGCAAATGGCAAATAATGTAAGTGCAAGAGATGAGAGTTTATGATAGGTACTTGGTAGGCTTGATGTAGATCCTCCCCGGCAACGGCGCCAGAAATTCTTCCTGCTACTTCTTGAGCTTGCGTTGGTTTTTCCCTTGAAGAGGAAAGGGTGATGCAGCAAAGTAGAGATAACTATTTCCCTCAGTTTGAGAACCAAGTAATCAATCCAGTAGGAGGAACACACAAGTCACCAATGGTTGCACCTACACAAAAAAACAAATACTTGCACCCAATGCGATAAAGGGGTTGTCAATCCCTTCATGGTTACTTGCAAGGATGAAATCTGATAGAGATAGGTATAAAAGTTAAATAAAATTGCAAAACAAAGTAAAGGTAAATAAATTGCAGCAAGGTATTTTTGGTTTTGTAGATCTGAAAATAATATGATAAAAATAGACCCGGGGGCAATAGTTTTCACTAGAGGCTTCTCTCTTGAAAGAACACATACGGTGGGTAAACAAATTACTGTTGAGCAATTGATAGAAAAGCGCAAAGTTATGACGATATCTAAGGCAATGATCATGAATATAGGCATCATGTCCGTGATAAGTAGACCGACTCCTGCCTGCATCTACTACTATTACTCCACACATCGACCGCTATCCAGCATGCATCTAGCGTATTAAGTTGACAAGAACGGAGTAACGCCTTAAGCAAGATGACATGATGTAGAGGGATAGATCCAATCAATATGAATAAACCCCACCTTTTTATCCTTAATGGCAACAATACAAATACGTGCCTCGCTACCCCATCTGTCACTAGATGAGGACACCTCAAGATTGAACCCAATACAAAGCACCTCTCCCATTGCAAGAAAGATCAATCTAGTTGGCCAAACCAAATCAATAGATCGGAGACAAATACAAAGCTATATTAATCATGCATAAAAGGGTTCAGAGAAGACTCAAATAATATTCATAGGTAATCTGATCATAAATCCACAGTCCACAACAAACGTACCGCAAAAGAAGATTACATCGAATAGATCTCCAAGAACATCAAGGAGAACATTGTATTAAAGATCAAAGAGAGAGAAGAAGCCATCTAGCTACTAGCTATGGACCCGTAGGTCTGTGGTAAACTACTCACACATCATCGGAAGGGCAGCAAGGTTGATGTAGAGGCCCTCTGTGATTGAATCCTCCTCCGGCAGAGTACCGGAACAGGTCTCTAGATGGGATCTCACGAGGACAGAAACTTGCGGCGGCGAAAAAGTATTTTTGGTGTGCCCTCTGGTATACGGGGAATATTTGGGTATTTATGGAGCTAAGGTTAGGGTTAGAGGAGCCATAGGGGGCCCACAAGCTCATAGGGCGCCCCCCTAGGGCGCGCCTGGTGAGCTTATGGCTCACCCTTGGACCTTTTGGCTTCCTCCTGAAGCTTCCTAGTTGTCTTCTGGCCCAAGAAAAATTGTCAAAAGTTTCATTCCGTTTGGATTCCGTTTGGTATTGATTTTCTGTAAAAGACAAAAACATGAAAAAAAAACAGCAAATGGCACTGGGCACTAGGTTAATAGGTTAGTGCCAAAAAATGATATGAAATAGCATAATAATGCATATAAAACATCCAAGATGGATAATATAATAGCATGTAACAATAAAAGATTATAGATACATTGGAGGCGTATCAGGACACATATTTTAGTTGATGTTGATTACGTTACTAAGTGGGTAGAAGCTATTCCAACTAGTAGTGCTGATCATAACACTTCTATTAAAATGCTTAAAGAAGTTATTTTCCTGAGATTTGGAGTCCCTAGATATTTAATGACTGATGGTGGTTCACATTTTATTCATGGTGCTTTCTGTAAACTTCTTGCTAAATATGATGTCAACCATATAATTGCATCTCCTTATCACTCTCAGTTTAGTGGTCAAGTTGAATAGAGCAATAGAGAAATCAAATTAACCTTGCAAAATACCGTTAATAGATCTAGAAAGAATTGGTCTAAGAAACTTGATGATACATTATGGGATTATAGAACTGCTTATAAGAATCCTATGGCTCCGTATAAAATGGTTTATGGAAAAGCATGTCATTTACCTCTTGAGTTAGAACATAAAGCATATTGGGCAATTATAGAACCTAACTATGATTTCAAACTTGCCAGTGAAAAGAGGTTATTTGATATTACCCCCTCCATCCGAAAAAGCTTGTCCCAAGCTTGTTCCTTAAATAGATGTATTGTTGGAGTTATGCCCTAGAGGCAATCATGTATGATGATATTTCCTATGTGTTTATGAATAAAGATAGTCCTTGGACATTATCAATGATGTGTATCAGCAAGTACGTGACTTGTTTATGGGACTATGCATTGGATGATGATTGTCCTAAAAGGTCCCTAGTCGAAAGGGCTGTGTGGACGCGCAGCCGACTAGACTAGCATATGACACGGTCGATGGCTTGGTCTCACTAGCCATGGAGCTCTGGATGCTAACCGGATAATATGGATTCGAAAGGGTCTGGTCGGATTCGACATAGTCAGATCCGAGTTGAGATAAGGTCCGAGTCGGACAGACCCAACCATGAGACGCAGCGATATGTCATCTGTGAGTCTCTAGTACAACATACGTTCTATGTCCTAAGACCTGAGATGGCGCATGTACTCGGGATGGTGACAGACCTGCTTTGGGCTGACCAAATGCTACTTCGTGACTAGGTAGTTACAAAGGTAGGTTTCGGGCTTGTCCAGACCCATGCTGCGAGACGTGGTCGAGCAAGATGGGATTTGCCCCTTCGATCAGGAGAGATACTCTGGGCCCCTCGTGTGATCCGACCAGGATAAGCATGGCCATGTGACAAGGATTATGAGATAATCCGGTTTGTGGTCGGCATCACTGGAACGAGAAAGAGGTCGGGCTAGCACAAGGATGACAGACTCGCCTTGAGCCCGACAACATATGTCGTGTGGCAAAAGGAATGGGAGTGTGATGTACAGGTTCGCCAACTGGCTTTATTGTCTACTTGGTGGTCGGCACGCCTTGCTAGAGGCGCTACCAACCGAGCAGGTCGGAGGTGATCCGACCTGCGACCAAGCCGACTTGAACCTAAGGGGTCGCGCGCTTAAGGGAAGGAACCTGTGAGGCCGGATCAGACTCCATGAGTCAGATGTGATCCTACTCGGACTCGGATCCAGGCCGAACAGATTTTGGGCTTTAGGGTCCGTGCGAGGCCCAAGTGTTGAGCCCGCGATAGATGCCTATATAAAGTGGGGGTGCGGCACACTCATGCGGTTAATTGCTTCGGCGCTGTCACTAGGGTTTGCATGTGTTGCGAATAGCCACCTCCACTCACCATCGACTGTGTGATTGGACCTAGCAGTCCGCCTCATGGTGTTCCTCCTGCACGCGTGGATACCGTTAGAGGTGGTGCACCTGCACCGCTCCGGCGAACTTGTACGTGGGATCCACGATCGGCTGTTCGAGGGAGATCGGACGAGGAGGAGAAGACTCTAGACGCGCTGCCCCAACTCTACTTCCGCTGCACGGCACTGCGCGTCTAGTGGTAAAGATCTGTGATCCATATCTCGTAGCATGTTCTTGGTTGTTCTGCGCGTAGGAAAATTTTAATTTGTAGTCGACGCACCCTACCGTAGAACCCAATAGTGGTATTAGAGCCTCTGCTATAGGATTTGGTTTCAGATCGTATGCATATTAGATATGTGGAGGCGGCAGATGTGATCTGTTGTCATTTCAGAAATCGGTTGTGTGCACGGTTGATGAGATCAACTGCACATGGGGATCGATGTGGCTATGTTTTCTGATGATCGGGGTCGATGAGGTCGTGACACAACCTACCCCTACCGGTCGGTATCCGCCATCGGAGTTAACAATGAAACATAAATCCGAATCGGACACGCGATGATCGATAAGATCGGTCAGATCGGAAAATTCGGCATCATCGGAGTTCAGATGTGATCGGACCGCCGTGTGCGTAGCGCCTTGTATTTCGTACACGATCACTCAACCCGGTAGAATGCGATTCTATGCATAACTTTTTTTGCAGGGATTGATGTGAATAGTATGGATCATGTGTATGTGATGCGTGTGTGTAAATTATACATGGCCTGCGTGTCATGTTTGTCAGCCGGCAGGAGCCAAAGTGCTATCATTATAATGTATAACGACCTGCGTGTCGACTTGTGACTCTATGTAAAATTCATTACTAGTTGTAGTAGTTGGATGATAGAGATCAGGTTGGTGGCTTTGCGTCCCGGCGTGACAAACAAGATGGAGTTCCTAGATGGTCATCGAAGTTGGAGCCGACCTGGAAGAACATCCATAAAGGAGCCATACTATTTCACAATATATGTTTATTTGTGATTGATATGCTTCTTGTTTTCTATGCATGTTAGAATGATAGAAAGATCCCTCGTTAATATCAAGCAATTTGCCATTCCCGATGTTGCACCTTCGCACGTCAAGTACGTCTAGTGGTGGGCTCATAAAATTGGGGTGCTACTAGGTGTCCTTGAACTGAAGGGTTCGTGTCGGACATGGACATGCACTGCATCAGGTTAACTTGACAAGGCTATCAAAACGGTTTTGGGCTTTGTGGCAAAGAAGGTTGGGGGCCGGGGTATGAGATACCTTCCCGACTGACAGAAGTCGTATAGAGATACGATTAGCAAGGAGTTGCTTACCGGATAAGCATGTTGTCTAGCAGTGATGCTAAAGCTCACTAGCCGCATGTGCTAGTCGGATCCTGAATCACTGAGAGTTTGCGGAGGGATGCCGACTTCAGTGGGAGTATTTATATTTAAGGCTTGAATTACTCAACATAAACACATTGCTTAGTGATTGCATATTTTCTGTTGTAGATCAATGGCACCACCTGCTCAACCCAACTTTGCATTGAAATCAATTCTGGAAAAGGACAAACTGAATGGAACAAACTTTACCACCTGGTATAGAAATTTGAGAATTGTTCTCAAGCATGATAAAAAAAGGAACATGTTCTAGAGGATCCACTTCCAGAGGAACCTGCCAATAATGCTAATGCCACAACCAAGAATGCCTACCAGAAACTCGTTGATGAATCAACGGAGATCAGCTGTCTGATGCTGGCTTGTATGGAGCCCGATTTACAACAGCATTTCAAAAATGTTGAGGCTTACGATATGATCGGGAGTCTCAAGAGCATGTTTCAGACACAGGCTAGGACCAAAAGGTTCAACGTCTGGCGATCCTTGATGGATTGCAAGCTGAAGGAAGGTGATCCACTGATCCCACATGTGATCAAGATGATCGGATATGTGCAAGCTTTGGATCAGTTGGGCTTCCCGCTTTTGGATGAGCTGGCTACTGATGCAGTAATGGGTTCTCTTCCGCCCAGCTATGGGACGTTCATCTCGAACTATCATATGCATGGCATGGATAAGAAGCTCACTGAATTGCATGGGATGCTCAAAGTGGTAGAGCAGGATATTAAGAAAGGCACGCATCAAGTGTTGATGGTGCAGAAATCGGCTAAGTTCAAGAAGAGTTGGTCCAAGAAAAAGGCTAAGGCAAAGGGCACGGAGATGGTAACCTCTGCCGCTGCGCCAAAGTCAGGACCGGACTCAAAGACCATTTGCTATCATTGCAAGGAGACCGGTCACTGGAAGAGGAACTATAGCAAGTGGCTTGCAGAGCATGTCAAGAAGGCCGAAAATGCTTCTTCAGGCAAAGGTACACTTGTTGCATATGTTATAGACATTTACCTTGCTGACATACCTAGTAGCTCTTGGGTATTTGATACCGGATCGGTTGTTCATATTTGCAAATCGATGCAGGGGCTGGTAAGAACTAGGCGTGTGGCACAAGGGGATATTGACATCAGGGTCGACAACAAAGCAAGAGTTGCTGCGTTGGAGGTCGGCACGATGCAGCTCCAACTTCCTTCTGGATTTATTTTGGAATTGAACAATTGTTATTACATTCCTGCACTTAGTCAGAACATTATTTCTGCCTCATGCTTGATGAGTCAGGGTTATGAATTCAATTTAAAGGATAATGGTTGTTCGTTTTATTTGATTGGTATGTTCCATGGCTATGCACCCATTGTTGATGGGCTTTTTATATTGAATCTAGAAATGGAACCGGTCTATAACGTGAATGTCAAGAGGCATAAGCCTAATGAGATTAATTTGACATACTTATGGCATTGCCGGCTTGGACACATTAGTCTGAAACGCATGAAGAAGCTCCATGATGATGGGCTCCTAACTTCGTTCGACTTCGGGTCATTTGAGACATGCGAATCATGCTTGCTCGGCAAGATGACTAAGTCTCCTTTTGCAAAGAGTTGCGAGAGGGTGTCCGAGCTGTTGGAGCTTATATACAGCGATGTGTGTGGTCCAATGAGCACAACTGCTAGAGGTGGCTATCAGTACTTCGTGACTTTTACCGACGACTTGAGTAGATATAGATATATCTATTTGATGAGACACAAGTCAGAAACTTTTGAAAAGTTCAAAGAGTTTCAAAAACGAGGTTGAGAATCGGCTCGGCAAGACTATAAAGCTTCTACGATCTTATCATGGAGGTGAGTACATGAGCCAGGAGTTTGATGATCATCTGAAAAGCCGAGGTATAGTACCTCAGCTCACACCTCCGGGTACGCCATAGAGAAACGGCGTGTCGGAACAGAGGAATCGTACCTTGTTAGACATGGTTCGATCCATGATGAGCAAATTGGATTTACCCTTGTCATTCTGGGGATACGCTCTAGAAACTGCAGCTTTCACACTTAACAGGGTATGATCAAATTCCGTAGACAAGACACCGCATGAGATGTGGACCGGGAAGAGTCCCAGTTTGTCTTTTCTAAAGATTTGGGGTTGTGAAGCATTTGTCAAGCGACTTATGTCAGACAAGCTTACTCCCAAGTTGGATAAATGCATATTTGTGGGATATTCGAGGGAAACCTTGGGATATAGCTTCTAAAACTGTGAAGAGAACAAAGTGTTTGTTGCTCGGAACGGGGTTTTCCTTGAGAAAGAGTTTCTCAGTCGGGAGGCCAGTGGGAGGACGGTCCGACTCGAAGAAATTCGAGGACCACTCGAGGATGGCTCGGCTGGTGATGAGATCATACCGGAGTCAGTCAGGGAACCCGTAGTGGAAGCGGCACCGGAACCACGGAGGTCGGAAAGATTGCGCAGAGTGCATGATGTATTGTTGCTAGAAAGCGACGAGCCGGCCACGTATGCAGAAGCGATGGTGAGCCCAGATTCCGAGGCATGGCTGGAGGCCATGAGATTCGAGTTAATGTCCATGGATGAGAATCAAGTCTGGGACTTGGTTGACCCACCGCCTGGCGTAACAGCCATTGGTTGCAAATGGGTCTTTAAGAAGAAAACCGATGTGGATGGAAATGTTCAGATCCACAAAGCTCGGCTTGTCGCTAAAGGTTATGGACAAGTTCAAGGAATTGACTACGACGAGACTTACTCGCCGGTAGCAATGCTGAAATCGGTGAGGATCATACTAGCTATAGCTGCATATTTTGATTATGAGATATGGCAGATGGATGTCAAAACGGCTTTCCTTCACGGAAATTTAACCAAGGACGTGTATATGATACAACCCGAGGGTTTTGTCGATCCGACTAGCACTGGTAAGGTATGCAAGCTCAAGAGATCCATTCATGGGTTGAAGCAAGCATCTCAGAGTTGGAACATTAGTTTTGATGAGGTCGTAACTGGTCTCGGTTTCATCAAAAGCGAAGAGGACGCTTGTTTATACAAGAAGTTAAGTGGGAGCTCGGTAGTGTTTTTGATCTTGTATGTGGACGACATACTATTGATTGGAAATGATGTTTCGATGCTGAACTCGGTCAAGGAGTCATTGAATGGCAAATTTTCAATGAAGGACCTCGGTGAAGCAGTTTATATTTTAGGCATCAAGATCTATAGAGATAGATCGAGGAGGCTGCTCGGCTTAAGCTAGAGCACGTACATAGATAAAGTGTTGAAGCGGTTCAACATGAGTGAGGCGAAGAAAGGGTTCTTGCCACTCTCACATGGTATAAGGCTAAGCGAGACTCAGAGTCCTTCGACATCTGATGAGCGAAGCAGGATGAGTAGGATTCCGTAAGCCTCAGCAATCGGATCCATCGTGTATGCCATGATATGTACAAGGCCTGATGTTGCTTTTGCAATAAGCCTAACTAGCAGATACCAGGCCAACCCAGGTGAGAGTCAGTGGGCAGCGGTGAAGAATATTCTGAAGTACCTGAAAAGGACTAAGGAAATGTTTCTAGTTTATGCAGGTGAGGAAGAGCTCGTCGTAAAGGGTTACGCCGATGCTAGTTTCCAAACCGACAGAGATGATTGTCGATCACAGTCCGGATTCGTGTACGTCATGAATGGAGGAGCAGTGAGCTGGATGAGTTCCAAGCAAGATACAGTGGCCGATTCTACCACAGAAGCCGAATACATTGCGGCTTGTGAAGCTGCAAAAGAAGGTGTTTGGATCCGGAACTTTCTGGATGATCTTGGTATTTTCCCAGCCTCGATAAAACCGTTGGACCTTTATTGTGATAATTTTGGTGCCATCGCACAAGCCAAGGAGCCGAGGAATCACGACAAGACCAAACACATAGATCGGAAATATCACCTGATACGAAAGATTGTAAAAAGTGGTGATGTAGAGTTATGCAAAATTCACACGGATGCAAATGCTGCGGATCCGTTGACTAAGCCACTTCCACAACCCAAGCATGAGGGGCACGGTAGAGCTATGGGCATATGATGTCTATTTGATTGACTCTAGTGCAAGTGGGAGACTGTTGGAGATATGCCCTAGAGGCAATCATGTATGATCATATTTCCTATGTGTTTATGAATAAAGATAGTCCTTGGACATTATCAATGATGTGTATCAGCAAGTACGTGACTTGTTTGTGGGACTGTGCATTGTATGATGATTGTCCTAAAAGGTCCGTAGTCGAAATGGCTGTGTGGACGCGGAGCCGACTAGACTAGCATATGACACGGTCGATGGCTTGGTCTCACTAGCCATGGAGCATTGGATGCTAACCGGATAATATGGACTCGGAAGGGTCTGGTCGGATTCGACATAGTCGGATCCGAGTTGAGATAAGGTCCGAGTCGGACAGACCCAACCATGAGACGCAGTGATATGTCATCTGTGAGTCTCTAATACAACATACGTTCTATGTCCTAAGACCTGAGCTGGCGCATGTACTCGGGATGGTGATAGACCTGCTTTGGGCCGACCAAACGCTACTCCATGACTGGGTAGTTACAATGGTAGGTTTCGGGCTTGTCTGGACCCATGCTGCGAGACGTGGTCGAGCAAGATGGGATTTGCCCCTCCGATCAGGAGAGAAATACTCTGGGCCCCTTGTGTGATCCGACCAGGATAAGCATGGCCATGCGACAAGGATTATGAGATAATCCAGTTTGTGGTCGGCATCACTGGAACGAGAAAGAGGTTGGGCTAGCACAAGGATGACAGACTCGCCTTGAGCCCGACAACATATGTCGTGTGGCAAAAGGAATGGGAGTGTGATGTACAGGTCCGCCAACCGGCTTTATTATCTACTTGGTGGTCGGCACGCCTTGCTAGAGGCCGCTACCAACCGAGCGGGTCGGAGGTGATCCGACCTGCGACCAAGCCGACTTGAACCTAAGGGGTCGCGCGCTTAAGGGAAGGAACCTGTGAGGCCGGATCGGACTCCACGAGTCAGATGTGATCCTACTCGGACTCGGATCCTGGCCGAACATATTTTGGGCTTTAGGGTCCGTGTGAGGCCCAAGTGTTGAGCCCGCGACGGACGCCTATATAAAGTGGGGGTGCGGCACACTCATGCGGTTGATCGCTTCGGCGCTGTCACTAGGGTTTGCATGTGTTGCGAATAGCCACCTCCACTCACCGCCGACTGTGTGATCGGACCTAGCAGTCCACCGCATGGTGTTCCTCATGCACGCGTGGATACCGTTAGAGGCGGTGCACCTGCGCCGCTCCGGCGAACTTGTACGCGAGATCCACGAACGGCTGTTCGAGGGAGATCGAACGAGGAGGAGACGACTTTGGACGCACTGCCCCAACTCTACTTCCACTGCATGGCACTGCGCGTCTAGTGGTAAAGATCTTTGATCCATCTCCCGTAGCATGTTCTTGGTTGTTCTGCGCGTAGGAAATTTTTAATTTGCAGTCGACGCACCCTACCATAGAACCCAACATGTATCTAGCACTAACTTGATGCTAGATACATCCATTTGAGGGACAAGATTTTCGGGCGGAGGGAGTAGCTCGTTAGATGAGTGGAGAACCCAAGCTTATGAAAATGCCAAGTTGTTTAAAGAAAAGGTTAAAAGATGGCATGATAAAAGAATTCAAAAACGGGAATTTAAAGTGGGTGAGTATGTTCTATTGTACAACTCTTGTTTCAGATTCTTTGGAGGAAAACTTCTCTCTAAATGGGAAGGACCGTATATCATCGAAGAAGTTTATTGCTCCGGAGCTATCAAGATCAACAATGCCAAGGGCACTAATCTGAGGGTGGTTAATGGACACCGAATTAAACATTATATCTTGGGTACACCTATTAATGTTGAAACTAACATTGTTCAAACTATGACACCGGAGGAACACATAAGAGAGAGACCTTCCGGAACACTCCAGAACCCTAAAAAGGAGTAGGTATGTGATACGGTAAGTAAACCGACTCCAAAAATTCCATAAAAATAATATCTGTCCATTTCGGAATAATAGAAAATATACCAAAATAAGAAACAACTGAGGGGACCCACGAGCTGCCCACAAGGCAGTGGGGTGCGGCCACCCCCTGGGAGCGCCCTAGTACCTTGTGGGCCTCTCGTGTACCTTCTCGACTCCGTTTTCTTCTGGAATACTTGTTTTGCAAGATAAAAATTATTTATATATACTCCCGGATGTTTTGACCACCGTATCGTGAGATTCTTCTCTGTTCTTGTTTCATGCTGTTTTTCTGGCAGATCCGAACTCCCATGGCTCCTCGAAGGCTCCGCACCAAGCACCGGATCGTGCAACCTTCACCGGGCAAATGCTCATACAGCAAGGTTTACTATGAGTGGTCGTCAGGAGAGGAGGACACCGGCAAGGAGGATAAAGCTGAAGAGGTCGCGGGAAGCCAGACTCAGGAGGGAGATCAAGCATTGCCTATGGAAGAGACTACAGGGAAGGGAGATATTTTGCAGCCCCTTTATGATCATCTCTCTCCATTTGAAATTGATACCTTAAGGGTCTTTGAAACAATCTATGCTAGAATACATCTCTCACTCATTAAGTTATTGTGTTCGAGGAGCAGAATCGTGCTCTTCGGAATATCAATAGAAATTTGGAGTACTTATTGAAGCAGAAGGACAAGCCCACTATCTCATCATCACCATCATCACCGAAGAAAGAAACTTGAGTACACGGGTATGGGCACCACCCTAGGCTTGTGCCAAGCTTATGGGAGGTGCCCCGGTATCGTATCACCATCACTTTTATTATCTTTACCTATCTTAGTTCGATCCTTAGTTATTTCATGATTTAGAGGAATAAAAGTTTAGTATGATCTATTTTCGAGTGCTAGTTTCATGATCTATCTATCTATGTAACAGTTTGAGAGTTATATAATAAAGAGTAGTTTGAGTTTTGCTTCTTTACTTTTATGTTTCAATCTTAGCAATGAAAATAATAAAAAGAATCATATGATAATCACATGGAAAGTAATGACTTTACATAAAGAAAAGTATAAGCTATAAATTTGTTGGAAGTTAACAAACATAACATTGGTCAATGATACAATTCATGAAAGATTAATAAGGGAAGAGAAGATTCACATATAAATATACTATCTTGGACATCTTTTATGATTGTGAGCCACCATTAAGTATGTTGATGTTGGACAAGGAAGACAACGTAATGAGTTATGTTTACATAGAAGTTATATTGTCATGGATCCTCCAACATGTGGTGCTTGCTCAATATATTTTGCTAGCCAAAAATCCGCACTAAGTAGAGATACTACTTGTGCATCCAAAACCCTTCAACTCAGTTTCATGCCTTGAGAGTCCACTATATCTACCTATGGATTGAATAAGATCCTTCAAGTAAGTTGTCATCGATGCATAAAACAATAAAAATTGCTCCTAAATATGTATGATCTTTTATTGTAAGGGAAAATAAGTTTTATACGATCTTGTGATGGTAAAGAAATAAAAGCAACAGACTGCATAATAAAGGTTGCTATCACAAGGGGCAATATATATAAAGTGGCGTTCCTTTACATGAAGAGCTTGCACATCAAAAAATAAAAAGCACATGACAACCTTTGCTTCCCTCTGCGAAGGGCCTATCTTTTAATTTTATGTATTTACTTTTCATTAAAGAGTCAATAGTGTTCTTCTCTATTCCTTTTTATTTTCTTCTCTTTGCAAGCATCATGTGTTGGGGAAGATCTAGGCATATATATCTAGTTGGATATGAGTGATCATGAGTTATTATTGTTGACATTACCCTTGAGGTAAATGAGTTGGGAGGCGAAACTATAAGCCCCTATCTTTCTATGTGTCTGAACAATAATGTTGCTCTTTATTAAAATATATATATATATATATATATATATATATATGTCGTGAGTGTCAACAATCATAGAAGACTAAATGATACTTGAGTTTATGGACTTGCTAAACAAAAGCTCTTACATGAGACCCTTCCTGAAAATATGATGAATTGTAATTGCTTTGTTGACTAAGAACATAGTTTGTTAGTTCAAGAAAGTTTATGCTTTATACTTTGTTGTTGTGATGAATTGTTACTTGCTCATGAGAATTTTTATGATAATATATTGCTGTTGTGATAATGATCATGATGCTACTATGTCCGTATTTGGTTTTTATCGTCACCTCTCTCTCTAAACATGTGGTCACGATTATCGATATTGACTTTCGCTTGAGGACAAGCGAGGTCTAAGCTTGGGGGAGTTGATACGTCCATTTTTAATCATGTTTTCCTACTGTTATTTATAATGATTTTGATCACTATAACACTTTGTAATGCAATTCTAATGTCTTTTCTCTCTTAATTTGCAAGATTTACATGAAGAGGGAGATTGCCGGCAGATGGAATTCTGGACCTTAAAAAGCTATATCAGAGATACCTATTCTGCACAACTCCAAATGAGCTGAAATTTCACGGAGATTTTTTATGGAATATATAAAAAAATACTAGAGCAAAGAAATACCAGAGGGGACCCACCAACTGGCCACGAGGCACTAGGGCGCGACCATCCCCTTGGGCATGCCCTAGTACCTTGTGGGGCCCCTAGCAGGCCTCCGAGGCCCATCTTCTCCTATATGATGCCATTTTCCCTATAAAAAATTAAGAGAAGACTTTCGGGACGAAGCGCCGCCATCTCGAGGCGGAACTTGGGCAGGAACACTTTTGCTCTCCGGCGGAGCAATTCCGCCAGGGACACTTCCCTCCGGGAGGGGGAAATCGAAGCCATCATCATCACCAACAACCCTCTCATCATGGGAGGATCAATATTCATCAACATCTTCACCAGCACCATCTCATCTCAAATCCTAGATCATCTCTTGTATTTAATCTCTGTCTCAAAACCTCAGATTGGTAGCTATGGGTTACTAGTAGTGTTGACTACATCTTATAGTTGATGCTAGTTGGTTTATTTGGTGGAAGATTATTGATACGTCTCCAACGTACCTATAATTTATGAAGTATTCATGCTGTTATATTATCATTCTTGGATGTTTTACAATCATTTTATAGCAACTTTATATCATTTTTTGGGACTAACCTATTGACCCAGTGCCCAGTGCCAGTTGTTGTTTTTTGCTTGTTTTTTACGTCACAGGAAATCAATATCAAACGGAGTCCAAACACCGCGAAACTTTTTGTGGATTTTTTATGGACCAGAAGACATCCAATGGGCCAGAGCAGCACCTAGGGGGTGCCCCGAGGGGGGCACAACCCACCAGGGCACGCCTGGGCCCCCAGGCATGCCCCGGTGGGTTGTGCCCACCTCGGTGGCCTCCCGTACCCCCTCTTCGCCCTATAAATCGTCAAATATTCCAAAAACCCTAGGGGTAGCCCTAGATCAGAGGTTCCGCCACCGCAAGGCCTCTGTATCCACGAGATCCAATCTAGACCCCGTTCCGGCACCCTGCCGGAGGGGGAGATCATCACCGGTGGCCATCTTCATCATCCCGGCGACCACCACGATGAGGAGGGAGTAGTCCACCCTCGGGGCTGAGGGTTTGTACCAGTAACTATGTGTTTAATCTCTCTCTCTCTCTCGTGTTCTTGAGATGCACAATCTTGATGTATCGCGGGCTTTGTTAATATAGTCGGATCATATGGTGTTTTCCCCTCTCTATCTTGTTGTGATGAATTGAGTTTTCCCTTTGAGATTTCGTTTTATCGGATTGAATACTTTTATATGATTCACTTGATATATGTTTTGGCACTCAACTCACGGATTCCTGAGGTGACATTGGGGTAATCTATGCATAGGGGTTGATGCACGTTCTTGTCTTTGTTTCTCCGGTAGAAATCTTGGGGCACTCTTTGAGGTTCTTTGTGTTGGATTGAGCATTACGAATCTGAATTTGCTTTGGTGTTATTTTAGTACGAACTCTTGGATAGATCGATTGGAAAGAATAGCTTTGAGGTGGTTTCGTACCCTACAAACAATTTATTCTTATGTTCTCCGCTAGATAGGAACTTTGGAGTGATTCTTCATCGCACGTTGAGGGATGGTTATATGATCCAATTATATTAGCATTGTTGAGAGATTGCACTAGCGAAAGTACGGACCCTAGGCCTTGTTTTCAAGCATTGCAATACCGTTTGTGCTCACTTTTGTCACTTGCTACCTTGCTGTTTTTATTTATTCAGATTATAAAAATATATTTCTACCATCCATATTACACTTTTATCACCATCTCTTCGCCGAACTAGTGCACCTATACAATTTTCCATTGTATTGGATGTGTTGGGGACACAAGATATTTCTTGTATTTGGTTGCAGGGTTGTTTGAGAGAGACCATCTTAATCCTATGCCTCCCATGGATTGATAAACCTTAGGTCATCCACTTGAGGGAAAATTGCTACTGTCCTACAAAACTCTGCGCTTGGAGGCCCAACACGAGTCTACAAGAATAAAGTTGCGTAGTAGACACCAATTATATGTTAAGGTCCTTGATGATATTCAATACCCCTCTGATCTTGAACATGAGCATGATTTGTGAGTAGTTACTTTTGTTCTTGAGGACATGGGAGAAGTCTTGTCATAAGTAATCATGTGAATTTGGTATTCATTCGATATTTTGATGATAGTATGTTGTTGCTTCCTTTAGTGGCGTCAAGTGAACGTCAACTACATGACACTTCATCATACTTGGGCCTAAGGGAAGGCATTATGGAGTAATAAGTAGATGATGGGTTGCTAGAGTGACAGAAGCTTAAACCCTAGTTTATGCGTTATTCCGTAAGGGGCTGATTTGGATCCATATGTTTCATGCTATGGTTAGATTTATCTTAATTCTTCTTTCGTAGTTGCGGATGTTTGTGAGAGGGGGTAATCATAAGTGGGAGGTTTTTTCAAGTAAGAATAGCAGCCAAGCACTAGTCCACCCACGTATCAAATTATCAAAGTAGCGAACGCGACTCAAACAAACATGATGAAAGTGACTAGATGAAATTCCCATGTGTCCTCGAGAACGCTTTGCTTACTATAAGAAACCGTTCTGACCTGTCCTTTGCTATAAAAAGGAATGGGCTACCTTGCTGCACCCTTATTACAATTGCTACTTGTTGCTCGTTACAAAATACCTTGCTATCAAACTATTTGTTACAGGTAATTTCAGTGCTTGCAGAAAATACCTTGCTGAAAACCGCTTGTCATTTCTTTATGCTCCTCGTTGGGTTCGACACTCTTACTTATCAAAAGGACTACGATTAGTCCCCTATACTTGTGGGTCATCATGGCACTACCATGTAACTACCGTCCAAGTACTGTGAAAGCTGAGCAGGGCAACAGAAGCTCAGATATAGGCGAAAGTAGTGGTAGTAGTAGCAAGCGGCAGTACCTTGCGAGCGGTACTACCATTCCACTACCGCTTATAAAAACAGAGACTCACAGAAGCTAGATTCGAAGCAGAAGTAGGGGCTGCATTGATCTGGGGAAGTACCCGTAAGAAGTACTATCATGCCCTAGAGAGGTACTACCGTGTGGATGCTGAAAAACTACGCAGCATAAACACAAGGATGCAGGAAGATCGAAACCACCATAACTTCTGCAAGTGAACTCTGAAATCAGCAAACTCAAGCTTGTTGGATAGATGACGACAAGTACTATCCAAGAGTGAGAAGGAAGAGGACCTTCGCAAAATATGAACCGGTAAACTCTCCAACACCGAAAATGGAAAGATGATGCATGCGAACTCCGTTTTCGATGAGCATGAGTTTGATAAGAAGATGAACACAAACTATAAAACCTCACATAGAGAAAATCCAAATAAGAACCCAGAAAGATGATGCCAAGATTGCAATGGTTTGAGCTCTCTACCAATGATATGATCAAGCTACTCACTCGAGAGAACCCCTTGATAGTACGACAATCAATCCTATAACCCGACCTCCCAGCTAACACCATGAGACCGGTAAAATAGAAAACTTATCAAGGTCAAACCTTTGCCCTCTGCATAGTCCACTTGAGCTAGATAATGACGATCTTGACTTCCTCGAGTTGGACCACCTTTCTTGATTGTGCTCTGATACATCTCCAACGTATCTATAATTTTTTATTATTCCATGATATTATAGTATCAAGCTTGGATGTTTTATATACATTTACAAGCAATTTTATATCATTTTTTGGGACTAACCTACTAACTTAGTGCCCAGTGCCAGTTGCTGTTTTTTTGCTTGTTTTTGACTTTGCATAATATTAGTACCAAACGAAGTCCAAATGCCACGAATTTTTTTGGAGATTTTCTTCTGGCAATAAGTGACCCTGGAAGCTTCCGGAAGGAACGAGAAGACGAAGGAGTGGCCCACTAGGCACCAGGGCACGCCAGGGACCTGGGGCACGCCCTGGTGCATAGTGGGGCCCACAAACCTCCCTTTGACCTAACTCTGCCTCTATAAATACTCTGAAATCATAAAACCTACCAGGGAGTCCACGAAATACTTTTTCCATCGTCGCAAGCCTATGTTCTCGAGAGATCCCATCTGGGGACCCTTTTTGGCACTCTACCGAAGGGGAAATCAATCATAGAGGGGTTCTTCATCATCCTTGCATCCCCTCCGATGATGCGTGAGTAGTTTACCACAGACCTACGGGTCCATAGTTAGTAGCTAGATGGCTTCTTCTCTCTCGATGTTCTTCAATACAATGTTCTCCTTAATGTTCCTGGAGTTCAATCCGGTGTAATTCTTTTTTGCGGTGTGTTTGTTGGGATCCGATGAATTGTGAGTTTATGATCAGATCTATCCATGAATATTATTTGGGTTTTCTCTGAACTCTTTTATGCATGATTAATAGAGCTTCGTATTTCTTCTCTGATTTATTGGTTTGGTTTGGCAAACTAGATTGATTATCTTGCCATGGGAGGAGGTGCTTTGTAATGGGTTCGACCTTGCGGTGCTCAATCCCAGTGACAGAAAGGGACATGACATGTATGTATCATTGCTATTAAGGGTAAAAAGTTGTAGTTTATTCATACGTCAGTTTATCTTGTCTACATCATGTCATCTTGCTTAAAGCATTACTCTGTTTTTCCATGAACTTAATACACTAGATGCATGTTGCATAGCGGTCAATGTGTGGAGTAATAGTAGTAGATGCAGAATCGTTTCGGTCTACTAATCTTGGATGTGATGCCTATGTATGATCATTGGCTTGGATATCGTCATAATTATTTGCTTTTCAATCAATTGCCCAGCGGTAATTTGTTTACCCACCATATGCTATTTTCTCGAGAGAAGCCTCTAGTGAAAAATTTGGCCCCCAAGTCTATCTTTTATCATATAGAAAATCCTAAAAACACCTTGCTACAATTTTTCTTTATTTATTTTATTTTGTATTTTTGTCAGATCTATCTATCAAAACCTATACAATTTAATCTTGCTCCTAACCGTTGAGGGATTGAAAACCCCTCTACGCGTTGGGTTGAAAGTATTTGTTGTTTGCGTGCAGGTGTTGTTTACATAGTGTTGCTTGGTTCTCCTACTGGATTGATAACCTTGGTTTCATAACTGAGGGAAATACTTATCTCTATTGTACTGCATCATCCTCTCCTCTTCAAGGAAATCCCAACGCAGCTCGCAAGTAGCATGCTCGCTCGATGAAGACTAGTAGATTGCTCCCCCATACTCCACTATGGGAGAGCCTCTCTTAGGCTCATCTTCACATGTCCATTATAATGAGAATGGATGGAAAGCTTCAAGCATGATCTCTTCATGATGCTCCACTTGAACTTGCACACCGCAATCTTGATGACGATCACCATTGGATGTCATCCTCCATGGGTTATATGATATCTTACTTTTGATGCACGCCCATGGAATTATACCTAACCCCACAAAGAACTCTCACATAGACCATCGGTCAGTACAAAAAGCATAATGGACAATGCTTATCATACCATGAGATCACTTGATCCCACTCGGCACATCTTCTATGGTTTTTGTGTTGATCAACTTAAATCCACTCTTTGTAGTTCGTCTTGATCAACCTTGAATCGTATCTTCTCTCTTCATAAAGGTGATGTCTTGAAGATAAACATGAATATTCACACAATCTTTTTCTTCAAGACATGCTTGGAACAGGCTCAACTCCCACGCGACCAATCTTTGGGTAACTCCTTCAATAGCACCTTGGTCAACACATATTCTTCTTTTAACCTTGAAACCAACATATGGTCTCCAAGCAATGCCTATCGACAAACCCTTCAAATATAACTCAAGGAAAGCACTAGTACATAAGGATTGTCATCAATTACCAAATACAAACATGGGGGCACCATGCTCTTTCAATAGGGTTTAATTGCAACATTTTTTAAGTAAAAACATTGATCTCATGGGAGCACAGGAAGTAGACTTTGTCCGTTATAGACTTATGATAATATGCCTCGAAGTTAGTTGTAGACGCAAAGCAAAATGAAGACAAAGATTATAATGACTTTGGGATTTATGCGAACAAAAGTAAGAAATGCGAAAGAATAAAAAGAGTGCAGCAGCACAAATAAAATCATTGAAACCGACAGAGGATCAAAGTGTTATTACGGCGTTTGGAATTCCTTGGTATGTGTTTAACACGACACATGCAACTGCATAGTTCTAAGCTGGATACTTGAGTCACTCTTGATATTTGGGATTGGGCGGATCTGGGTACATATTACGTTCTATTTGAGGTAGACTTCGTGCCACACACGTCATTATCGTAGCTTCCCACTACGGGTATCACTATGGTAGTTAAAGGTTTCCCCGTGGACGCGGTCTTGATACATCTCAAACGTATCTATAAATTTTTTATTGTTAATGCTACTCCCTCCAGTCCAAAATGTAGTGCATATAGATTTTCTAAAAGTCAAACCTCACAAACTTTGACCAAATATATGGGAAAAAAATATTTACATCTACAATGCCAAATATATATCATTAGATTCATCATAAGATGTACTTTCATATTTTATATATTCGGTATTGTAGATATAAATAGTTTACTTTGTAAACTTGGTCAAAGTTTGTAAATTTTGGCTTCTCAAATAATCTATACGCACTACATTATGAAACAGAGAGAGTATTATATTATAACTTTTGTATACTTTATATGTCAGTTTTTATTATTTTTTAGGACTAATCTATTAATTTAGTGCCAACTGCCAGTTCCTTTTTTTAAAATACTTTTGGTTTTCCAAAAAATCCATACCTGTAGAATTCCAAACACGACGAAACTTTTTGACAATTTTTTCTGGATAATAAGACACCCTAGAAGCTTCGGGGGAGGACGAGAAGACCCACAAGGGTCCCACAAGGCAGGGTGCGCAGCACCCTAGCTTGTGGGCCCCTCGTGGCTCCGTTTGCCCCAATTCTTGGCCTATAAATTCTCAAATCATTGCCGCCACAAGCCTATGTTCCAAAGTGACCCAACCTGAGCCCTGTTTTGGTACTCTGTCGGAGGGGGAAATCATTGGGGAGGCCAGCTTCATCAGCCTTACTGCCTCCATGATGATGTGTAAGTAGTTGCCTTAGGACCTACGGGTTCACGGCAGTAGGTAGATGGATCTCTCCCTCTCCTTCTCTCTTTCTCTTGTTCTTCAATACAATGATCTTCTCTAAGATCAATATGATGTAATCTTTTGCGGTGTGTTTATTGGGATCCAATGATTTGTGGGTTTATGATCAAATTATTCATTGATCTTTATTGATTCTCTTGAAGTTTCTCTCATGTATTTTTTATAGCTATGTATGCTTTTCGATCTATGAGTCTTCTTTGGCCAATTAGATGTGTAGGTCTTCAGAGGGAGTGGTGCATAGTAGTTGGTTCAATCTTGCGGTGATCTTGCCCTATGTCAGGATAAGCGAAGGCACGTATTGTGTTGTTGCCACTAAGGATAAAATGATGGGGTTTGGTCACATTGATTGATCTTTTCCTGTCTACATTATGTCATCTTGCTTATTGCGTTACTCTGTTTATCATGAAGTTAATACTTTGAGATGCATGTTGGATAGCGGTCTTGGGGTGGAGTAATAGTAGTAGATGCAGTTGGATTAACAGTCTACTTCTAACAGACGTAATGCCTATGTGAGATTATGCCATGAATGATCATAATTATAACTATGTGCAATTTTGTCAATTACCCAACAGTAATTTTTCTACCACACCATTGCTATGATTTCGAGAGAGATGCCACTAGTAACCCTATGCCCCCGGGTCTATTCTCCATCAATACAAAAGCCTATACAATTCCTCTCTATTTTCTCTTTACTATTTTTGCCGCTTTGCCTATCACTATTTGCTTTTAATCTTGTAACTGGCAAGAACAAGGGGAGTCACAACCCCCTCGCCTTTGTTGGGTGCAAGCAATTGTTTTATTTGTGTGTAGGTAGTGTTAAAGTTGTGAGTGTGGTGCCTCCTGATACGTCTCCAATGTATCTATAATTTTTTATTGTTCCATGCTATTATATTATCAATCTTGGATGTTTTATATACATTTACCAGCAAATTTATATCATTTATTGGGACTAACCTATTAACTTAGTGCCCAGTGCCAGTTGCTGATTTTTGCTTGTTTTTTACTTTGCAGAATATCAGTACTAAACAAAGTCCAGATGCAACAAAAAAAATTGGAGATTTTTTTCTGGCGATAAGAGACCCTGGAAGCTTCGAGAGGGAACCAAGAGATGGAAGGGGGGGCACTAGGCACCAGGGCGCGCCAGAGGCCCTCGGCGCGCCCTGGTGGGTAGTGGGGCCCTTGGGTATCATTTTGACCTATCTCTGCCTCTATAAATACTCTAAAATCCCAAAGCCCTCGGGGGAGTCGACGAAATACTTTTTTCGCCGCCGAAAGTTCCAGAACCAAGAGATCTAATCTAGAGGCATTTTCCGGCACTCTACCGAAGGGGGTAACGATCATGGAGGGGTTCTTCATCATCCTTGCTGCACCTCCGATGATGCGTGAGTAGTTTACCACAGACCTACGGGTCTGTAGTTAGTAGCTAGGTGGCTTCTTCTCTCCTTTTGATCTTCAATACAATGTTCACCTCGGTGTTCTTGGAGATCTATTTGATGTAATTCTTTTTGTGGTGTGTTTGTTGGGATCTGATGAATTGTGAGTTTATGATCAGATCTATCTATGAATATTATTTGAATTTTCTCTGAACTCTTTTATGCATGATTGTTATAGCCTCGTATTTCTTCTCTGATTTATTGGTTTTGGTTTGGCCAACTAGATTGATTTATCTTGCCATGGGAAGAGGTGCTTTGTGATGAGTTCAATCTTGCGGTTGATGGGAGCACGACCTCGGACGTGTCGATGATTTGTCCTGATCTTTTACGATGCAACGAACTCCTCCAAGATCCACAATAAAATCTCCCAATTACGCGAATCAATACACGTAACCTGAAGATGAGGTGACGACGACCAACGGACAATCCCTTGACACACGAGGAACCACCCGCCGTAGTAGACGTAACCAGCGCGCAACCCATCAACGACGACGGACCTCAAGCCAAGTGCAACTTTCACACAGAAAATTCACACAAAATAAATAATGACGACGCCCAAAGAGGGTCGCTTAATAGTCGATGTACATGTTGTCTAAACTGTAGAAAAATTAACCTCCTTACATTGGTTGTAGCCTGCCCTTTTTATAGGTGCCACACACCTGATGGAACCGACCCAACATGCAAGATACAGACTCTAACTCTCTTTTCTAGTTAAACTAAACGAAGCTTATCTAATTAATAAACCGGCAAGATTTATCACGCAAGGACCTAGGACTCGAAAGAAAGTCTACGTAACTAGTACTACTAGATAAAATATAAACTTGACCCTCACATTGCCATGTAGAGCCTGAATTGGAATTCTTTCCAACGAAAAACCAACTACATGGGGGCGTTCTAATATTAAGCTTGATCGCCTCTTCCTTTGGTTCAGCTGTTGATAAAAACTTTACGAGAACAGATCCAATATAAAACACATGTTCACTGACTGTCTACACTTGGACATCTCGTACCTCGGCCATATTCTCTTCTCCACGATACATTTTTCTGATACTTGTGGCATCAAATTCCAATAATCCAAGTTCTTGTCCTTCTGATTAGAGCATGAAATAACCTGGAATATTTTTGGACGTGAAACAATATCTTTGGAACCGGTTGTCACATCATCCTCCCCCGCTTGAAACGAAGCCGTCCTCGACTTCGTGGTGGCTTTATGGACCTTCTTATTTACTGAAAGAATATCACCCCCCCCCCCCTCCACTTGAAGAGAAACCATCGTCGGTTTCATGTTTTTCTTGTCAGCCCTCTCCTTTTGCACTATTAATATCACATCTGAGCGAATTAATTTCTCAGCCATCAGCTTAAGTGTCATTTGCTTCCCGGAATGAACAAATGTATAAGTATTGGACCTGCCAGCATGCATGGCATTACGATCGTGCTGCCATGGTCGTCCAAGTAATAAACCACAAACTTCCAGCGGTAAAACGTCGCATTCCACCTCATCAATATATTGCTCAACTGAAAATGGTACACTTACTTTATGTGTAATTTTGAGTTTCCCACAATTGTTCAACCACTCCAAATGGTATGGTTTATCATATCGCCACGCGGACAAACCAAGCTTCTCCACCAACGTCTTGCTAATGCCATTAGTGCAGCTACCTCCATCAATAATTAACTTGCACGCCACACCCTTAATGTCACACTGAGTTTGAAATAAACTCATGCGCTAGCCTCTGTCCACTGTTAAGTCATCTCCACGATGTACCTTCTTAAGTTGCACATTCAGCCTAGTCGTTGGTACTAATGGTTTCTCTTTGTTCGCCTCATGTGAAGAAATATTTGTAGTTCCAACAAGACTATCCTCAAACCTTTTCTTTTCTAGCAAGATCCTCTCTTCTTGTTTCTTTGCATCAATTGCAGAATGTGCATGGTCTCGCCTCTTATGATCCTCCAAATATTGTTCAGAGGAGTATGCTTCAAAATAAATCCATCGACCATTACGAAAAATCCGAAATTTCCTCCAAGAAAAAGTGCTAGATTTATCAATCTTCAACTCCCTCTTTTTTGTCCAAGGTTGACCAAGTATCAAGGTACACACATGCATATGGTGGGGAAGAACATCACAGACAACCACGTCAATTTTCTCACAAATTTTGAAAACCACCTCCACTTGATGTTTGGTAATCACAAATTTTCCCTACCATGAGAGCTTATATGGGTCTGGATGTTCTATCACGACTAGCTTCAATGCATCAACCAAGCTTTGACTCACCAAATTAATTTGCGAACAGCGATCCATCATCATGGCGCAAGAAATTTTTCCCACCGTTACCCTTGTGTAGATCTGAAACCAAGAAAGGGCACGTGAAGGATTCTTCTCACTTTCTGACATCTCACCATGAAAATAGTGTTCCATCCTCATCGCAGATTTAGAATCTGTACGAACAAATTATAGGAAAGAAATTGCACCATAATAAACCCAGTAATCTGATACCAACTGATGAGAGCACGACCTCGGACGTGCCAATGATTTGTCCCGATCTTTTACGATGCAACAAACTCCTCCAAGATCCACAATAAAATCTCTCAATTACGCGAACCAATACACGTAACCTGAAGATGAGGTGACGGTGACCAACGGACAATCCCTCGACACACGAGGAACCTCCCGCCGTAGTAGATGTAACCAGCGTACAACCCGTCGGTGACGACGGACCTCTAGCCAAGCGCAACTTTCACACAGAAAATTCACACAAAATAAATAATGACGACACCCAAAGAGGGCCGCTTAATAGTCGATGTACATGCTGTCTAAACTGTAGAAAAATTAACCTCCTTACATTGGCCGTATAGCCTGCCCTTTTTTATAGGCGCCACACACCTGATGGAATCGACCCAACATGCAAGATACGGACTCTATCTCTCTTTTCTAGTTAAACTAAACGAAGCTTATCTAATTAACAAATGGGCAAGATTGATCATGTAAGGACCTAGGACTCAAAAGAAAGTCTACGTAACTAGTACTACTGGATAAAATATAAACTTGACCCTCACGTTGCCATGTAGAGCCTGAATTGGCATTCTTTCCGACGAAAAACCAACTACACGGGGGCGTTCTAAAATTAGGCTTGATCGCCTCTTCCTTTGGTTCAGTTGTTGATAAAAACTTTACGAGAACAGATCCAATATAAAACACATGTTCGCTGATTGTCTGCACTTGGACGTCTCGTACCTCGACCATATTTCTCTTCTCCATGATACATTTTTCTGATACTTGTGGCATCGAATTCCAATGATCCAAGTTCTTGTCCTTCTGTTTAGAGCATGAAATAACCTGGAATATTTTTGGACGTGAAACAATATCTTTGGAACCAGTTGTCACATCAGCGGTGCTCAATCTCAGTGACAGAAAGAGACAAGGCACGCATGTATCGTTGCTATTAAGGGTAACAAGATGAGATTTATTTCATACGTGAGTTTATCTTGTCTACATCATGTCATACCTCGACCATATTTCTCTTCTCCATGATACATTTTTCTAATGGCATCGAATTCCAATGATCCAAGTTCTTGTCCTTCTGTTTAGAGCATGAAATAACCTGGAATATTTTTGGACGTGAAACAATATCTTTGGAACCAGTTGTCACATCAGCGGTGCTCAATCTCAGTGACAGAAAGAGACATGGCACGCATGTATCGTTGCTATTAAGGGTAACAAGATGAGATTCATTTCATACGTGAGTTTATCTTGTCTACATCATGTCATCTGCTTAAAGCATTACTCCGTTTTTCATGAACTTAATACACTAGATGCATGCTGGATAGCGGCCGATGTGTGGAGTAATAGTAGTAGATGCAGGTAGGAGTCGGTCTACTAAACGTGATGCCTATATACATGATCATTGCCTTGACAATCATCATAATTATTTGCTTTTCTATCAATTACTCTACAGTAATTTGTTTACCCACCTTATGCTATTTTCTCGAGAGAAGCCTCTAGTGAAAACTATGGCCCCCGGGTCTATTTTCTATTATATATTAAAACCAAAAATATCTTGCTGAAATTTTCTTTTATATCTTTTTTGTGTATTTTTTAGATCTATTTATCAAAACCTATACAATTTAATCTTTCTCTTGACCGTTGAGGGATTGACAACCTCTCTACGCGTTGGGTTGCAAGTATTTTTGTTTATGTGCAGGTGTTGTTTACATAGTGTTGCTTGGTTTTTCCACTGGATTGATAACCTTGGTTGCATAACTGAGGGAAATACTTATCTCTACTGTAATGCATCATCCCCTCCTCTTCAGGGAAATCCCAACGCAGTTCACAAGTAGCAGGAAGAATTTCTGGCGCCGTTGCCGGGGAGACATCATCAACATCTATCAAGTACCTACGCATAAACTCTCATCTCCTTGCATTTACTTTATTTGTCATTTTCCTCTTGTTTTCATCTCCCCCACTTCTAAAAAGTTTTTAAAAAATACAAAAATATTTCCCGTTTGCCTTTTTCTTGTTTGATCTTTTGTTTGCTTGTGATCTTGTTTGCATAGTCATGATGTCTCAAGAAAATACTAAATTGTGTGATTTTTCTAATACTAATAACAATGATTTTATTAGTACTCCTATTGCTCCTCCCGCTGCTAGTGCGGAGTCTTATGATATTAATGCCGCTTTGTTCAATCTTGTTATGAAAGAGATATTTTCTGGTAATCCTAATGAGGATGCCGCGTCCCATCTAAACACTTTCTTAGAATTTGTGATATGCAAAAGAAAAAAGATGTGGACAATGATACAGTGAAATTGAAATTATTCCCTTTCTCTTTGTGGGATCGTGCAAAGAATTGGTTTCATCTTTGCCACGAAATAGTACAGATTCTTGGGACAAGTGCAAAGATGCTTTTATTACTAAGTATTTTCCTCTCGTGAAAAATATTTCCCTTATAAATTTAATTATGAATTTCAAGCAACTTGAGCATGAACATGTTGCCCAATCTTGGGAAAGGATGAAATTGATGATAAGAAATTGCCCTACTCATGGTTTAAATTTGTGGATGATCATACAAAAAATTTATGCGGGATTGAATTTTGTTTCTAGAAATCTTTTGGATTCCGCCACGGGTGGTACTTTTATGGAGATTAATTTGGGTGAAGATACTAAATTACTTGATAATATCATGGGAAATTATTCACAATGACATACTGAAAGAGCACCTACTAGTAAAAAAGTGAATTCTGTTGAAGAAATTAGTACTTTTAGTGATAAAGTTGATGCACTTATGAAATTGTTTGCTATTAAAAATGCTCCTATTGAACCTAATGATGTGCCTTTGTCTACTTTGATTGATCAAAATAACGATCCCGTAGATGTGAATTTTGTCTCGCGAAACAATTTTAATAGTAATGCTTATAGAGGAAATTTTAATCCTAGGCCGTTTCCTGGAAATTCCTCTAATAATTATGGCAATTCCTATGGTAATTCTTATAATAATAATAATAATAATAGGGTTCCCTCTGATCTTGAGAATAATATTAAATAATTTATCAATGCTCAAAAAGTTTTCAACACTACGATAGAAGAAAAATTGAGTAAAATTGATGATATGTCTAGGAGCATTGATAGAATTAGTCATGATGTGGAAAATCTCAAGATTGAAATTTTGCCACCCAAGTTTGATATTAATTAATCAATTAAGGCTTTATATGTCTCCATGGATGAGAGTAAGAAGAGAACCGCTATGCTGAGAGCTACAAGAGAATTTTCAGAAAAAACGATTCATCTTGATTTTTTTGTAATAATGATGAAGAGATTAAAATGATTGTTGTTTCTTCTATTGATTCCTTGTTTAGTAATATTAAAATTGATGATAAGGGGACTGAAGAAGATTCAACTTTAGCTAGAAGGCATCCCCATGATTTAGAGGGTGAAAATCATGATGAAAATTTTGCTAAAAGTGGGTTTGGTGAGGTAAAAACATTAACTAGTGATGTGCTGTAACACCCCCTGTATTAAGCTACAGTGATCACCCTTTTGATGAGGCCATGTCATCATGATTAATAGTACATAATCATCATTAGCATCATATTGCATTTCAACTCCTAAGTCAAATTCAAATTTAAATGAAAGTGGAATATAAAAGTTGTCCAACATAGAAACTAAAATGTCAGATAAGTAACAAATATTCCAGAGGCTATTCTAAAATTGAAACCAACATCATTGGAATTGGATAAGTGACTCGAACAACCTCAAACAGGGGATAAAGATAATATTTAGTAACCATTTATTAAATCTGAAATAAATATGGAATTATGTTTTGTCCAAACTAATTTTAGGTGTTAAGGAATAATGCACTGGTATTTATGAAATAGGTCACACTTTTTACAAAAACCATTTGGGGCCTAAACATTTGACAGTGGAGAAACGAGATAAGAACGGAAACAAGAACAATAAATTATAAGGCTCCAAAAACACAAACAACCCCAACATCATCAGAACCTAAGCGGCACATACCATGACGGCGACAACAAACGTGATAGAAACTCGCACACACACAGAGTCAAAGAAGCAGAACGCACGCAAAAAACTAAGGGGTGTGGAGCGCAACGGGACCCTGGCGTAGCGTAAGTGCGGTTTGTGTGAACAGTGGCCCGTACTAACAAGGGTTCCGCGCCGCGGTAATACCTGATGACCCTGACAGCGTAGACTAAAACGAGTCCGCCCGCGGAGGCCAGTGCCCCCCCCCCCCCCACCCCAACTGGGCCAAGCCCAGCCCCCCCACCTGCGTCCCCCCCCCCTGGCCTATAAGGCCCCCCGCCGAACCCTACCCCCTCCATCCACATTCTTCCCCCCCCCCGTCGCCCCCCTCCCTCGGCTGGATCTGGATCGGGGCAATCCCCCGATCCCGTCCGCCCCGTCGCCGACGCCCTCGCCGCCCCGGAGCCCGCGCCTCCCCGCCGGCCTGCACCTCGTCTCCGTCGCCGTCGTCGCCGACGACCTCGTCCCTGACGTGCCCTTCTCGGCCCGAGCCCCGCGCCCCCCGACTCGCCCGACCGCCCCCGTCTGCGCCTCTTCTCCGACGCCGTCGCGGACCGCCGTCGCCTTGGACCTCGCCGCCTCGCCACTCCACCGACGCCGGCCTCTTCCCGTCGACCCATCGTCTCCGGCCTCCACCCCGACCCCTCCTCGCGCTCGACGCCGACGCCCCGCCTCGACCCCGTTGCCGACCCCCCCTCCATGAGTCTCGACGCCCGCTGCCCTGACCCTGCACCCGTGGTGAGGCCACCCCTCCCTCCTCTCTCTCAGTCGCCGTCGTCGCCCCGCACCTGGCCCGCTCCAGCCGCTCGCCGCGCTCGCCCCTCCCGATCGCACGCGCTCGGCGCCCTGCCGTTCCTCCCCGTCGCCCCTGCTGCTTTTGCCGCCCGCGCATCGGCCGACCCCGTCGCCAGCCCTCGCCCGTTGCCGCTCCGCCCCGCCCGCCCCGCTCGCCTCCGGCTCCCCGCAGCCGCGGCGATAACCTCGCCCGCGCACGCCCGGCTCGCTCGCCGGCGCGCGGTTCTGCTGCCGCCGTCCGCCCGTCCTCCTTGCGCGCGCGCGTTGACACCCCCCCCCCCCCCCCCCCACCGCCCGACGCGTCCGGCTCTGACGGGCACAGCGCGACGAGTCCGGCTGTGCCACTGTCCATGGGCCCCCCCGAGCGTTTTAATAAAAGAAAAAGAAAGAATAAAAATAATTAAATAGTTAATTATTAATTGTTAATTAATTAGTTAATTAATCCTGATTAGGTTAATCTAATTACTAATTAGTGTTAATTAAACAGTAATTAGTAATTAACTTAATTAACTGCTGACATCAGCATGATGTCATGCTGACGTCATCAATCCTGTTTCGGATAATGTTGAATTAATATAATTAATAAATTTCAGAAATTAATAAAACTTTAGAAAATCATATCTTTTAAACCGTAACTCCGATGAAATATTTTATACATGAACTTGCTCAGAACGACGATACGAACCCAATACATCCTCCGTATTCCCGTCAGATGCCCGCAGCTAAGAACGTTAACAATTAGACCGATTTCGATAAATGAATAGTGTCCAACCCTAATTAATAAATCCGAATAAATTCCTATTAACTAAATCGCTTAGTTAGGCTGTATATCACCCTGGCCCTGTGTTTAGACATGTCCTGCATCCCTGTTGCATCATTGCCGTGGTTTACTGTTTCTTCCCCCTCTTCTCTTCGGTAGACTACGAGACCGACGCAGCTGCTGGTGCCCCCGACCGACTACGTTGTTGACGACCCCTACTTGCCAGTGCAACCAGGCAGCCCCCCCCTTGATCACCAGATATCGCCTATTCTCTCTCTACTGCTTGCATTAGAGTAGTGTAGCCTGTTACGCTTTCGGTTAATCCTATTCTGCTGCATAGCCTGTCATTGTTGCTACTGTTTTTGATACCTTACCTGCAATCCTAAATGCCTAGTGTAGGATGCTAGTTTGTCATCAGTGGCCCTACATTCTCGTCTGTCTGCTAGCTACATTATTGGGCCGGGCTCGCCACGGGTGGCGATTGCGGATATGTATACTACTTATACATGTGACATCAGATGGATACTAAGTCGGTCGGCTCGAGGAGCACCCGCAGGTGATTCACGAATGGGGGCTGAAAGGATTGGCCTCCTCGACGGCCCTCTAGTGACTCTTTGTTGTGGAGCGGCAGGGCAGGTTGTGACCACCTAGGAGAGAGGTGGGCCTGGCCCTGGTCGTCGTCCGCGTGATCTCATAATCACATTTAACGAGATTGGATATTTGATCTGAGTCTGGCCACTGGCCTATACGCACTAACCAACTACGCGGGAGTAGTTATGGGTATCCCGGCTGTCATGGTATCAGCTGAAGCCTTCTTGACGTCAGGCTGAGCGGCGCGCGCCGTGTTGACCGCGATAACGTAACCGCCGTGATCGTGTGGGTTGCTAGGTCTGCTCGCGCCGCGACGCAACGTGCAGGAGCCACTGGGCGATGGGCCCAGACCCCAGAGTGCCTAGGATTAGTCCGGCGTGCTGACCTCTCTGTTGAGCCTAGGTGGGGCTGCGACGTGTGGATCTTCCGAGGCCGGGCATGACCCAGGAAAGTGTGTCCGGCCAAAGGGATCGAGCGTGTTGGGATATGTGGTGCACCCCTGCAGGGAAGTTTATCTATTCGAATAGCCGTGTCCCTCGGTAAAAGGACGACCCGGAGTTGTATCCCGACCTCATGACAACTAGAAATGGATACTTATAAAACACACCCTTACAAGTGACAGATATAACCCGCTGTCGCTCTTCGCCATGGTGCGCGAGAGGATCGACGGGTAGGATTATGCTATACTTGTTGCTTGGTTAACTTCCAACTACTCTCTTCTATTGCTTCAAGATGGAGGCTGCCAGAAGCGTATTCTTCGACAGGACTAGCTATCCCCCTCTTATTCTGGCTTTCTGCAGTTTCAGTCCACCGTATTGCCTCTTTCACTATACCATGCATATGTAGTTAGATCCTTCTTGCGAGTACTTTGGATGAGTACTCACGGTTGCTTTCCCCCTCCTTTCCCCCTTTCCCTTCTGCTGGTTGTCGCACCAATGTTGGGACCCAGGAGCCAGACGCCACTACCGACTACTACCCCCAGGGCGAGCCTACTACTACGTCCAGGACGCCGACGACCAGGAGTAGTTAGGAGGATCCCAGGCAGGAGGCCCTGCGCCTTTCGATCTGTTGTATCCCTGTTTGTGCTAGCCTCTATGGCACCTTGTTTACCTATGTCTGTCTCAGATATTGTTGCTTCCGCTGACTCGTCTATGATCGAGCATTTGTATTCGAGCCTCGTGGCCCCTGGCTTGTATTAGGATGCTTGTATGACTTTTTATGTTTTAGAGTTGTGTTGTGTATCTTCCCGTGAGTCCGATCTTGATCGTACACGTTTGCGTGCATGATTAGTGTACAGTCGAGCCGGGGCGTCACAGTTGGTATCAGAGCCGACTGCCTGTAGGAATCCCCCTTTCCAATTCCTTGGCCGAAGTTGAGTCGCAGACAAGAAAACCGTTTTACTAACTTGGCTGTGTGGCTTACGGGCCCACATTGCCAACTGGGTGGTATTAGGATCTTTTATTCCTCGTCTATACTCTGGGACTCTGATCTCTCTTCTACCGGGTTAAGATATTTTACTAACGCCGCACTTAGGATCTCGTAATTCTGTCTACCGGGAGCTATATCTGTGCGATTTCCCTGTCGTTGATCTGATTAGTCTGATAATCATTTTCCTTTCCATTGTTTTGTCTAACCTTTCTCTCCGAGTTGTGTTAAACTTCTCATTGTCATTTGACAAATCTGAATTTCCTCTGTTTCAGATGGACCGTTTGTTTCCACCGCGTCCTACGACACAGCTTGTGCTTCGCACTTGGGCTCGTAATACCCTGGTTTTCCAGCTGTCCTATCGCTCTCATGACCAGACTTGGCTACCGTTGGTACCCTGAGTACTTGTTTATGAGGTTTACCGCGAGTTCACCAGGAACAGTACTATGCTGAAGTTCGGATTTTTGATTAGCAGAACAACTCAGACACCGAGCTACACCTTTTTCATGGATTAGGCGTGACATTGAGATGGCAGTCATGATGCCGCCTACTCTCGCTGTTCATACTCTACGAGGGGAGCACAATGCTATCTTGGATGACTCTGAGTTCCGATACATTCCGTATGCCCCTGCTGGGTGCTAACCGGATACTACACAGCTATCTGTGCCCCGCAGCCTCGTCGCACGACCCGCGCGTTCTGATTCAGTGCACTCAGCTCTGGATCGCACGTTCGGCTCTTGCCGTCGAGTTGGTTGCCACTCGAGCACTCTCTACGATGCTATGACGCAGTGCTGCCCGCTGTTCGTGCAGGATACATCCGGAGCACATCCTTTATCCCGCAGGACTCAGATGTATGCTGGTATTGACTGGCCTACTGTTGGAGGTCACACACCGACACGTGGACCTCTTCTTACAGCTCGAGACGGGTTCTGCATCAGAGTGCACATGGAGCACAGGATCTTTCCGCGACGAACATTCGTCGTCCGCACTCGCAGCTACCCCGTTACAGTGGTTCTCTCCGACGTTGATGTAGCCTTTGCTATCTCTCGTTGTGTACTTCCTTACCGCGTGCCTGCGCGCCGCCTAGTATGTCTAGCTTTTGATTTGCGCCGTTATGCTGTCCGCTTGTACCCGACGTTGTGTATGGATCTGTATGTCTTAATCGACTACTGTTATGTATCTATAACACTGCTTGGAGTATTGTCGTGTTACATCATGCTTGTCACTAAGCACTCGCGCTTGCTTTTACTAAACTACCCCCTGTTGTAAATTAGCAGGATGGTTAGACCCGCTGGTCGTGGTCGTGGCCGTGGTGCCAACGATCCACCACCGCCGAACTATATGGCTGGAATGATGCAGCAATTTGAACTGCAACATCAGTTCATGCAAGGGATCATGGATCAGTTTCCTTGTCCCAATATGAACCAGTATCCAGGCCCAGGGACCCTGCAGGACTTTATGCGCCTCAACCCAACCGTCTACCGCGGCTCAACTCAGCCCCTGGATGCGGATGACTGGCTTCGCGACATCACCTATGAGTTGGAATCTGGTGGCGTTGCCCCTGCAAACTATGTCACCTTCGCCTCCTTCTTTCTCAAGGGCCCCGCTGCTCAATGGTGGGACAGCCACAGGCGCACTCAACCAGCTGGCACAGTCATCACTTGGCCGGATTTCCAAGCTGCCTTCCGTGCCCGTTTCATTCCTCAGGGAATCATGGACCGGAAGAAGCAAGAGTTCCGCAACCTCACCCAGGGCAACAAGACAGTGGAAGCTTATCAGCGGGAGTTTCTGGAATTATCCCGCTATGCTGAAGAAGACATTCCCACTGATGCTCGCCGCCAGGAAAGGTTTCGCGAAGGACTTCAAGCTGACATCAAGCTAGCGCTCCTTGTGCATGAATTTGATAATTTCTCCATCTTGGTGAACAAGGCTATCCAGGTCGAGACTGGTCTGCAGGCACACCAGGGATCTCTTAGGCGCAACCGTGCACCGGTTCATCTTCGAGCCAGCCTGCACAGAAGCGTCGGATCTGGATTCCAAACAGCGTGTACCGTCCAGCTGCACCTGCTCCAAGACAGTCCTATACTGCACCGCGTCTGCCTCCCCCACCTAGGCAGCCAGGACTTCCAGCTCCACCACCCCGAGCTCCTGCTCCCAATCCCAATGATAGTCTGTGCTACAAGTGTGGGCAGCCAGGTCATTTTTCCAGGAACTGCATTCAGAACCAGAACCAACTGGCACTTCCAGCAACTGACCGTAGGAACAATCAGCCTCGCAACAACAATGCCAAGACTTATGGGCGTATTCAGGCCAACCACACCGATTTCAATGAAGCTCAGGACCAGCCTGCCACCGTGATGGGTACTCTCCTTGTTAATTTAGTACCAGCTTCTGTTTTATTTGATTCGGGAGCATCGCATTCATTCATGTCCGAAGAATTTGCATACAAACACGACATTAAATGTGAGGTCATGAACACTGCAATAGTAATACACACCCCCGCGGGTCAATGTCAAACCTCCATGGGTAGCAACGACGTCACCGTTGAAATTGAAGGGCTGGAGTTTCACGCCTCCCCTTTCATACTAAAGTCTTGTAGTATCGACCTCATTCTCGGAATGGATTGGTTGAAAGCGCATACTGCTTCTATAGTTTGCGCCACGAAGATCGTCCATCTTCTACACCCTTCTGATGAAATAATAAGCTACCAGGCTCAAATCATCCAAAATGCCGAGGCGAGACTTTATGCCTTGAATGCGTTAAACGCATCACCACTTGAAGGCATCGAGAACATTCCAGTTGTTCGCGAATTCCAAGGTGTTTTCCCAGAAGAACTCCCAGGGATACCACCTGCTCGAGCTGTCGAATTTGTCATCGACTTGAAACCAGGCACCACTCCTATCGCCAAGCGACCCTACAAGATGCCGCCGCATGAACTCCTTGAACTTAAGGAGGAAATCGACGCTTCACTTCGTAAGGGTTTCATTCGCCCAAGTTCCTCTGCTTGGGGAGCACCTTCTCTCTTTGTCAGGAAGAAGGATGGATCAAACCGATTGGTCCAAGATTACCGTCCTATTAACCAAGCAACCATCCAGAACAAATATCCCCTTCCTCGGATAAACGATCTGTATGATCAACTGGCGGGTTCATCAGTGTTCTCTAAACTCGACTTAAGGTTGGGTTACCACCAGATCCGTGTTCGTGAAGAGGATATCCCAAAGACCGCCTTCGTTACTCGATATGGCTCATACGAGTACACTGTCATGTCATTCGGCTTAACCAATGCTCCCGCCACATTCTCCCGCCTGATGAATTATATATTCATGGAATACCTTGACAAGTTCGTCGTGGTTTACTTGGATGATATCCTAGTATACTCCAAGAACAAAGAGGAACATGCTGAACATCTTTGACTTGTTCTGGAGAAACTTCGAGAGCATCAACTATATGCTAAGTTTTCCAAGTGTGAATTCTGGCTTCCCGAAGTAACATACCTTGGGCATGTCATCTCCAAGGATGGTATTGCCGTCAACCCCGAGCGAGTTCAGGCTATTCTTGATTGGGCTCCTCCAAAGAACGTCAAGCAAGTTCGAAGTTTTCTCGGACTCGCCAGCTATTGCCGTCGATTTGTCGAGAACTTCTCCAAGATCGCCAAGCCCCTGACTAACCTGCTTCATAAAGGCGTCAAGTTCGATTGGACGAAAAAGTGTCAGGAAAGTTTCCAGACGCTCAAAGACAAGCTGACTTCTGCCCCAGTGCTTGCCCCTCCTGATTCCCAGAAGGATTTTGTCATCTATTGTGATGCATCCCGTCAAGGATTAGGCGGTGTCCTAATGCAAGACCGCAGAGTAATTGCTTATGCTTCGCGTCAATTGCGTCCGCATGAAGGGAATTACCCAGTACATGACCTCGAGCTTGCTGCCGTCATCCATGCACTAAAACAGTGGCGACATTACCTTCTCGGTAATCGTTGCGAGATCTACACCGATCATCAAAGTCTGAAGTATCTGTTCACTCAGCCAGACCTGAACCTCCGTCAACAGAGATGGATGGAGACCGTAGCGGATTTTAACTTGGGTATTTCTTATACCCCTGGCAAGGCTAATGTAATGGCCGATGCCTTGAGCCGCAAGTCTTATTGCAGTCACCTCCAGTTTCACGAAGTTCAACCTTCGCTTATTGAAGAATTCAGAAAGCTGAATCTCCACATTGTTCCTCCTGGAGCACTCGCTTCCCCTCCTGAAGGTTCCTACAAAATGAACCTCCACGTTGTTTCCCAGGGTTCTCTTAATACCCTGGTTGCTAAACCAGATCTCGTGGACAGCATCAAGACGCTGCAGGGTTATGACTCTCAAGCCCACAAAATTAAGCGCTATCTCGCTGAAGGAAGGCCTTCGTTCTTCACTATTGATGATACTGGCACCTTGTTCTTTAAAAGTCGACTAGTGGTCCCCTCTAAAGGTAACCTGGGTATGACTCAGGAGGTCATGCAAGAAGCTCACGACACTCCGTTGTCTATTCATCCCGGCAGTACCAAGATGTACCAAGACATCCGTCAAAGATTCTGGTGGTCAAACATGAAGCAAGACATTGCTCGCTATGTTGCTGAATGTGATGTTTGCCGTCGCGTCAAAGCAGAACATCAAAGGCCCGCCGGAACTCTGCAACCAATTGCTGTTCCTGAATGGAAATGGGACCACGTTGAAATGGACTTTATCACTGGGTTTCCCAAATCACAGAAAGGTAATGATGCTATTCTTGTCGTCATTGACCGACTTTCCAAAGTTGCACATTTTCTAGCCGTCAAAGAGACGATCACTGCTAGTCAGCTCGCAACTCTCTACATGTCCAGAATTGTTTCACTTCACGGTATTCCACTGGTTATCAGTTCAGACCGTGGCAGCTTATTCACTTCAAGATTCTGGGCAAGTTTCCAAGAAGCTATGGGAACTCATCTGTCTTTCAGCACCGCTTTTCACCCTCAGTCTCAAGGACAAGTTGAACGAGTGAACCAAGTTCTCGAAGATATGCTTCGAGCTTGTGTCATATCCTTCGGAAGGAAATGGGAAGAATCTCTCCCATATGCCGAATTCTCTTACAATAACAGCTATCAAGCCAGTCTGAAGATGGCCCCCTTCGAAGTATTGTACGGACGAAAGTGCCGAACCCCTCTGAATTGGTCAGAAACTGGGGAACGTCCACTCTTCGGTCCGGATATTATCCAACTTGCCGAAGATCAAGTTCGCGTTGTCCGCGAGCATTTGAAGACTGCTCAGTCACGTCAAAAGAGTCAGTATGACCGCAAACACAAAGATATGGTCTATCAACCTGGCGAAAAGGCTTATCTTTGAGTCACACCGATGAAAGGTACACACCGATTCGGGATCAAGGGCAAGCTAGCTCCTCGCTATATTGGTCCTTTCACTGTTCTTGAAAGGCGTGGTAGAGTGGCATATCAGTTGGAACTTCCACCGAACCTTTCTCAGGTTCACGATGTGTTCCACGTATCACAACTCCGCCGCTGCTTCAAAGACCCTATCCGCGGAGTAGATCACGAATTGCTTGAACTGCAACAAGACCTCTCTTATAAAGAGCATCCGGTCCGCATTCTCGATCAAGCCGAGCGTCGCACACGCCAGAAGGTTATCAAGTTCCTCAAGGTTCAGTGGTCAAACCATTCTGAGGATGAAGCCACTTGGGAACGCGAGGATCGTCTTCGTGATGAATACCCCGCTTTGTTTCTTTCTACCTCCTAAATCTCGGGACGAGATTTCTTGTAGTGGAGGAGATTTGTAAAACCCCCTGTATTAAGCTACAGAGATCACCCTTTTGATGAGGCCATGTCATCATGATTAATAGTGCACAATCATCATTAGCATCATATTGCATTTCAACTCCTAAGTCAAATTCAAATTTAAATGAAAGTGGGATATAAAAGTTGTCCAACATAGAAACTAAAATGTCAGATAAATAACAAATATTCCAGAGGCTATTCTAAAATTGAAACCAACATCATTGGAATTGGATAAGTGACTCGAACAACCTCAAACAGTGGATAAAGATAATATTTAATAACCATTTATTAAATCTGAAATAAATATGGAATTATGTTTTGTCCAAACTAATTTTAGGTGTTAAGGAATAATGCACTGGTATTTATGAAATAGGTCACACTTTTTACAAAAACCATTTGGGGCCTAAACATTTAACAGTAGAGAAAAGAGAATAAAGAAAAGGAAAAAGAAACAGAAAAGGAAAAAAAGAGCAACACCCCCCCCCCCGCTTCGCCTCCGCGCGACCGCCGCCCGCTGCCGCTCCAGCCACCGCGCTGCCGCCCGCGGCCGCTCCAGCCACCGCGCCGCCGCCCCGCCTCCGGCCCCGCCGTGGCCTCGCCGGCGCCCGCGCCCGCCGACCGCCCGTGCGTCCCCTTTGGGCACCGGACATGTCCGGTCCCGAAAGGGGCACGCCCCGGACGTGTCCGCCCCTGGGCCACTGCCCAGTGGGGCCCGAACCCCTGTGACGCTGACGAATGGGGCCCACGGCCCAGAAACAGTTTTAAGAAAATAGAAATAAAAATAAATAATTAAAATAATTAAAATAATTAATTAATTAATTAATTAGTTAATTAATCCTGATTAGGTTAATCTAATTAACTGATTAGTGTTAATTAAACAGTAATTAGTAATTAACTTAATTAACTGCTGACGTCAGCATGATGTCATGCTGACGTCATCAATTACTGTTTCGGATAATGTTGAATTAAATAATTAATTAAAATTTCAGAAATTAATAAAAACTTTAGAAAATCATATCTTTTAAACCGTAACTCTGATGAAAATATTTTATACATGAAACTTGCTCAGAACGACGATACGAACCCGGATACGCCCTCGGTATCTCCGTCAGACGCCCGCAGCTATGAGAACGTTGAACAATTAGACCGATTTCGATAAATGAATAGTGTCCAACCCTAATTAAATAAATCCGAATAAATTCCTAAATTAACTAAATCGCTTAGTTAGGCTGTATTTCACCCTGGCCCTGCGTTTAGACATGTCATGCATCCCTGTTGCATTATTGCCGTGTGTTTACTGTTTCTTCCCCCTCTTCTCTTCGGTAGACTACGAGACCGACGCAGCTGCTGGTGCCTCGACCGACTACGTTGTTGACGACCCCTACTTGCCAGAGCAACCAGGCAAGCCCCCCCCCCTTGATCACCAGATATCGCCTATTCTCCTCTATACTGCTTTCCGTTAATCCTAGTTGGATGCATAGCCTGACACTGTTGCTACATTTGTTGATACCTTACCTGCAATCCTAAATACTTAGTATAGGATGCTAGTTTATCATCATTGGCCCTGCATTCTTGTCAGTCTGCCTTGCTATACTATCGGGCCGTGATCACTCGGGAGGTGATCACGGGTGTATACTATACATATATACATACTATACAAATGGTGACTAAAGTCGGGTCGGCTCGAAGAGTACCCGCGAGTGATTCACGGATTGGGGGCTGAAAGGACCTTTGTCCCAACGGCCCTTTGAGTGGATCTTTGTGGCGGAGCGACAGGGCAGGTTGAGACCACCTAGGAGACAGGTGGGCCAGGCCCTGGTCGGCGTTCGCATTTACTTCATAATAACACGTTTAACGAGATTGGATATTTGATCTGAGTCTGGCCACTGGCCTATACGCACTAACCAACTACGCGGGAGTAGTTATGGGTATCCCGGCGTCGTGGTATCAGCTGAAGCCTTCTTGACGTCAGCGACTGAGCGGCGCGCGCCGTGTTGGACCGCGCTAACGTAACCGCCGTGATCGTGTGGGTTGCTAGGTCTGCTCGCGGCCGCGTACGCAACGTGCAGGAGCGCACTGGGCGATGGGCCCAGACCCCAGAGTGCCTAGGATTAGTCCGGCGTGCTGACCTCTCTGTTGAGCCTAGGTGGGGCTGCGACGTGTGGATCTTCCGAGGCCGGGCATGACCCAGGAAAGTGTGTCCGGCCAAAGGGGATCGAGCGTGTTGGGGAATATGTGGTGCACCCCTGCAGGGAAGTTTATCTATTCGAATAGCCGTGTCCCTCGGTAAAAGGACGACCCGGAGTTGTATTCCGACCTCATGACAACTAGAAATGGATACTTGATAAAACACACCCTTACAAGTGACAGTTATAACCCGGTGGTCGCGCTCTCGCATGGTGGCGACGAGAGGGTCGACGGGTAGGATTATGCTTTACGTTGTTGTTTGGTTAACTTCCAACTAATCTCTTCTATTGCTTCAAGACGAAGGCTGCCAGAAGCGTAGTCTTCGACAGGACTAGCTATCCCCCTCTTATTCTGGCATTCTGCAGTTCAGACCACCGATATTGCCTCTTTACACATATACCATGCATATGTAGTATAGATCCTTGCTTGCGAGTACTTTGGATGAGTACTCACGGTTGCTTTCCCCCTCCTTTCCCCCTTTCCCTTCTTGCTGGTTGTCGCAACCAGATGCTGGAGCCCAGGAGCCAGACGCCACCTGCGACGACTACTACCACCAGGACGGAGCCTACTACTACGTCCAGGACGCCGACGACCAGGAGTAGTTAGGAGGATCCCAGGCAGGAGGCCCTGTGCCTGTTCGATCTGTTGTATCCCTGTTTGTGCTAGCCATCTTATGGCACCTTGTTTAACCTATGTCTGTACTCAGATATTGTTGCTTCCGCTGACTCGTCTATGATCGAGCATTTGTATTCGAGCCCTCGTGGCCCCTGGCTTGTATTATGATGCTTGTATGACTTATTTATGTTTTAGAGTTGTGTTGTGATATCTTCCCGTGAGTCCCTGATCTTGATCGTACACGTTTGCGTGCATGATTAGTGTACGATCGAGCCGGGGGCGACACAAGTTGGTATCAGAGCCGACTGCCTGTAGGAATCCCCCTTTCCAATTCCTTGGCCGAAGTTGAGTCTAGACAAAGAAAACCGTTTTACTAACTTGGCTGTGTGGCTTACGGGCCCACATTGCCAACTGGGTGGTATTAGGATCTTTTATTCCTCGTCTATACTCTGGGACTCTGATCTCTCTTCTACTCGGGTTAAATGAATTTTACTAACGCCGACACTTAGGATCTCGTAAATTCTGTCTACCCGGAGAGCTGGATATCTGTGCGATTTCCCTGTCGTTGATCTGATTAGTCTGATAATCATTTTCCTTTCCATTGTTTTGTCTAACCTTTCTCTCCGAGTTGTGTTAAACTTCTCATTGTCATTTGACAAATCTGAATTTCCTCTGTTTCAGATGGACCGTTTGTTTCCACCGCGTCCTACGACACAGCTTGTGCTTCGCACTTGGGCTCGTAATACCCCTGGTTTTCCAGCTGTCCTGATCGCTCTCATGACCAGACTTGGCTACCGTTGGTACCCTGAGTACTTGGTTTATGAGGTTTACCGCGAGTTCAACCAGGAACAGTACTATGCTGAAGTTCGGATTTATGATTAGCAGAACAACTCAGACACCGAGCTACACCTTTTTCATGGATTAGGCGTGACGATTGAGATGGCAGTCCATGATGCCGCCTACTCCGCTGTCATACGTCTACGAGGGGAGCACAATGCTATCTTGGATGACTCTGAGTTCCGATACATTCCGTATGCCCCTGCTGGAGATGCTACCGGATACTACACAGCTATCTGTGCCCCGTACGAGCCTCGTCGCTACGACCCGCGCGTTCTGATTCAGTGCACTCAGGCTCTGGATCGCACTGTTCGGGCTCTTGCCGTCGAGTTGGTTGCCACTCGAGCACGTCTCTACGATGCTATGACGCAGTTGCTGCCCGCTGTTCGTGCAGGGATACATCCGGAGCACATCCTTTATCCGCGCAGGACTCAGATGTATGCTGGTATTGACTGGCCTACTGTTGGAGGTCACACACCGACACGTGGACCTCTTCTTACAGCTCGAGACCGGGTTCTGCATCAGAGTGCACATGGAGCACAGGATCTTTCCGCGACGAACATTCGTCGTCCGCACTCGCAGCTACCCCGTTACAGTGGTTCTCTCTGACGTTGATGTAGCCTTTGCTATCTCTCGTTGTGTACTTCCTTACCGCGTGCCTGCGCGCCGCCTAGTATGTCTAGCTTTTGATTTGCGCCGTTATGCTGTCCGCTTGTACCCGACGTTGTGTATGGATCTGTATGTCTTAATCGACTACTGTTATGTATCTATAACACTGCTTGGAGTATTGTCGTGTTACATCATACTTGTCGCTAAACACTCGCAATTGCTTTTACTAAACTACCCCCTGTTGATACTTAGAAGGATGGATCAAACCGATTGGTCCAAGATTACCGTCCTATTAACCAAGCAACTATCCAGAACAAATATCCCCTTCCTCGGATAAACGATCTGTATGATCAACTGGCGGGTTCATCAGTGTTCTCTAAACTCGACTTAAGGTTGGGTTACCACCAGATCCGTGTTCGTGAAGAGGATATCCCAAAGACCGCCTTCGTTACTCGATATGGCTCATACGAGTACACTGTCATGTCATTCGGCTTAACCAATGCTCCCGCCACATTCTCCCGCCTGATGAATTATATATTCATGGAATACCTTGACAAGTTCGTCGTGGTTTACCTGGATGATATCCTAGTATACTCCAAGAACAAAGAGGAACATGCTGAACATCTTCGACTTGTTCTGGAAAAACTTCGAGAGCATCAACTATATGCTAAGTTTTCCAAGTGTGAATTCTGGCTTCCCGAAGTAACATACCTTGGGCATGTCATCTCCAAGGATGGTATTGCCGTCAACCCCGAGCGAGTTCAGGCTATTCTTGATTGGGCTCCTCCAAAGAACGTCAAGCAAGTTCGAAGTTTTCTCGGACTCGCCAGCTATTGCCGTCGATTTGTCGAGAACTGCTCCAAGATCGCCAAGCCCCTGACTAACCTGCTTCATAAAGGCGTCAAGTTCGATTGGACGGAAAAGTGTCAGGAAAGTTTCCAGACGCTCAAAGACAAGCTGACTTCTGCCCCAGTGCTTGCCCCTCCTGATTCCCAGAGGGATTTTGTCATCTATTGTGATGCATCCCGTCAAGGATTAGGCGGTGTCCTAATGCAAGACCGCAGAGTAATTGCTTATGCTTCGCGTCAATTGCGTCCGCACGAAGAGAATTACCCAGTACATGACCTCGAGCTTGCTGCCGTCATCCATGCACTAAAACAGTGGCGACATTACCTTCTCGGTAATCGTTGCGAGATCTACACCGATCATCAAAGTCTGAAGTATCTGTTCACTCAGCCAGACCTGAACCTCTGTCAACAGAGATGGATGGAGACCGTAGCGGATTTTAACTTGGGTATTTCTTATACCCCTGGCAAGGCTAATGTAATGGCCGATGCCTTGAGCCGTAAGTCTTATTGCAGTCACCTCCAGTTTCACGAAGTTCAACCTTCGCTTATTGAAGAATTCAGAAAGCTGAATCTCCACATTGTTCCTCCTGGAGCACTCGCTCCCCCTCCTGAAGGTTCCTACAAAATGAACCTCCACGTTGTTTCCCAGGGTTCTCTTAATACCCTGGTTGCTAAACCAGATCTCGTGGACAGCATCAAGACGCTGCAGGGTTATGACTCTCAAGCCCACAAGATTAAGCGCTATCTCGCTGAAGGAAGGCCTTCGTTCTTCACTATTGATGATACTGGCACATTGTTCTTTAAAAGTCGTCTAGTGGTCCCCTCTAAAGGTAACCTGGGTATGACTCAGGAGGTCATGCAAGAAGCTCATGACACTCCGTTGTCTATTCAGCCCGGCAGTACCAAGATGTACCAAGACATCCGTCAAAGATTCTGGTGGTCAAACATGAAGCAAGACATTGCTCGCTATGTTGCTGAATGTGATGTTTGCCGTCGCGTCAAAGCAGAACATCAAAGGCCCGCCGGAACTCTGCAACCAATTGCTGTTCCTGAATGGAAATGGGACCATGTTGAAATGGACTTTATCACTGGGTTTCCCAAATCACAGAAAGGTAATGATGCTATTCTTGTCGTCATTGACCGACTTTCCAAAGTTGCACATTTTCTAGCCGTCAAAGAGACGATCACTGCTAGTCAGCTCGCAACTCTCTACATGTCCAGAATTGTTTCACTTCACGGTATTCCACTGGTTATCAGTTCAGACCGTGGCAGCTTATTCACTTCAAGATTCTGGGCAAGTTTCCAAGAAGCTATGGGAACACATCTGTCCTTCAGCACCGCTTTTCACCCTCAGTCTCAAGGACAAGTTGAACGAGTCAACCAAGTTCTCGAAGACATGCTTCGAGCTTGTGTCATATCCTTCGGAAGGAAATGGGAAGAATCTCTCCCATATGCCGAATTCTCTTACAATAACAGCTATCAAGCCAGTCTGAAGATGGCCCCCTTCGAAGTATTGTACGGACGAAAGTGCCGAACCCCTCTGAATTGGTCAGAAACTGGGGAACGTCCACTCTTCGGTCCGGATATTATCCAACTTGCCGAAGATCAAGTTCGCGTTGTCCGCGAGCATTTGAAGACTGCTCAGTCACGTCAAAAGAGTCAGTATGACCGCAAACACAAAGATATGGTCTATCAACCTGGCGAAAAGGCTTATCTTCGAGTCACACCGATGAAAGGTACCCACCGATTCGGGATCAAGGGCAAGCTAGCTCCTCGCTATATTGGTCCTTTCACTGTTCTTGAAAGGCGTGGTAGAGTGGCATATCAGTTGGAACTTCCACCGAACCTTTCTCAGGTTCACGATGTGTTCCACGTATCACAACTCCGCCGCTGCTTCAAAGACCCTATCCGCGGAGTAGATCACGAATTGCTTGAACTGCAACAAGACCTCTCTTATAAAGAGCATCGGGTCCGCATTCTCGATCAAGCCGAGCGTCGCACACGCCAGAAGGTTATCAAGTTCCTCAAGGTTCAGTGGTCAAACCATTCTGAAGATGAGGCCACTTGGGAACGCGAGGATCGTCTTCGCGATGAATACCCCGCTTTGTTTCATTCTACCTCCTAAATCTCGGGACGAGATTTCTTGTAGTGGAGGAGATTTGTAACACCCCCTGTATTAAGCTACAGTGATCACCCTTTTGATGAGGCCATGTCATCATGATTAATAGTACATAATCATCATTAGCATCATATTGCATTTCAACTCCTAAGTCAAATTCAAATTTAAATGAAAGTGGAATATAAAAGTTGTCCAACATAGAAACTAAAATGTCAGATAAGTAACAAATATTCCAGAGGCTATTCTAAAATTGAAACCAACATCATTGGAATTGGATAAGTGACTCGAACAACCTCAAACAGGGGATAAAGATAATATTTAGTAACCATTTATTAAATCTGAAATAAATATGGAATTATGTTTTGTCCAAAATAATTTTAGGGGTTAAGGATAATGCACCTGGTATTTATGAATAGGTCACACTTTTTACAAAAACCATTTGGGGCCTAACATTTGACAGTGGAGAAAAGAGAATAAAGAAAAGGAAAAAGAAACAGAAAAGGGATAAGGAGCAACCCCCCCCCCACGGCCCAACTGGGCCGAAGCCCAGCCGGCCGCCCCACCTGCGTCGCCCCCTGGCCTATAAGGCCCCCCGGCCGAACCCTAGCCCCCTCCCATCCACATTCTCTCCCCCCCCCCCGGTCGCCCCCCTCCCTCGGCTGATCGGATCGGGGCAATCCCCGATCCCTCGCCCCGTCGCGACGCCGCTCGCCGCGCCCGGAGCCGCGCCTCCCGCCGGCCTGCACCTCGTCTCCGTCGCCTCGCGCCGACGACCTCTTCCCCGACGTGCCCTCGCTTGGTGCCCGAGCCCAGCGCGCTCGCCCGCCGCGCCCGACCGCGCCCCGTTCGCGCCTCTTCTCCGACCGCGTCGGGCGGACCGCCGTCCCCTTGACCTCGCCGCCTCCCCGGACTCCAACCGACGCCGGCCTCCCCGTCGACCCATCGTCTCCCGCCTCCACCCGAGCCCCTCCTCGCGCTCGCGCCGACCCCCGCCTCGACCCCGTCGCCGCCCCCCCTCCACGATCTCTAGCCGGCCCGCTGCCTGACCCTGCACCCGCGGTGGGGCCACGCCCTCCCTCTCTCTCTGTCGCCGTCGTCGCCCCGCACCTGGCCGCTCCAACCGCTTCGCCGCGCTCGCCCCTCCCGAGTCCACGCGCGCGCGCGCCTCCGTTCCTCCCGCTCGCCCCTGTGCTGTCGCCCGTCGCGCGCCGAGCTCCCGTCGCAGCGCCAGCCTCGCCCTTTCCGCCTCGCGATCCCCGCTTCCGCCCCGCTCCCCTCGCGCTCCCGCATCCGCTCGAAACCTCACCCGCTCCAGCTCCGTCTCATCCCCGTCCGCGCGGTTCTGCTGCTCCCCCGCCACCCCATCGTCCCCTGTCTCTGGCCTCTCTCGTTTACCCCCCCCCCCCCCACCCCGGACTCTTCCGGCTCTGCGGGCACAGCGCGGACGAGCCGGCTATGCCACTGTCCATGGGGCCCCCCCAGAGCGTTTTAATAAAAGAAAAAGAAAGAAAAAAAAATAAATAATTAAAATAATTAATAATAATTAATTAGTTAATTAATCCTGATTAGGTTAACCGAATTAACTAATTAGTGTTAATTAAACAGTAATTAGTATTAACTTAATTAACTCTGCTACGTCAGCTATTGGTCATGCTGACTCATCAATCACTGTTCGGATAATGTTAATTAATAATAATTAAAATTTCAGAAATTAATAAAAACTTTAGAAAATCATATCTTTTAAACCGTAACTCCGATGAAAATTTTTACAATGAAACTTGTCAGAACCCGATACGAACCCGAATACATCCTCCGTATCCCGTCAGATGCCCGAGCTATAAGAGACGTTGAACAATTAGACCATTTCGATAAATGAATAGTGGGTCCAACCCTAATTAATAAATCCGAAATAAATTCCTAAATTAACTAAATCGCTTAGTTAGGGCTGTATATCACCCTGGCCCTGCGTTTAGACATGTCCCTCACCCTGTTGCATCATTTCTGTGTTTACTGTTTCTTGCCCCCTCTTCTCTTCGGTAGACTACGAGACCGACGCAGCTCTGGTGCCCCCGACCGACTACGTTGTTGACGACCCCTACTTGCCGAGCACCAGGCAAGCCCCCCCCCCCCCTTGATCACCATAACGCCTATTCTTCTCTATACTGCTTGCATTAGAGTAGTGTAGCCTACTGTCTACCTGCTTTCGGTTAATCTACTTCTGCTGCATAGCCTGTCATTTTTGTGCTACTGTTGTTTGATCCTACCTGCAATCCTAAATGCCTAGTGTAGGATGCTAGTTTTGTGCATCAGTGGCCCTACATTCTCGTCTGTCTGCTATTCTACTATTTGGGCCGTCTCGCCACGGGTGGCATTTGCGGATATGTTATACTACTTATTACATGTGACATCAGATGGATACTAAGTCTGGTCGGCTCGAGGAGCACCCGCAGGTGATTCACGAATGGGGCTGAAAGGTTGGCCTCCTCGACGCCCTCTAGTGACTCTTTGTTTGTGGAGCGGCAGGGGCAGGTTGTGACCACCTAGGAGGAGGTGGGCCTGGCCCTGGTCCGTCGTCCGCGGTGATCTCATAATAACTTTTAACGAGATTGGATATTTGATCTGAGTCTGGCCACTTGGCCTATACGCACTAACCACTACGCGGGAGTAGTTATGGGTATCCCGCGTCGTGGTATCAGCTGAAGCCTTCTGGACGTCAGCGACTGAGCGGCGCGCAGCCGTGTTGGAACCGCGATAACGTAACCGCCGTGATCGTGTGGGTTGCTAGGTCTGGCTCGCGGCCGCGTCCGCAACGTGCAGGAGCGCACTGGGCGCTGGGCCCAGACCCCAGAGTGCCTAGGATTAGTCCGGCGTTGCTGACCTCTCTGTTGTGAGCCTAGGTGGGCGCGACGTGTGGATCTTCCGAGGCCGGGCATGACCACAGGAAAGTGTGTCTGGCCAAAGGGGATCGAGCGTGTTGGGGATATGTGGTGCACCCCTGCAGGGAAGTTTCTCTATTTGAATAGCCGTGTCCCTCGTAAAAGGACGACCCGGAGTTTGTTCCCACCCTCATGACAACTAGAAATGATACTTAATAAAACACCCACTTACAAGTGACAGATATAACCCGCTGGTCGCTCTCTCGCATGGTGGCGACGAGAGATCGACGGGTAGGATTATGCTATACTTTGTTGCTTGGTTAACTTTCCAACTACTCTCTCATGCTCAAGAATGGAGCTGCCAGAAGCGTGTCTTCGACAGGACTAGCTACCCCCTCTTATTCTGGCTTTTCTTTCTCTTTGCAGTTCAGTCCACCGATATTGCCTCTTACACATATACCATGCATATGTAGTATAGATCCTTGCTTGCGAGTACTTGGATGAGTACTCACGGTGCTTTCCCCCTCCTTTTCCCCTTCCCTTCGTGCTGGTTGTCGCAACCAGATGTTGGAGCCTCAGGAGCCAGACTGCCACCTACGACGACTACTACCTACACACGGGCGAGCCTACTACTACGTCCAGACGCCACGACCAGAGTAGTTAGGAGGATCCCAGGCAGGAGGCCCTGCTGCCTTTCGATCTGTGTTAATCCCTGTTTGTGCTAGCCATCTTATGGCACCTTGTTTAACCTATGTCTGTACTCAATATTGTCTTCCGCTGACTCGTCTATGATCGAGCATTTGTTTCGAGCCTCGTGCCCCCTGGCTTGTATTATGATGCTTTATGGACTTATTTATTTTTTAGAGTTGTGGTGGTGATATCTTCCGTGAGTCCCTGATCTTGATCGTACACTTTTGCGTGCATGATTAGTGTACTATCGAGCCGGGGCGTCACAAGTGCCAACTCTTTTGGATTATAAAGATTCATTATGATATTTTTTCTTTGATTGAGTGTATTTCTTTGTTTCAATCTATGCTAAATTCACCCAATTCATACGAACAAATTAAAGCTTTTACTAACAATTGTAGAAGCAATGATGAAAGCTTTAGAAGAAAAGTTAGAATTAGAGACTTAAATTCCTAGAAAATTATATGATGAATGGAACTACCATTAAAGTCAAGAGCAAAAAACATATGAATGCAATGCTTTATGTGATTTGGGTGCTAGCGTTTCCACAATTCCGAATCTCTATGTGATGTGCTAGGTTTTACCATATGGAGATGTTTCTCTTAATTTGCACTTGGCGGATTCTTCTTTCAAAGGCCTTTGGGTAGAATTAATGATGTTCTTATTCTTGCAAATAGGACTATGTGCCCATTGATTTTATTGTACTGACATTGATTGCTTCCGTCTTGTCGTAATATACTTGGTAGAAGCCGTTTTTACAACTTAGGTTGTCGTGATTGATATGAAGAAGGGAATATTAATTTCAGTTTCCATTAATAAGGGTATGGACACTTCCCTAGAACTAAAACATCCACCATATGAGTCAATCATGAGGACAAACCTATGGACCCAAAACCAAGATGACAACACTTGAAATTATGCATTATGCCTATCTAGGGGCATAAAACAATAGCACTAGTTGGAGGCAACCCAATAGTTATCTTGTTAATTTTTTGTTTTCCTTTTTGTTTTCAATAATACAATTATGCTACTGTTATGATTGTGTTTTAATATTCTAATTAGTGTTTTTGCCGAGTAAAGCCTTTAGGATGGTTTGGGTGATAGTTGATTTGATTCTGTGTATTAACAAAAACTTTTGCATCCAGTAGCAGAAAGTGAAATTTTGCTGGAACATGTAAAAATTCTGAATTTTTTACACAGATTGATTACAAATTTCCCACTGTCTTCCTAATTTTTCATAAGTTTTGGAGTTCAGAAGTATGAGATTATATTCAGGTTTCTACAGACTGTTCTGTTTTTGACAGATTGTGTTTCGTTCATTTGTGTGCTATTTTGTGAATCTATGGATTGTATCGGGGGTATAAACCATGGTAAAGTTAGAATACAGTAGGTATAATGCAATAACAAAATATGAATGGTTTTACAACAGTACTTAAGTAGTGATTTGTTTTCTTATACTAACGGATCCCACGAAGGTTTTTTTTAAGTTTTGTGTGATTGAATTTTCAGGTTTTGGGTGAGATCACGATGGATTGAAGGAATAGGAGTGGCAAGAGCCATATCTTAGGGTGCCCAAGGCACCCCAAGGTAATATTCAAGGACTCTCAAGCAACTAAGCATGGGGATGCCCCGGAAGGCATCCCCTCTTTTCTCTAACGACCATCGGTAATTTTTACTTGGAGCTATATTTTATTCGTCACATATCATGAGTTTGCTTGGAGCGTCTTGTATATTGATTCTTTGCTTGTTTTGCTTTTAATTTTCACAATCATCCTTGCTGAACACACTTGTTTGAGAGAGCCACACGCATATCATGATTTGCTAGAATACTCTATGTGCTTTCACATAAATCTTTGAGCAGGCAGTTGCTCTAGTACTTTCACTTATATCTTTTTAGCTCGGAAGTGGTTATATTTAAAGAAATATGCTCTCATGCTTCACTTTATTATTTTGAGAGTTAGTAGAAATATGCTCTCATGCTTCACTTATATTATTTTGAGAGTTGAATTTTTTTGAAGAAATATTATGCTCCTCATGCCTTCACTTAATCTTTTTGAGAGTTAAAGAATAGTAATGGTAATTTGCACAGATATGAAGTTGGTCCCAAAGTGATAGATATTCAAAAGGGATATAATAAACTTTCATGAAGATCATTGGACATTATAACTTGATTCCTTGCAATAGTTTTGCGATATGGAGATAGTAATATGTGAGGTCATGTTGGTGAGTAATTATGCTTCAGTAAGATATTGGTGTTAAGGTTTGTGATTCCCTATGCATTCATGTAAAGACATGTTATGCAACAAAGTTATATCCTACTTGTGGTGCATTATTCAGTGTTTATTAATTTTCGATGCTCGTTTATGACATTTTTTTTGGTTGGTCGCTTCTCAATCATTTTGCTACTTCACTTGTCAAGCGGAAATACTGCTTGTGCATCCAACTCCTTAAACCAAAGTTTGTGCCAAATGAGTCCACCATACCTACCTATATGCGGTATTTCACATGCCGTTCCAAGTAAATTTGTATGTGCCAACTCTAATTTTCAAAATGAATTTCCGTTTTGTGTGCCTGTACCGCTCACAAGAGCGCAGGGGGTGGCCAATATTTTCCTGCTAGGTATGTATTGTCAAGATGAGTGTTTATTCACTTGTCATTGCAACGAGAGTTGGCAGGTAATAGGGATGCCCAGTCCGAAATGAAAAATATATTTATATGTTGTCAATAATAAATTCCTTGAAAGTGTTGGTATGGGGCACCCGTGGATACGGCTAGCCATGGATTGTGTGAGAATGGTGGAAAGGAAATAAACTTTACTTTCTGTCTGGGAACCGCCTATGATTTATATAGCATGAAAGATATTGGGATTTCTCGTCGTTTTCGTTACGGAAAAGCATGCCTCCCAACATATTTTTCTCTCTCAATTTAAGCAATGAGCTCTGGCACCCTATAAATCTCTGCTTCCCTCTGCAAAGGGCCTATCTTTCTTTTATACATTTTATTTTAAATTTGAGTCTCCATCTTCTCTTATAAAGCACAACTAGGAACACTATGTCATACTTGTGTATTGGATGTAGTTATATTTGAGTGTGTTTCATGAATGGATCAATGATTGAGATAATGGGGCTACAAGGTAACTTTCTTTAGTGTTTGATATTTTGAAAGACATAGTTGCTTGTTATGGCTTGAGTATTGATATTCTACGTCAAATTATAGACTATTGCCTTGAATCATTAAAGTCCAAATGTCCATGCTACAAAGAAAAGAATATATGATGAATATGTTAGGTAGCATTCCACATAAAAAATTCTGTTTTTTCATTAACCTACTCAAGCACGAGCAGGAATTAAGCTTGGGGATGCTTGATACGTCTCCAACGTATCTATAATTTTTTAGTTTCTATTATATTATCAATCTTGGATGTTTTATATACATTTACTAGCAACTTTATAATCATTTTTTTGGGACTACTAAGAGGAGTGTTAAATAGAAAAGGATGGCAGCTGATGTAAATTTAAGGCGTAGGAGGAAGAGGGGGCATGGGATGTGTGAACGGTAGCCGGTGGTGAAGATTAGGCTGTGAAAAGGGGTTTATTGCGAGTTGTCTGTATTACCAGTGTATAGGTGGTGTGAATATGTGGTTTTTACTTTGATCATTGCGTTGGTTTACTTAGAATATAGTACCAAACGAAGTCCAAATGCCACGAAACTTTTGAAGATTTTTTCTGGCGATAAGACCTTGGAAGCTTCGAGAGGGAACTAGAAGATGGAAGGGGAACCACTAGGCACCAGGGTGCACCAAGGCCCCCAGTCCCTGGTGGTAGTGGGGCCCTCAGGCATCGTTTTGACCTACCTCCGCCTCTAAAATACTCTAAAATCCCAACCTCAGGGAGTCGACAAAGTACTTTTTCTGCCGTCGCAAGTTCCAGAACAATCCAATCTAGAGGCCTTTGTGTCACTCTGCAGAGGGGGTAACGTCACAGAGGGGTGTTCATCTCCTTGCCGCCCCTCCGATGATGCTGAGTAGTGTTACCACACTACGAGTCTGTAGTTATAGCTAGATGGCTTCTTCTCTCTTTTTGATCTTCAGTACAATGTTCTCCTCGGGGTTCTTGGAGAATCTATTGATGTAATTATTTTTGTGTGTGTTGTTGGGAGTCGATGATTGTGAGTTTATATCAGATCTACCATGAATATTATTTGAGTTTTCTCTGAACTCTTTTATGCATGATTGTTATAGCCTCATATTGTTTTCTCCGATTTATGGTTTGGTTTGGCCAACTAGATAGATTTATCTTGCCATGGTGTCGGTGCAACAAACATTACGTTTGCTGCTCGAAACTCATGCACAGGCGTACTGGTGATCACACTCCCAACTCCAACGCATGACGTAGGGACGAACCAGAGAAACCGCTCTTCATGAGGTCAAGAAGGGCATTAAGAAGGCCATCGACAAAAATCACCTCAGAAACTTCCCTTGCCGGGCAGGAGACCCGGCCGGGTCGAGGCACGCCTGGAGCAGACCAATTCGCCTGGCAAGGCTTGCCGGGGCCATCAAGACTGAAACCCCCGCCAGGCCCTTTGCCGGCGGGGTTCCACCAAGACACCACCGCTCCACCTCATCGCACCCATGTCATTAATCAGTGCGGTGTCAAGCTACCACGCAACCAAGTGTGGGTACTGTCAAGCACGTGGCAGCACGGAGGAGAGAGATTAGCTTTATTGACACCCGTCTAGAGGACATGTCACGCTAATAAGAAGAGGCAGATGAGCGGCGCGGCAGCTTGCCGGCTCAAACTCCAGCTTGACACCTAGCTGCATTTAATGCCTTTGTCCTAACTACCAGAGTTAGGTATGATAGCACTGTTAGCTATCTAATCACCCCAAAATGACTGTCTTGCCATTGTGGTCACCCCTTAGCTATAAAAGGAGGCCCGCAACTGAGCTAGGGTTCAAAATTTTTGATCCTTCAACACTTGTACACACACACTACTCTCCCTGAGGCAACCTTGCCAGGCTTGAGTACGCTATGTCGTCGTTCTCCTCCAGATCAAACCACAAACAGGAGATAGGGTTTTATGCGGCAAAGCGGCCTGAACCTGGGTAAAAGAGAGCTGTCATCGCCGCGCTGCCCCCCGCTGCTTCTGCTCTTTGTGCAATGTGACCGTCCCCTCACCAAACCACAAGGGGCACCCCTGCCCCATAGGTGACGTGCTTCCATGTTGACATCTTTGGCGGCCGGTAGGGGGCGTCGCTTGTGCGATCCAAAGCAGTGAATGGGCGCTCGATCTTCACCCACCATCTGATCATCCATGGCTCCTAAGAAGAAGACTGGTGCAGCGTCGCACTCCTTCCACTTCGAAGGCTTCACCACCCTTCGTCGCGGATGATATAGGCACGGCGGCCACGGCGGCTGGTGCGGGAACCACGGCGTGCTCCCGCACTGCCTCCACATCGGGCAGGGGACGAAGCCGCAGGAGCAACCCCACTTCATCAGCATGCTGGCGAGCATGCTCTCGCCGGAGTGGGTCATGAGGATGCCCAACTCCTCCCCCTCCTCGCACCGGCCAGCCCAACTAGCATGAGTCAACGTCCTTCTGGTGTGACCAGGATCCGTTGGCCATGCCGACGAGAGGGGCCACGACGGGACGCACTCTTCGCCCCGCGCAAGGCGAGCGAGACAAGACCCCGATGGCACCGTCGATCCTTCACGATCGCGTCCACACGGGAACGGTCTAGCTGGCCAAGCGTGGCCATTAAGGCAACCTCCCGACCGGCAGACGCATTCTGATTGCAGAGACGGCAGGGGCACGACAATGCTCCTTCTGGTTCATCCAGAAGTCAGCAGTGTCGCGTTCTGCCTCTCACGCCATGCCAGAGACGGTGGATGAAGCGATGGCGAGCTCAGCTATTGCTGACTTTCCCCCAGCGGCCGACAGAGACGAATGGAGGGCCACCATCCAACCTCATCGCTTTGCTGAACCAACAAGTCGCGGTGCGCGACCCTCACGGCAACCACAGATGACTCTAGCGGCGCCAGATGGTGACCAAGTGAGAGGACTATACCTACGGTACAGTCCCTCCGGGCGCATCCCATCCAAAGGCAGCCACGAACGACGGGATCAGCAAAACCAAGACATTGACGAACCCGATGAGGCATCAATGGCCTCGTATGATCGCGGCTCCAGCAAGATCAACGCCAAGTGTTAAGAGATAGGAGAAGGGAAGACGCCCGCGTCACCCTTGAGTGGCATCGTGAGACACGCCGTCAATCAGACAGGCGCAATGGACCCGACGTCGATGAGCCCACGCCCAGTGTTGGCGGGCACCTGCCTTACGAGGCGGGGGCCCTGCTTTCACTCGCAAGTTGCGGCAAGTCCGTTGGCCGTCTCCCCGCACCTTAAAGCCTGACCTACCGGAGAAATACGATGGAAAGCTAAAACCGGCAGAGTTTTTAGGCATCTCTATGATTGTCTCAAGGTGCCGGGGGAAGAGATGAGAAAGTGCTCGCTAATTACATTCATTGGCCCTCAAGCCTAACATGAGGTCCTGGCTGATGCACTTGCCGGAGGATTCCATTTCTTCATTGGCAGACCTGTGCAATGAGTTTGTTGGCGCCTTGATAACCCACAAGTATAAGGGATCAGTTGTAGCCTTTCTCATAAATAAGAGTGTCGAACCAACGAGGAGCTAAAGGTAGAATTTATAATTCCCTCAAGTTCTATCAACCACCGATACAACTCTATACACGCTTAATGTTCACTTTACCTAGAACAAGTATGAAACTAGAAGTACTTTATAGGTGTAAAGGGATAGGTTTGCAAGATAATAAGAACGTGAAAATAAAAGTAGGTGCTGTTTAGATAGAGAACAATTAAGTTCGTTAACGAGTGTGGAAAAGTGGTGGAAGGATGTGAGAAATTGTCCCTAAGCATTGACTACGTTACTAGATGATAGCAAGTTTTTATGGGAGAGGGCCACTGCTAGCATGTCATCCCTTACTTGGAATTCTATGCACTTATGATTGGAACTATTAGCAAGCATCCGCAACTACTAACGTTCATTAAGGTAAAACCCAACCATAGCATTAAAATATATATGGTCCCACCTTCAATCCGTATGAATCAATTTCTATGGTAGGCGAAGCTACTGTCACCCTTGCCCTCCAATGCATAGTCCTATCAACATACAACTAACCTATGGTGTGATCCACACGCGTGCTATATGATGGCACCAAAGGACAGCAACACAACCACAAGCAATTAAACAATCATAGCAATTCACCATTACCTGATAGGACAACAAAAATCTACTCAGACATCATAGGATGGCAAACACATCATTGGATATAATATGAAGCATAAAGCACCATGTTCAAGTAGGGGTATTAAGCGGGTTGTGCGGGAGAGTGGACCATTGTACATAGATGGGGGAAGGTGAGGGAGGTGTTGGTGAAGATGACAGAGTTGTTGGAGTAGATCAGTCACACGATGATTGCCCCCGCGGTGTTTCAACGCCACCGGGAGAGGGGGGGAGAGAGCCCCCCTCCTTCTTCTTCTTACATCCCCCCTAGATGGGAGGAGGGTTTCCCCTCTGGTCCTTGGCCCCATGGCGGCGGAGGGCGGAGCCCCTCCGAGATTGGATCTCTCTCTCTCTCTCTCTCTCGGTTTCCTTCTGTTCTGCGTTCCGAGATTCTGGCCTTTCACAAGACTTTCTTTTATTCCCGGGATCTGTAACTCCAATTGGGATGAAATTTTAACCACATTTTTTATTCGGATTTAGCTTTCTTGCGGCGAAAAGAAGGGCACCAACCGCCTTACAGGGGCCCCACAAGCCTCCTGGCCGCGCCCTGGGGTGGGCGCGCCCCTACGGCTTGTGGGCCCCTCGGGCATCATTCATGTTGATTTCTGATCCCAAAAATCACATATTTCCAAAATAATTCTCCATAAAAATTTATCGCGTTGGACTTCGTTTGGTATGGATATTCTACGAAACAAAAAACATGCAACAAACAGAACTGGCACGGGGCACTGGATCAATATGTAGTCCCAAAAATAGTATAAAAATCCCAAAATATATGAAGTTGTAGAATGTTGGCATGAAACAATAAAAAATTATAGATATGACGAGACTATCAGCATCCCAAAGCTAATTCCTACTCGTCCTCGAGTAGGTAAATGATTAAAAAAAAGATACATTTTTGATGTGGAATGCTACCTATCATAATCTAATCATGGCATGAATAATAAGACACGAGTGATTCAAGGCAAATGTCTATAATTTGATAGAAGACATCAATACTCAGGCATCCCACAAACAATATGTCTTTCAAAATATCAGCTAAAGAACATTATCCCTACAAAATTGTATAATCTTGTCATGCTCTATCTTCATCACACAAAGTATTTATCATGCACAACCCCGATGACAAGCCAAGCATTGTTTCACTTTTAACATTCTCAGCCTTTCAACCCTCACGCAATACAGGAGCGTGACCATGGATATAGCACTATAGGCGGAATAGCATATGATGGTGTGAGGTTGCGTGGAGAAGACAAAAAGGAAAAGTCTCACATTGACGTGGCTAATCAATGGGCTATGGAGATGCCCATCAACTGATGTCAATGCAAGGATAGGATTCCATGCAATGATGCCCTAAGAGCTATAATTGTATGAAAGCCAAACTCAAACTAAGTGGCTGTGCATCCAACTTGCTTGCTCATGAAGCCTCGGGCAGAGGAAGCCCATCATCGGAATATACAAGCCAAGTTCTATAATGAAAAATTCCCACTAGTAATATGGAAGTGATAACTCAAGAGACTCTCTATATGAAGAACATGGTGCTATTCGAAGCACAGTGTGGTTAAAAAGGATAGTAAAATTGCCCCCTTCTCTCTTTTCTCTCATTTTTGTTCTTTCTTCTTTCTCTCTTTTGTTGGCTCTTTTGGCCTCTCTTTGTTCTCTTTTTTTTATTTTTTTTTATTTTGTCTGGAGTCTCATCCCGCCTTGTGGGGAATCATAGTCTCCATCATCCTTTCCTCACTAGGACCAATGCTCTAATAGATGAATCATCACACTTTTATTACTACAACTCGATTTACAACACTGACTACACTAATACATGATGACTCTATATGAATGCCTCTGGCATGTACCAGGATGTGCATGATCTAGCGTAGCAAAGATATAAAAAATGGACAAGCCATGAAATATCATGCTAGCTATCTTACCGATCATGCAAGCAATATGACAATGAATGTTCGCATGTATATAGGATGATGATGAAGTGCATAGCAATATATCTCGGATGGCTATGAAAATGCCATAATAGGTAGGTATGGGTGGTGTTTTGAGGAAGATATAATGAGGCTATGTGTGATAGAGCGTATCATATCACGGGGTTTGGATGCAACCGTTGAAGTTTGCACCAACTCTCGAGGTGAGAAAGGGCAATGCATAAACGAAGGGCTGCATTGATGGAAGGGTGAGAGTGCGTATAATCCACGGACTCAACATTAGTCATAAAGAACCCATACTATTGCAAAAGTTTATTAGCCCTCGAAACAAATTACTAATACGCATGCTCCTAGGGGATAGATTGTGTGGCAAAAGCCATCGCTCGTCCCCAACACGCCACCCATAAGAAGACAAATCCAATATAAATCATGCTCCAATTTCATCGCATAACGAGGGGACCATACGTGCATTGCTTCGGGAATCACAAACCTTAACACCAATATTCTTACTAACCACAATCATTCAACTAGTACCTCCACATATTACCATCTCTATATCGCAAAACTATTGCAAGGAATTAACATATCTATTCAGTGATCTACAATTTATGTAGGATTTTATGACACCATGTGAATGACCACTTTCTTGTTAACTCTCTAAATAGATATAAGTGAAGCATGAAGTTTAATTCTTTCTACAAAAGATTTGCCAACGGCTCTAACAATATAAGTGAAGCAAAAGAGCATTCTAACAAATGGCGGTTTTCTATGTGTAGAGAAACAAGCAATCCAAACTTCAAATGATATAACTGAAGCACATGAGCATTCTATAAAGCCATACTCAAAAGATATAAGTGAAGTGCAAAGAGCATTCTATAAATCAACAAGGACAATCTCATAACAGCATGGTGCATAAAAGAAAAAGGGGAAATAAACACAAAAGACGTCCAAATTTACGCATATCATGTGAACAAACAAAAACCGAAACTACCGATAATTGTTTGAAGAAGGATGGGATCCTTCCGGGGCACCCCAAGCTTAGACGCTTGAGTCTCCTGATATTTACTTGTGGGTGCTTAGGCATCCCAACTTTAGCTCTTTCCTCCCTCCATTCTTCTCATATCGGGACCTCCTTGATCTTTGAACACCTTCATCCACACAAAACTCAACAGAAACCTCATGAGATCCGTTAGTATAATAATGCAAATCACTACTTTAAGTACTGTTTGCGAACCAATTCAAATTTTGTTTTTGCATTGTAGCTACTGTATTATAACTTCTCCATGGCTTATACCACCGATACAATCGATAGTTTTCATCAAAACGAGCAAAACAATGCATCAAAAACAGAATCTGTCAAAAAACAGAACGATCTTAGTAATCTGAAACATTGACCATACTTCTGTACTCTAAAAATTCTGAAAAATTAGGAAAAAATAAACATTTTCATAGAAGTACTGTGTAAAAATTTCAGAAACTTTGACATTCCAGTAAAAAAATGTAAATTCACGCGCTACATCCAAAGTTTGTTTTTCCACTGCACATACCAAACAAGCAATCTAATCATCCTAAAGGAAATCTTGGCACATTGGTTTATAGTCAATGGAGTTGTACAAGGGGATAATTATTTTGTTTAAAAGTTTCTGTAATCGAGATTCACAAAGTTTCCATGGGCATGAACAAAGTTCAAGGACGTCCCCCACGTCAACGGTGTTCGTCTTTCTTCACTTTCACCTTTCTTTTTGAAAAGTTTTAGTTTCCCCTCTATATATTTTTTTAAACTTTTAAAAGCACACAACAGAATGAAATGACTCTCTAAAACTTCCAGTTGTTCTCCTGGCAGCACTTTCTTAAAGCCATTAAGCTAGGCATAAGTGCTCAGTAATTGATCCACCCGGATCCCAAGGTATTCAAAGAGCCAATTTTAATTAACAATGATTTGGTAATTTAATAGTGAGCACAAGGTAAAATATATCATGCAATGACGAAGTCTAACTCTCTTCCTATGCATCGCCATGTCATAAAGAACAATTTATGCCACATCAAGTAAAGCGCAATACATAGCATAGTTTCTTGCAATTTTTATCGGATAATATAGAGATGGTGGAGATGTAGTTCCTCTCTCATAATAATTTCAAGTAGAAGCAGCAAGCACATGCATATTATACTCATCAAAATCATCATGTGTAATGGTAAAACGCAACCGATAAATAATACTTAATAAGCGCAAACTTCTCCAATATAGTGTAATGGGAGAATTCAAAAGATAATAGGACTATCATGTGTGGGTGCAATAGTAACAATTTCATTCTTAACATAAGAACATAGAAGTTCATATCCATAAGCATAATTCATATTGGCATCATGGCCAAAAGCATAGCAAGCATCAATTCATCAAAAGGGATATTTCAAACGAATCCAAGGGATCATAGCATTCTCCTTCGGTAAGCACGTAGTTGAATTAACAATGTATGGAGTTGAGAGTTACTCTCATTAGAAGGTGGGTATGGGTAGCTAATCCGCTCTTCCTCCCTTTTGTTCTTCGCTCTCCACCTCATCTTTTTCATCTAAGTAGCTCACAGTTTCATCAATTTCTTCTTCCTCCTTTCCCCATAGTTCCTGCAAAATATTGCTCCTCTTGGACAGTGGAGGTATCCTCAATATATCTTTAACATAACATTAGAAAGCATAGTTTTCATAGCAACATTTAAGTATGGCAAAAATTTTCAGATTTGTAAAGAGCATCATACTTTTCAATCAAAGAAGCAATTTCATAGGCACCCTTAAAAGCAACAAATTCTTCAATTTTTCTCAATATCAGATAATTATAGACACCCTTGGCATAAGAAGAATAAGATTCCATTATCCTTAAACTCACATTGGAAAGAAAGGTGTTTTTAGGGTCTTCAGAACAACAAGTAAAAATCATATATTTCGCATAAATTCCAAGCATAGCATTGCAAAGTATTAATATGATGCCATAAAAGTTTCCCTTTTTGAGATAAGCGGTTGTCCACAAAATAAGCATGCTCATTTAATGATTTTCCTCAACTACAACTAGTTGGGTTTTCACAGCACGAGCACAAAATGATCGAAGATAATCCAAGTAGAAAGCTTCAGTAGTATGATAGATTTTGGGTGGTTTCTTCAACCATTGGTTTAGCAGGTACAACATTTTTTGGTATTTTAAGTTTCCTACCCATAACTAAGTATAGAAAACAATATCACAAAATAAAAACTACTTAGTGATAAGCAAACAAAGCACACACGAGAATATTCACCCCACGCTATTGCTCCCCGGCAACGGCGCCAGAAAAAGGTCTTGATAACCACAAGTATAGGGGATCGTTGTAGCCTTTCTCTGATAAATAAGAGTGTCAAACCCAACGAGGAGCTAAAGGTGAATTTATATTCCCTTCAAGTTCTATCATCGACCACCATACAACTCTACGCGCGCTTAAACGTTCACTTTACCAGAACAAGTATGAAACTAGAAGTACTTGTAGGTATAAAGGGATAGGTTTGCCAAAATAATAAAGACGCGTGAAATAAAATTTAGGTGTTGTTTAGATAGAGAAACTAAGTTAGTTAACGAGTGTAGAAAAGTGGTGGAAGGATGTGCAAAATTGTCCCTAAGCAATTGCTACGTTACTAGACCGATAACAAGTTTTATTGGGAGAGGCCACTGCTAGCATGTCATCCTTACTTGGAATTCTATGCACTTATGATGGAAACTATAGCAAGCATCCGCAACTACTAACGTTCATTAAGGTAAAACCCAACCATAGATTAAAATATATATGGTCCCCCTTCAATCCCATATGAATCATTTCTATGGTAGGCTTAAGCTGTGTCACCCTTGCCACTCCAATGCATAGTCCATCAACATACAACTAACCCTATGGTGTGATCCACACGCGCGCTCATATGATGGGCACCAAGGATAGCAACATACATAAGAAAATTAAATCAATCATAGCAATTCACCAATTACCCGATAGGACAACAAAATCTACTCAGACATACATAGATGGCGACACATCATTGGATAATAATTGAAGCATAAAGCACCATGTCAGAAGTAGAGGGTATAGGGGGTTGCAGGAGATGGATCGCTGTAGATAGAGGGGAAGGTGATGGAGGTGTTGGTGAAGATGACCGAGTTGTTGGAGTAATCGCCGTCACCGATGATTGCCCTGGCGGTGTGTTCCGACGCCACGGGAGAGAGGGGGAGAGAGCCCCCCCTCCTTCTTCTTCCTTAGCCCCCTCCCCCCCCCCCCCCCCTAGAGGGGAGGAGGGTTTCCCCTCTGGTCCTTGGCCTCCATGGGGCGGAAGGGGCAGAGCCCCTCCGAGATTGGATCTCTCTCTCTCTCTCTCTCTCTCCGCTCTCTTGTTTCCTTGTTTCTTCTGTTCTCGGTTCCCAGATTCTGGCCTTTCACCGTTTCTTAAATTCCCGACATCTGTAACTCCGATTGGGCTGAAATTTTAACAACGATTTTTATCCGGTGATATTAGCTTTCTTGCAGCAAAAGAAGGGCACCAACCACCTTACACGGGGCCCCATAAGCCTCTGGCCACGCCCCTGGTAGGGGGGGCACCCTACGGCTTGTGGGCCCCTCGGGCATCGTTTCGCATGGGATTTGCGATTCCCAAACAAATCACATATATTCAAAATAATTCTCCCTAAATTTTATCGCATTTGGACTTCGTTCGGTTATGGATATTATGTGAAACAAAAAACATGCAACAAATAAAACTACTGGCACTGGGCACTGGATCAATATGTTAGTCCCAAAAATAGTATAAAAAGTTGCCAAAAATATAGAAGTTGTAGAATGTTGGCATGAAACAATAAAAAATTATAGTATACGACCGAGACGTATCACGCCTCACTGGCGGCCACCAAGAACTAGGACAGCCCAGTGACCTGCAAGACCTTCCACCAAAAGAAGGGGAGAGGTTGCGCAAGTATTGCAGAGATTGCCGAGTGCAACCGCAACTTCCTTGGATACACTCGGCAGCCGTGATGCCGCATTCCACATGATGTGCGCAATCGAAGGATGCGGGAAAGATGAATGTTCGCTTGCCGAAAGCCGTCAATAGAGTTGTACACTTGGGGGGCGATAGTGTGCTCGGGTTGAAGAAGACAGAAGGCTCCCATGCGAGGAGGTGGGTGTCGAAGTCGATTCAGAAGATGACGACGATACCACCACCCGTGGGAAGAAAACAGAAGCGCAATAAGAAGCGTAAGGGAAGACAGTAATGGCTATTGGGAGTTCCGGTCACCTTGCCACAAGCAAGAAAGCCAAAGCTGAGACGTCCGGGTGAGGAAGCTGCTTCTTGCGCTGATTGTCGGGCGGCGACAGCGGCTGAGAAAACCAGCAAGTCCGATGGGACATACTGCAAGATTCATAGAACTAAGGCCACGACCTCCAAGATTGCAAGCAAGTTGAACAATAGTTGAGAAGTAGAAGTGCTGAGTATGAGAGCGCCGACAAGGAGAGAGGCCAGAGCGGTGCTGGCGAAAAGCCGAGGTGGCTGTAATGGATACCATGGCAAGCTGACCAGCAGAAGGAAAAGCCCGCCAGGGGCCGTGAGAAGAAGGAAAATAGAGATGAAAGTGATGAGAGGGTGACGAGAACAGTGAACAGGAGTTTCAGAAGGCTACTGAGGCAATGTGCATGACGGGGGTGCACCTTGCACACCTCTCACCCGCCAGCTTAAAACAGTGGGTGCGTGAGGTTAAATGCGGCAGAGCCGTAGGCGAGCGCTCGAGAACCACTTAAGTAGTCCTGCACACCCATTATCTTTGACATGAGGATCACCCAGATCGCACTACTGCAGTTGGGGTGTTTGCCATTGTTGGTTTCACAAACGATCCGCAACCTCAAGGTCACTAATATGTGGTTGACAGCGGGGCAGGGTGTCAATTTAATTTCCCCTAGTGTGCTAAGAAACTCCAAATTCTTATGAAGACTTGAGAAAATTGGCACCTTCAGGGGATAACCAAGGGAGGAGCCAGCCGAAGGGGGAAAATAACCTTACCAGTGACATTGGGGTGGGGAAATAACTTCAGGACCGAGAAGATCGTCTTTGACGTCGTTGAACTTCCCCTGCCATTCAATGGGATCCTGGGACATCCCGACGGCCAAGTTCATGGTGGCATCCCATTATGCTTACAAACCATCTGAAGATGCTGTCCCATGGGGATCATTTCCATCCCCTCGGATAAGAAAGACGCAGTCATCTGTGTGGACAAGATGTATAGAGACACGGTCGCAGCAGAGGCGTCAAGGTCTCAGCTCCCGCCAAGGAGGAGGAAAGATTAAAAGACTGGCAAGAACACCGGTAAGGACCCTGGGAAGCGCGTCTCTCGGGAGTACGCTGCGCCTGGCAGTGGCCTGCCAGGGAGCTCAGCTAGAAAAAAGTCCAAGGCTGCCCCTCCGAAACCAAGAAGGTCCCGGCAAGGCAAGATGGCACTGAGGTACTTTCACCATTAGTGCCACTCTTGGATGACAATAGGAAGCACGCTATTGACTTCCTGCGGCGAATGTTGATGTGCTTCCTGGCAACCATCTGACATCCCCGGTGTTCCCAAGGAGGTAATCGAGCACCACCTTGTTGTCTGTCCACATGCCCGTCCCGTCAAGCAGAAAGTCAGGAAACAGGCTCTGGAGCGGCAGCAGTTTATTGCTGAAGAGATTAAGAAGCTTGAGGCAGCAGGTCTGGTCCGAGGAGTTTTGCATCCAACTTGGTTAGCAAATCCAGTGGTGGTCCGGCAAGGCAATGGGAAGTGAAGACTTTGTATAGACTTCACCGATTGAACAAAGCTTCTCAAAGGATCCCTTCCCTTGCTGCGCATTATCAGATTGTTGCCCTCACCTCAAGGATGTGACTTGCTCTCCTTCCTCGATGCATACTCTGGATACCACCAAATCTTCCATGGCCAAGGATATGAGGAAAAGACGCCTTTATTACCCCATGGGCACGTACTTGCTTGTACGTATGCCTTTCGGGCTAAAAAGTGTTGGTCCATGTTCGCAAGGGCCTACAGATTGGTTTGGAACCTCAGTTACATAAGAACATTAGGCATACATGGATGACATTATGGTCAAGACCAAGGATAAAGCTACACTCATCAATACCTAGAAGAAACCTTTGCAAATTTGTGAGATCAACTTGAAGCTTTAACCCGAGAAGTGTGGGTTCGGCGTTCCGTCTGGCAAGCTCCTTGGTTTCTTTGTGTCTCAGCGAGGGATAGAAGCTAACCCCGACAAGTCAAGGCAATAGAGCAGATTCAAGATCCGAAAGACTGTGAAGGATGTGAGATGTCTGACTGGCTGTGTTGCCATGTTAAAGCAGATCATTCAAAGTCTGCCGAGCGTGCCTTGTCGTTCTTCAAAATATTTGAAGAAAGCTACCCAATGAAATGGACTCCAGAGGGAGGCTATGCTGACAGGATTGAAGGCTTCTTCTTCCTCTACTCCAACCTTGGTCGCACCCAAGAACCAGAACCGCTAAGAACGCGCTGCTCTTTATCTGGCGGCAACGAATCAAGTGGTTAGTGCCGCCTTGTGGCGCAAAGGGAGGTAGATGCGAAGAAACCACTGCGGCAGAGCTGGTCCAGTGATGGACAATCTTGTCCTCGGTAGGAAGATCTCAGGCAACAAGGAAGGGGAGCCACAAGCTGATGCTGATAAGGGAGAAAGGGTTAGCAGAAAGCAAATGGTTGCAGCGACCAGTTTACTTTGTCAGTTCCCTCTTGCAGGGGGGCTAGGGTCAAGGTACTATGGGGTCCAAAAAGCTAATCCTTCGGCCTCCTTAGGGCCTCGAGGAGAGCTGCACCATTACTTTCAAGCTCATGAAATCACAAAGGTCGTGACCCGCTTTCCCGCTTCAGGCGAATCTTGAGGAACCCCGAAACCACAGGCAGATAGTAGAATGGTCTTTGGAATTATCGAGCTTTGCTTTGAAGTGTCGAAAGCACAGCAACGATCCAAAGCAGAGCACTGGCGAATTCATTGTTGAAATGGATGCCAACACCCGATGAAGAGATCATGGAAACTGCCCTCCACGGTAAGGAAGGCCCCAAGGAATGGATCATGTACTTTGACGTGCCTTTTCACTCCAAGGTGCTGGGGCTGGAGTTTTACTCGTTGCCCCCACCGGAGAACACCTCAAGTACGTCGTCCAAATGCACTTCCCCGGGAAGATGCTACCAAACACTGCAGAATATGAAGGACTCCTGCCGGGCTTAGTAGTTGTTGTGGAGTTAGGGATAAAGAAGTTGATCATACGCGGCGATTCCCAGCTCGTTGTGAAGCAGGTGAACAAGGACTACCAGAGCCCGTTGGTGGAAGCATATGTGAAGAGGGAGGAAGCTGGAGGAACACTTTGATGGGATACAAATGGAGCACGTGCCCCATATAGAAACAAACATCGTTGATCACCTATCGAAGTGTGCTGCACAAAAGCTTCCGTGGAATCAGAAACTTTGTACTCCACCTCACCCAACCATCTGTTTCTCCATCAACCTTGGCCAAGAAGAGAAGGAAGCTCAACACGGCAAGCAATTCCGACAGAGCTCCATGAGGCCGTAATGAAGAGTTTGCCGGGGAGACCCCATGTTGACTGATGAGTTGCACCCTCCGGTAGGACCCCGGGTCTTCGCCGTCGAGACAAGGCACCTCCTCAGTAGAAGAAATGCCTTTAGCCCTTGCCGTTGAGCCTCAGGCTCCTGCATGGGCACAACACATAGTCCACTTCTTGCAAACTGGAGAACTCCTGTGATCCAGAAGAGTCTGAAAAAGTGGGCTCGCAATCGAGTATGATCAGTTTGTGGACAACATTCTGTATAGAAGAGGCCTAGTGGCATGAACGAAGTGTATCAGTTAAGAAGATGGACTAATGTTGTTGGCGGATACATGGAGGGGTGGTGCCTCACATCTGGGATCAAGGACAGTTGTCAGAAAGCTTTCCGGCAAGGATTCTATGCCCACTGCCCTCCGGGATGCAACTGAGCTCATCACCAAGTGTGAAGCAATGCCAGTTCACTCCAAGAATACCCTCAGCCAGCCAAGCCTTGCAGACCATCCCTTTATCCTTGCCCTTCGTAGTCTGGGGGGCTCGACATCTTGGGCCCCTTCGCCCTCGCTGCGGATTTGAATTCTTGTACGTGGCAATCAACAAGTTTACAAAGTGGCCTGAAGTGGAACCGGTGAGAAAGGCGACGGCACAGTAGCTATCAAGTTCTTCAAAGGACTAGTGTTTGTTTTGGAGTTCCCAACAGGGTAATTACCGACAACGGCACCCAGTTTACAAGTCGCGCCTTCATGCTAGTACATCCAGAGTCTTGGAGAGCAGGTACTTTTGCTCCTTTCCCATCCAAGAAGCAACGGGAAGGCCAAAAGGATGAATGCTGAAGTGCTGCGAGGACTGAAGATGAGAACTTTGATAGACTGCAAATATGCGGCAAGCACGGGATTGATGAGTTCGGTGGTTCTTTGGTCAATCAGAATGACACCAAATTGAGCTACTGGCCACTCCCTTCTCCCTAAATATGGTGTCAGATAAGCAGTACTCCCCACAGAACTCATATACAGATCACCTCGGTACTTGCCTACAATGAGGTAGAGCAAAGGCAAGTCTACGGCATGACGATGCCATGATCCTCGAGGAAATCGTCTCTGGGCCATGTACGTGCTACACGATACCAGCAAGCCCTGCACCACTACCATGGCCGCAGTGTTCGTGCCCGGAGCCTTGAGGAAGGTGACCTGTCTTAGGCGCGTTCAATCCGCAAGGTTCAAAACAAGTTGACACCAAGTGGGAAGCCCTTACACGGGTAGTACATGTCACCGCACCACTGGCACAGTCCGTCTGGAGACCGAAGATGCATCCCTATGGAAAACTCATGGAATATTGAGCGTCTTCGCAAGTTCTACCTGTAAGGCGGTGGTTGTCGGGGGCTTGCCCCAGCAATCTGTTTTGTACAAGCAAGTCGTCCCGGACTTGTAACCCTTTGTACAAGCCAGGCGCAGATCCTGTGCAAAGCAAATAAAATGAAGCGCTCTTTCATAAAAACTTGCATGCATGCATTCATGTTTATTGAGCATCATTTTATCATGATAAGCTATCTAGTAGAATAATCAAATACAACATAGAGCATGTGTTATCTTCTCTCTCTCTTTAATGATGACAGGGAATTCATCACCAGCGGTGGTTCCGGCGGGAGGAAGATGGACACAAGGCCCCTCGTGAATGATCTCGGCAACCTTTCCTTATCTAAAATGATAAGAAGGGTAGCAAACAAAGATAAGTTTATCCTAGCACCCCATGCCATATTCATGTATGAAGAACTTGTACGTAGGGAACCTTGTTGCCTCCATCATTTGTGCTTCCCATCTCTGTACCGAACACCTTCATCAGGTCGGTCGCAGCAAACACTTGAAGGGAGGTTAACGAGGGGGCCAGCCTGCTTTATATTCGCTCCTGACCCATGAACCCATCGAAACAAGATGTATTAAAGGCAACAATAATGAGGTCTGGAAAATGATTGCTGGGGGGCCTTGTTTATTTTGGAAATATTGAAGGATCATCCTTCAGCCATGTTTTGCGCATGCAGCAACACTAGGCAAGGCGTTTTTCCATTAACTGACTAATAACAAGACATTCCTAGATGGAATACCAAATGAGGGAAGGATTGCATGATTTAAGCTAAAAATTGGGCAATTGCCTAAATTTCTTGAAATAAAAAAGATTAGTGCCCCGTAGTGCCTTTCTTGTTCCTCTCTCCTAGGGGTGAGTCGAGATTGAGAAGAGGGCAAAAGAGCGTCCGTGGCAGAAGCCTCAGCCTGACGCGCCCATGCCCTAAGGGCTCGCCGCGTGCCGCAGTTCTGTACAAATTCGGGGAGGGGGACGTCTCCCTCATCAAAGCAGAAGAGGCTGATAAGGAGGAGCGCTGCTAGGCTAAGCAAGCAGGTAACACCGTCAAGGGGGGTAGACAAAGTCGGAGTCGCACGAGGAAGCTGGCCAGGGGTCTAGCTTGAGGGGCGGAGAGCATCGCACGCCTGCCCGGCTACCCGGCAATCAATCTGCCGCGGGAGAAGGCGCAGGTTGCAGATGATGGTGCTGTCGGCGGCTGAGGAGCGGTGAGGTGCGATCGGGGACGTTCAGGCTAGGTCCAGGTCATCGCCATTCCGCGGACGATGGGACTCGTCGTCGTCGTCTGCTCCTATCCCCAAAGGTGCCCTCCTCGTTCGTCTATCGCTCGAGGAGGAGCTTTCGTCTCGGTTCGAGGGCTTTTCCGCGCAGGCACCCTAAACAGCAAACACGACACCAGCATTTGAAGACCTTGAGGAGAGCAGGTAGGCCTCAAACCAACTTGGAAGTCGAATGAAGATGCCCCATCTTGGCGAGACTATGGGCACGGGCAACGTCTTCTAGCGCACGGACGAGGAAGGCATGACATGAGGCGCGGTATACTCGCATCCACCCACATGAGAGCCATTGCAATGCAACCAAACTCATGTGCGAGCTCAGTCATGTGGCGGTCGTCTCGGCATCGCACTAAGCGACAGTGGGCTACGAGGTAAGTTGTAGATGGCCGTCATGGGGGGCTCGCGCAGTCTGAAACAAACTCCAGGCGAGCGTGTCAGCAAACAGGTATACGCCGTGGTAGTTGGCGCGTTGCAAAAAATGCAAACAGGTAGGCAGCAGCAGTGGCGGCCGCCCATCGCCGCTGACGACAGCCTCTGCCCCGAGCGCCTACCGTCTGGGCCTTTGTCCACCGCCCTATGCAGCCTCAACTTGGGTGTGCTTAGTACTCTGCCCCTAACACCCACAATGTGGGGGCCAGGAGTCGGGAAGAGCCCCCACGCCACTTGACGCCTCCCTTGCGAGGCAAAGAAAGAAGGAGAAGGGTGTGGTAAACATTTCCCTCGTCCCTTTTATCCGAGTCAGAGCAGGCGACGTCCCCCGGTGTTGCCGCTATCCCACTTCGAATTCCGACCTGCCCTTGACGTACGACTCGACTTCGAACGACACCTCTTGCACGATCAGGCATGTCTTGTCACAGGGAACAACAGAGGAGGATGGCTACTGTATTCAGACACTATCCAGCTTCTCCATCCGCATGCAGGCTGGCAAAGTAAGTGCTTTGCTAATAGTCGTGTTAACCGGCTACGCAGGCAGCGGTGGCTAGGTCCCCACTAACTGGTGACCGCTCTACTACCAACTGGCTCCTAATCCGACTACATGGTACAATGATCCGTTAGGCTTGACCGACGTCCGGAGTCGATTCACCGACATAAGATCCGCTTGAAGAGATCTTAGAGCACTGGGCCTCCCGTTAGGTCAATGGTCACAGTCCTGTGCACTTCGACCACCTCGCATGTCTGACATGCATGGGGTTGGACGCGGCAGTGGTAGGGCAGTATGGTATCCAGCCCGCGCTGGCTCGTTCGAGCACATCATCGTTCGCTGCGCTAATCTCCGCATGAAGCATGGGCGTCGACATTAGGATCACTACTTCACACTTAACCGCATGATCGTGTTAGGGACGGTGGATCACTACCCTGTTGGTGGGACTGGGATAGTGAATTGGGCATTAAGAGGCCAACGACAAAGAGTCACCTCAAAGAAGAGCTCCCCGTGCAGGGCGGAGGCCTGACGGCGTGCAACTGGCTGACATTGGAGCAGGCACCAGATTTTTTCGCCGCAAGGCTGCTTAGTAGTATGGAGGCTCAAAGTGACCGCTCAGGCCCTATATGCCGGCAACAAGTTACGTTGTGTACCCAACCTGCACTCACTATGACACACACACGCCCACACCACGCACCAATGTGACATGTTCTAGATACGCGTTGGTGATCACAGTAGGAAAAAGCTTCAGTGTCGAACATTCGTCCCCTACCTCATCTTAGTTTATTCGCCTTCCCTCCTACAAGATCATTTCGTATCACCCACTTGGGGGTCATGGTACTCCCACACGCGTTGAGGGTAGCTACGAATCACTACGTGCTGCAATCTGAAAGCTACGTTCTCAAGCTCTTCAGATCCCCCGTAAGCTTGCGCCATACAAACTCTGAACCGCTGTCAGCGCTTGCGCGGGGTGTTTTTCCATACAGACGGCCATCAACCAACCGCTCGACTTCTTATCGCACGCATGATTCATCCTATCAGTGGGTTTGATAGGTATCGTCTAAGTACTGGCATGTTCAATAGTGCCCACGGAGGATAGAGGCATTAGCTTATTGACACCCACGTGCTAGAGGACGGGTTCAACGTCTAAAGAAGAGGCAGATGAGCGGCCGTCGTGCTAGGCTGTGCGGGCTTCAACTCTAGGGCTTGACACCTAGTGCAGTGCATTGATGGCACTTTGTCCTATACTGAGAGAGTTAGCTAATGATAACACTGTTAGCTATCTAATCAGCCGCTCACCAAAATGGACTGTTTTGGCCACTGGGTGTCACCCCTTAAGCTATAAAAGGAGGGCCCGAAGAAGATCGCTTGGGTTTCAGACTTTTTATCCTTCTACAGCTTGTACACACACAGCACTGCTCTCCCCGAAGGAGACTTGAACGGTGCGTGAATAGCGTTGTCGTCGTGCTCTCCAGATCATAACCACTAAAAGCAGGAAGAGTAGGGTTATGCTGCAAAGCGTACCCAACTGTGGTTAAAAGAGAGTTGTCATCATTCCGCAGACCCGTGACCCCCGCGCCCCACTCCCCCGCGCACGAGATTCTGTCTTTGTGCAATGTGTGACCATCCCCTCCCGAACTCACCAAACGCACAAGGGAGCGAGTCACCCCTTTGTCCGCATAGGTGATTGTGCATCTTACACGCCGACATATGGAAGAGGTGCTTGTGATGGGGTTTTCGTGATTACTGGGTGCTCAATCTCAGTGACAGAAAGAGATCAGACGCGGCATGTATCGTCTGATATTAAGGGGTAACCATGATGGGATGTTATTTCATACATGAGTTTATCCTTGTCTACACTCATGTCATCTTGCCTTAATGCACTTACTCAAGTTTTTTATGAACTTAATGACACAGAGAGCACATGTGGATAGCGGCGAGGTGTGGAGTAATAAGTGTAGAATGACAGACAAGAGGTCGTCTACAATCTTGCGACATGATGCCTATAATACAGATGATGCAGTGCCTTGGATATCATCATAATTATTGATTTAGTTCATCAATTCCACAACAGTAATTTGTTTACCCCGCAGATGCTTATTTTCTCGAGAGAATTAGTCCCTCTAGTGAAAAACTATGGCCGCCCGGAGGTCTATTTTCTATTGATATTAAATAACCAAAATTACCTTGCTCTGAATATTAATTTATTGGTATTGATTTGTTAGATCTATTATCAAAACCTATTATAATGTTATCTTTCTCTTGACCGTTGAGGGATGAGACCAACCTCCTCTACGCGTTGGGTCATTGCTCAAAGTATTGTTGTTTGTGTGCAATGTTGTTACATAGTGTTGACTTGGGTTCTACCTACTGGATTGATAACCGGCTTGGTTTCATAACTGAGGATAAATCCAACTTATCCTCTATATGTATTGCGCATCATCCGCTCATCCTCTCGGGGGAAATCCCACAACGGCAGTTCAACTAAGTAGGCACCCGGCCTACTGGTTCCGATAAACTCCTGGTTCTTAACTGAGGGAAGATAATTGTCTACCGTTGTGCTACATCCACACTTTCCTGTTTGGGAATCAGCAAAACCAGCTACGAGAGTAGGACGAAGAATTTCTTTGGGCGACGTTGCCGGGGTGAGGACATCATCTTACAAATCTAGGTGCCTTCGCCACAAACACTTTCTTGTACTTTTTTAATTTTTGTGTCTTGCTCTTTGTCTTTTATTTGCCTTATCTTTTTTTTTGGCCCAAAAATCTGAAATACCAAAAAAACTGTTGTACTATTTCTCATTGTGGCCTATCATTGGCTCATTTTCTTTGGGCTAGTCGTGCACTTAAGGGCCTGAGTAAGAAGTGCTTATAATTTTAAACCAAGGGGGGAGGGGAGAGCGTTAAAAGATTCTTGGCATAGGATTTGCCTGATGGCTGCAAAATGAATCTACCCTAAGCCAATCCACTATTGTCTCCTCGACATTTTTTATGTTGGTTGTTACTACTTGTATAGATTTCGGGCTGATAATTATAGTAGCATAATATCTTGAGTGGTCATCGTTTGGATGCTTTTAGTGCTATGAAAGATTTAGTGCGGATCACGCACCTCTTACGTTAATGTAATGAACTAAATAAATTGGATACAAATATGCAACAATGCGATATCATTGGAAAATGAAAAATGGCAACTCTTGAGGAATTTGAAATTTGACGAAAAAAAGGTTATAATCAAGTAAACTAAGTTAGCGTCTCTATGGTATGAAGTATGTGCCTACTAAATATTGCTAAGAAAAGGAGAACCATTACTGCGTGAGCCCCCCAGTCTGAGAGCAAGTCAAGCTATAATTGAAATATTGAGTTGGAGACGACTAGTTTTGAATGTTCTTTTCAACTTTTCTTCCATAAGAATAGTGAGGGACTCCCTATTAATAATTAAAATACTTGACACATGTTTTTGCAAAGAATCCTAAGCTTAAAAATAAGTTGTTGGCAAATATGATCTCTAGACTGACAAAAATAATATGTATTTATTATATTTTATGTTCAAATCATAGAGTTTATATTCTGTGCTATAAACTGCTATGAATCCTGGACATATGGTGATTCAGTGGAAAACATATGGCATGTTGCCGGAATGATAAATGGTACAAATACAGGATTCCTAGTCTGCCTCTAAGATAAGGCTCAAGTTTTGTTGGGTGGATCATGTTTTTTGGATGTTTCATTAGGATTATAATTAAGAAGTAAGTACAGTAGAATTGTCCGTGGACTTGATCACGGCAGATTCGCAGGCTAAAAGGACTAGGTGTGGAGCCATCGCAACTTGGTTAGCTTAAAGGGGTTGGTATGTGGAAAGCTGGGTATCAAAGATCAACAACATGTAGAGTTACCTCAGGTCGGCCAGCCTGCTCAATGAGGTAAAAGCCGTACTCCTGCTTTTCGGTGTATTGCTTGAGTTTCGATTACCAGGTGAGCGAATACGCTTGACCTCGTTCTCGATCGATTGTCTCTTGAGTTAAGCGACCGCCGCCGGTCATGCGGCGGCGGGGGGATTTATATACAGGTTGACGCACGGCGCTACAAAGTCCGTCGGCCGGCTCACACAAACGTGACGTTCGGCTCGGTCTAACGAAGCTTGCCTTTACAAAACAAGTCAACATATGCGACTGCACCCCTTCGTCGCCGTCGTCGCCGACGACCTCGTCCCCGACGTGCCCTCGCTTGGGCCCGAGCCCAGCGCGCTCGCCCCGACGCGCCCGACCGCGCCCCGTCTGCGCCTCGTCTCCGACGCCGTCGCGGACCGCCGTCGCCCTTGGACCTCGCCGCCTCGCCGGACTCCACCGACGCCGGCCTCCCCGTCGACCCATCGTCTCCGGCCTCCACCCCGAGCCCCTCCTCGCGCTCGACGCCGACGCCCCGCCTCGACCCCGTCGCCGACCCCCCCTCCACGAGCTCGAGCCCGCTGCCCTGACCCTGCACCCGCGGTGAGGGCCACGCCCTCCCTCTCTCTCTGTCGCCGTCGTCGCCCCGCACCTGGCCCGCTCCAACCGCTCGCCGCGCTCGCCCCTCCCGAGTCGCACGCGCGCGCGCGCCTGCCGTTCCTCCCGCTCGCCCCTGCTGCTGTTGCCGCGCCGCGCATCGGCCGAGCCCCGTCGCCAGCGCCTCGCCCGTTGCCGCTCCGGCCACCGCGCCGCCCCGCTCGCCTCCGGCTCCCCGCAGCCGCGCGATAACCTCACCCGCGCCACGCCCGGCTCGCTCGCCGGCCGCGCGGTTCTGCTGCGCCGCCGCCCGCTCGCCCGTGTGCGCGCGCGCGCGTGACCCCCCCCCCCCCCACCGCGCGGACGCGTCCGGTCTGGACGGGCAAGCGCGGACGAGTCCGGCTATGCCACGTCCGTGGGCCCCCCAGAGCGTTTTAATAAAAGAAAAAGAAAGAAATAAAAATAAAATAATTAAAAATAATTAAAATAATTATTAATTAATTAGTTAATTAATCTGATTAGGTTAACCTAATAACTAATGTGTGTAATTAAACAGTAATTAGTAATTAATTAATTAACTGCTGACGTCAGCATGATGTCATGCTGACGTCATCAATCACTGTTTCGGATAATGTGAATTAAATAATTAATTAAATTTCAGAAATTAATAAAAAACTTTAGAAAATCATATCTTTTACACGTAACTCCGATGAAAATATTTTATACATGAAACTTGCTCAGAACGACGATACGAACCCGAATACATCCTCCGTATTCCGTCAGATGCCCGCAGCTATAAGAACGTTGAACAATTAGACCGATTTCGATAAATGATAGTGTCCAACCTAATTAAATAAATCCGAATAAATTCTAAATTAACTAAATCGCTTAGTTAGTGATGTATACACCCTGGCCCTGCGTTTAGACATGTCCTGCATCCTGTTGCATCATTGCCGTGTGTTTACTGTTTTTCCCCCTCTTTCTTCGGTAGACTACGAGACCGACGCAGTGCTGGTGCCCCGACCGACTACGTTGTTGACGACCCCTACTTGCCAGAGCAACCAGGCAAGCCCCCCCCCCCCTTGATCACCAGATATCGCCTATTCTTCTCTATACTGCTTGCATTAGAGTAGGTAGCCTGTTTTACTGCTTTCGGTTAATCCTATTCTGCTGCATAGCCGTATTGTTGCTACTGTTGTTGATACCTTACCTGCAATCCTAAATGCCTAGTGTAGGATGCTAGTTTGTCATCAGTGGCCCTACATTCTCGTCTGTTGCTATGCTACATTTTGGGGCCGGTCGCCAGGTGGCGATTGCGGATATGTAACTACTTATTACATGTGACATCAGATGGATACTAAAGTCGGGTCGGCTCGAGGAGCACCCCAGGGTGATTCACGAATGGGGGCTGAAAGGATTGGCCTCCTCGACGGCCCTCTAAGTGACTCTTTGTTGTGGAGCGGCAGGGCAGGTTGTGACCACCTAGGAGAGAGGTGGGCCTGGCCCTGGTCGTCGTCCGCGGTGATCTCATAATAACATGTTTAACGAGATTGGATATTTGATCTGAGTCTGGCCACTGGCCTATACGCACTAACCAACTACGCGGGAGTAGTTATGGGTATCCCGGCGTCGTGGTATCAGCTGAAGCCTTCTTGACGTCAGCGACTGAGCGGCGCGCGCCGTGTTGGACCGCGATAACGTAACCGCCGTGATCGTGTGGGTTGCTAGGTCTGCTCGCGGCCGCGTACGCAACGTGCAGGAGCGCACTGGGCGATGGGCCCAGACCCCAGAGTGCCTAGGATTAGTCCGGCGTGCTGACCTCTCTGTTGAGCCTAGGTGGGGCTGCGACGTGTGGATCTTCCGAGGCCGGGCATGACCCAGGAAAGTGTGTCCGGCCAAAGGGGATCGAGCGTGTTGGGGAATATGTGGTGCACCCCTGCAGGGAAGTTTATCTATTTGAATAGCCGTGTCCCTCGGTAAAAGGACGACCCGGAGTTGTATCCCGACCTCATGACAACTAGAAATGGATACTTAATAAAACACACCCTTACAAGTGACAGATATAACCCGCTGGTCGCTCTCTCGCATGGTGGCGACGAGAGGATCGACGGGTAGGATTATGCTATACGTTGTTGCTTGGTTAACTTCCAACTACTCTCTTCTATTGCTTCAAGATGGAGGCTGCCAGAAGCGTAGTCTTCGACAGGACTAGCTATCCCCCTCTTATTCTGGCTTTCTGCAGTTCAGTCCACCGATATTGCCTCTTTACACATATACCATGCATATGTAGTATAGATCCTTGCTTGCGAGTACTTTGGATGAGTACTCACGGTTGCTTTCCCCCTCCTTTCCCCTTTCCCTTCTTGCTGGTTGTCGCAACCAGATGTTGGAGCCCAGGAGCCAGACGCCACCTACGACGACTACTACCACCAGGGCGGAGCCTACTACTACGTCCAGGACGCCGACGACCAGGAGTAGTTAGGAGGATCCCAGGCAGGAGGCCCTGCGCCTGTTCGATCTGTTGTATCCCTGTTTGTGCTAGCCATCTTATGGCACCTTGTTTAACCTATGTCTGTACTCAGATATTGTTGCTTCCGCTGACTCGTCTATGATCGAGCATTTGTATTCGAGCCCTCGTGGCCCCTGGCTTGTATTATGATGCTTGTATGACTTATTTATGTTTTAGAGTTGTGTTGTGATATCTTCCCGTGAGTCCCTGATCTTGATCGTACACGTTTGCGTGCATGATTAGTGTACGATCGAGCCGGGGGCGTCACAAGTGCCAACTCTTTTGGATTATAAAGATTTCAATTATGATAGTTTTTCTTTGATTGAGTGTATTTCTTTGTTTCAATCTATGCTAAATTCACCCAATTCATACGAACAAAATAAAGCTTTTACTAAACATATTGTAGAAGCAATGATGAAAGCTTTAGAAGAAAAGTTAGAATTAGAGACTTAAATTCCTAGAAAATTATATGATGAATGGGAAACTACCATTAAAGTCAAGATCAAAACATATGAATGCAATGCTTTATGTGATTTGGGTGCTAGCGTTTCCACAATTCCGAAATCTCTATGTGATGTGCTAGGTTTTACCAATATGGAGGAATGTTCTCTTAATTTGCACTTGGCGGATTCTTCTTTCAAAAGGCCTTTGGGTAGAATTAATGATGTTCTTATTCTTGCAAATAGGAACTATGTGCCCATTGATTTTATTGTACTTGACATTGATTGCATTCCGTCTTGTCGTATAATACTTGGTAGACCGTTTTTACAAACTATAGGTGTCGTGATTGATATGAAAGAAGGGAATATTAAATTTCAGTTTCCATTAAATAAGGGTATGGAACACTTCCCTAGAACTAGAAACAAGCCACCATATGAGTCAATCATGAGGACAACCTATGGACCCAAAACCAAAGATGACAACACTTGAAATTATGCATTATGCCTAGCTAGGGGCATAAAACAATAGCACTAGTTGGGAGGCAACCCAATAGTTATCTTTTAATTTTTTGTTTTCCTTTATGTTTTTCAATAAATATACAATTATGCTACTGTTATGATTGTGTTTTAATATTCTAATTAGTGTTTGTGCCGAGTAAAGCCTTTAGGATGGTTTGGGTGATAGTTGATTTGATTCTGTGTATTAACAAAAACTTTTGCATCCAGTAGCAGAAAGTGAAAATTTGCTGGAACATGTAAAAATTCTGAATTTTTTACACATGATTGATATACAAATTTCCCACGTCTTCCTAATTTTTCATAAGTTTTGGAGTTACAGAAGTATGAGATTAATTCAGGTTTCTACAGACTGTTCTGTTTTTGACAGATTCTGTTTTCGTTGCATTGTGTGCTTATTTTGATGAATCTATGGATTGTATCGGGGGGTATAAACCATGGTAAAGTTAGAATACAGTAGGTATAATGCAATAACAAAATATGAATGGGTTTACAACAGTACTTAAAGTAGTGATTTGTTTTCTTATACTAACGGATCTCACGAAGGTTTTGTTAAGTTTTGTGTGATTGAAGTTTTCAGGTTTTGGGTGAGATCACGATGGATGAAGGAATAAGGAGTGGCAAGAGCATAATCTTAGGGATGCCCAAGGCACCCCAAGGTAATATTCAAGGACTCTCAAGCAACTAAGCATGGGGATGCCCCGGAAGGCATCCCCTCTTTCTTCTAACGACCATCGGTAATTTTACTTGGAGCTATATTTTTATTCGTCACATATCATGAGTTTTGCTTGGAGCGTCTTGTATTATATGAGTCTTTGCTTGTTTTGCTTTTAAATTTGTCACAATCATCCTTGCTGAACACACTTGTTTGAGAGAGCCACACGCATATCATGATTTGCTAGAATACTCTATGTGCTTCACATAAATCTTTTGAGCTAGGCAGTTGCTCTAGTACTTCACTTATATCTTTTTTAGCTCGGAAGTGGTTATATTTTAAAGAAATATGCTCTCATGCTTCACTTATATTATTTTGAGAGTTAGTAGAAATATGCTCTCATGCTTCACTTATATTATTTTGAGAGTTGAATTTTTTTGAAGAAATATTTATGCTCTCATGCTTCACTTAGATCTTTTTGAGAGTTAAAGAATAGTAATGGTAATTTGCACAAGATATGAAGTTGGTCCCAAAGTGATAGATATTCAAGAGGGATATAATAAAAACTTTCATGAAGATCATTGGACATTATAAACTTGATTCCTTGCAATAGTTTTGCGATATGGAGATAGTAATATGTGAGTCATGTTGGTGAGTAATTATGCTTCAGTAAGAATATTGGTGTTAAGGTTTGTGATTCCCTATGCATGCATGTAAAGACAATAGTTATGCAACAAAGTTATATCCTACTTGTGGTGCATTATTCAGTGTTAATTATTTTCGATGCTCGTTTATGACCATTTTTTTTGGTTGGTCGCTTCTCAATCTATTTGCTAGCCTTCACTTGTACTAAGCGGAAATACTGCTTGTGCATCCAACTCCTTAAACCAAAGTTGTGCCAAATGAGTCCACCATACCTACCTATATGCGGTATTTCCATGCCGTTCCAAGTAAATTTGTATGTGCCAACTCTAATTTTCAAAATGAATTTCCGTTTTGTGTGCCTGTACCGCTCACGAAGCGGCAGGGGGTGGCCAATATTTTCCATGCTAGGTATGTTATTGTCAAGATGAGTGTTTATTCACTTGTCATTGCACGAGAGTGTGGCAGGTAATAGGGATGCCCAGTCCCGAAATGAAAAAATATATTTATATGTTGTCAATAATAAATTCCTTGGAAAGTGTTGGTATGGAAGGCACCCGTGGATACGGCTAGCCATGGATTGTGTGAGAATGGTGGAAAGGAAATAAACTTTACTTTCTGTCTGGGAACCGCCTATGATTTATATAGCATGAAAGATATTGGGATTTCTCAGTCGTTTTCGTTGACGGGAAAAGCATGCCTCCCAACATATTTTTCTCTCTCAATTTAAGCTATGAGCTCTGGCACCTCTATAAATCTCTGCTTCCCTCTGCAAAGGGCCTATCTATTTACTTTTATGCAATTTTTATTTTAAATTTGAGTCTCCATCTTCTCTTATAAAGCACCAACTAGGGAACACTATTGTCATACTTGTGTATTGGATGTAGTTAATATTTGAGTGTGTTTCATGAATGGATCAATGATTGAGCATAATGGGCTACGGATAACTTTCTTTAGTGTTGATATTTTGAAAGACATAGTTGCTTGTTGATATGCTTGAGTATTGATATTTCTACGTCAAATTATAGACTATTGCCTTGAATCATTTAAAGTCCAAATGTCCATGCTACAAAGAAAAGAATATATGATGAATATGTTAGGTAGCATTCCACATAAAAAATTCTGTTTTTATCATTTACCTACTCAAGCACGAGCAGGAATTAAGCTTGGGGATGCTTGATACGTCTCCAACGTATCTATAATTTTTTATTGTTCTATTATATTATCAATCTTGGATGTTTTATATACATTTACTAGCAACTTTATATCATTTTTTGGGACTAACCTATTAACTTAGTGACGAGTGCCAGTTGCTGTTTTTTGGTTGTTTTTTTACTTTGCAGAATATTAGTACCAAACGAAGTCCAAATGCCACGAAACTTTTTGAAGATTTTTTCTGGCGATAAGAGACCTTGGAAGCTTCGAGAGGGAACTAGAAGATGGAAGGGGAACCACTAGGCACCAGGGTGCACCAGAGGCCCCCAGTCCCTGGTGGGTAGTGGGGCCCTCAGGCATCGTTTTGACCTACCTCCGCCTCTATAAATACTCTAAAATCCCAAAACCCTCAGGGGAGTCGACAAAGTACTTTTTCTGCCGTCGCAAGTTCCAGAACCAGAAGATCCAATCTAGAGGCCTTTTGTGTCACTCTGCCAGAGGGGGTAACGATCACAGAGGGGTTGTTCATCATCCTTGCCGCCCCTCCGATGATGCATGAGTAGTTTACCACAGACCTACGAGTCTGTAGTTAGTAGCTAGATGGCTTCTTCTCTCTTTTTGATCTTCAGTACAATGTTCTCCTCGGGGTTCTTGGAGATCTATTTGATGTAATTATTTTTGTGGTGTGTTTGTTGGGAGTCGATGAATTGTGAGTTTATGATCAGATCTATCCATGAATATTATTTGAGTTTTCTCTGAACTCTTTTATGCATGATTGTTATAGCCTCATATTTGTTCTCCGATTTATTGGTTTGGTTTGGCCAACTAGATAGATTTATCTTGCCATGGTGTCGGTGCAACAAACATTTACGTTTGCTGCTCGAACTCATGCACAGGCGTACTGGTGATCACACTCCCAACTCCAACGCATGACGTAGGGACGAACCAGAGAAACCGCTCTTCATGAGGTCAAGAAGGGCATTAAGAAGGCCAAGTCGACAAAAGATCACCTCAGGAAAGCTTCCCTTGCCGGGCAGGAGAGCCCGGCCGGGTCGAGGCAACGCCTGAGGAGCAAGACCAATTCGCCCTGGCAAGGCTTGCCGGGGCCATCAAGACTGAAACCCGCCAGGCCCTTTGCCGGCGGGGTTCCACCAAGACACCACCGCTCCACCTCATCGCACCCATGTCATTAATCAGTGCGGTGTCAAGCTACCAAGCAACCAGGTGGGTACTGTCAAGCACGTGGCAGCACGGAGGAGAAGAGATTAGCTTTATTGACACCCGTCTAGAGGACATGTCACGCTAATAAGAAGAGGCAGATGAGCGGCGCGGCAGGCTTGCCGGGCTTCAACTCCAGCTTGACACCTAGCAGTGCATTTAATGCACTTTGTCCTAACTACCAGAGTTAGGTATGATAGCACTGTTAGCTATCTAATCACCCCAAAATGACTGTCTTGCCATTGTGGTCACCCCTTAAGCTATAAAAGGAGGCCCGAGGCAACTGAGCTAGGGGTTCAAAATTTTGATCCTTCAACACTTGTACACACACACTACTCTCCCTGAGGCGACCTTGCCAGGCTTGAGTACGCTATGTCGTCGTTCTCCTCCAGATCAAACCACAAAAGCAGGAGTAGGGTTTTATGCTGCAAAGCGGCCTGAACCTGGGTAAAAGAGAGCTGTCATCGCCGCGCTGCCCCCCGCTGCTTCTGCTCTTTGTGCAATGTGACCGTCCCCTCACCAAACCACAAAGGGGCACCCCTGCCCCATAGGTGATCGTGCTTCCATGTTGACATCTTTGGCGCGCCAGGTAGGGGGCGTCGCTTGTGCGAATCCAAAGCAGTGAATGGCGCGTCGATCTTCACCACCATTCGGCATCATCCATGGCTCCTAAGAAGAAGACTGGTGCAGCGTCGCATCCTTCCACTTCGAAGGCTTCACCACCCGTCGTCGCGGATGATATAGGCACGGCGGCCACGGCGGCTGGTGCGGGAACCACGGGCGGTGCTGCCCGCACTGCCTCCACGATCGGGGCAGGGGACGAAGCCGCAGGAGCAACCCAACTTCATCAGCATGCTGGCGAGCATGCTCTCGCCGGAGTGGGTCATGAGGATGCCCAACTCCCTCCCCCTCCTCGCACCGGCCAGCCCAACTAGCATGACGTCAACGTCCGTTCTGGTGTGACCAGGATCCGTTGGCCATGCCGACGAGAGGGGCCACGACGGGACGCACTCTTCGCCCCGCGCAAGGCGAGCGAGACAAGACCCCGAGTGGCACCGTCGATCCTTCACGATCGCGTCCACACGGGAACGGTCTAGCTGGCCAAGCTGTTGGCCATTAAGAGCAACCTCGACCGCGCCAGACCGCTCTGGTGATTGGGCAGAGACGGCAGGGGCACGACAATGCTCCTTCTGGTTCATCCAGAAGTCGAGCAGTGTCGCGTTCTGCCTCTCACGCCATGCCAGAGACGGTGGATGAAGCGATGGCGCGAGCTCAGCTATTGCTGAACTTTCCCCCAGCGGCCGACAAGATAGACGAATGGAGGGCCACCATCCAGAGCCTCATCGGCTTTGCTGAAGCCAACAAGTCGCGGTGCGCGGAACCCTCACGGCAACCACAGATGACTCTAGCGGCGCCAGATGGTGACCAAGTTGAGAGGACTATACCTACGGTACAGTCCCCTCCGCGGCATCCCATCCAAAGGCAGCCACGACGGGATCAGCAAAACCAAGACATTGACGAACCCGATGAGGCATCAATGGCCTCGTATGATCGCGGCTCCAGCAAGATCAACGCCAAGTGTTAAGAGATAGGAGAAGGGAAGACGCCCGCGTCACCATTGAGTGGCATCGTGAGACACGCCGTCAATCAGACAGGCGCAATGGACCCGACGTCGATGAGCCCACGCCCAGTGTTGGCGGGCACCTGCCTTACGAGGCGGGGTGCCCTGCTTTCACTCGCAAGTTGCGGCAAGTCCGTTGGCCGTCCTCCCGCACCTTAAAGCCTGACCTACCGGAGAAATACGATGGAAAGCTAAACCCGGCAGAGTTTTTAGGCATCTCTATGATTGTCATTCAAGGTGCCGGGGGAAGAGATGAGAAAGTGCTCGCTAATTACATTCTATTGGCCCTCAAGCCTAACATGAGGTCCTGGCTGATGCACTTGCCGGAGGATTCCATTTCTTCATTGGCAGACCTGTGCAATGAGTTTGTTGGCGCCTTGATAACCCACAAGTATAAGGGATCAGTTGTAGCCTTTCTCAATAAATAAGAGTGTCGAACCCAACGAGGAGCTAAAGGTAGAATTTATATTCCCTTCAAGTTCTATCAACCACCGATACAACTCTATACACGCTTAATGTTCACTTTACCTAGAACAAGTATGAAACTAGAAGTACTTTATAGGTGTAAAGGGATAGGTTTGCAAGATAATAAAGAACGTGAAAATAAAAGTTAGGTGCTGTTTAGATAGAGAAACAATTAAGTTCGTTTAACGAGTGTGGAAAAGTGGTGGAAGGATGTGAGAAATTGTCCCTAAGCAATTGACTACGTTACTAGACTGATAGCAAGTTTTTATGTGGGAGAGGCCACTGCTAGCATGTCATCCCTTACTTGGAATTCTATGCACTTATGATTGGAACTATTAGCAAGCATCCGCAACTACTAACGTTCATTAAGGTAAAACCCAACCATAGCATTAAAATATATATTGGTCCCCCTTCAATCCCGTATGAATCAATTTCTATGGTAGGCTGAAGCTACTGTCACCCTTGCCCTCCAATGCATAGTCCTATCAACATACAACTAACCCTATGGTGTGATCCACACGCGTGCTCATATGATGGGCACCAAAGGACAGCAACACAACCACAAGCAAATTAAACCAATCATAGCAATTCACCAATTACCTGATAGGACAACAAAAATCTACTCAGACATCATAGGATGGCAACACATCATTGGATAATAATATGAAGCATAAAGCACCATGTTCAAGTAGAGGGTATAGCGGGTTGCGGGAGAGTGGACCATTGTACATAGATGGGGGAAGGTGATGGAGGTGTTGGTGAAGATGACAGAGTTGTTGGAGTAGATCAACGTCACACGATGATTGCCCCGGCGGTGTTTCAACGCCACCGGGAGAGGGGGGGAGAGAGCCCCCCTCCTTCTTCTTCCTTAGCATCCCCCCTAGATGGGAGGAGGGTTTCCCCTCTGGTCCTTGGCCTCCATGGCGGCGGAGGGGCGAGAGCCCCTCCGAGATTGGATCTCTCTCTCTCTCTCTCTCTCGGTTTCCTTCTGTTTCTGCGTTCCGAGATTCTGGCCTTTCACCGTTTCTTTAATTCCCGGAGATCTGTAACTCCAATTGGGATGAAATTTTAACACATTTTTTATTCGGATATTAGCTTTCTTGCGGCGAAAGAAGGGCACCAACCGCCTTACAGGGGCCCCACAAGCCTCCTGGCCGCGCCCTGGGTAGGGGCGCGCCCCTACGGCTTGTGGGCCCCTCGGGCATCATTTCATGTTGATTCTGATTCCCAAAAATCACATATATTCCAAAATAATTCTCCATAAAAATTTATCGCGTTTGGACTTCGTTTGGTATGGATATTCTACGAAACAAAAAACATGCAACAAACAGGAACTGGCACTGGGCACTGGATCAATATGTTAGTCCCAAAAATAGTATAAAAAGTTGCCAAAAATATATGAAAGTTGTAGAATGTTGGCATGAAACAATAAAAAATTATAGATATGACGGAGACGTATCAGCATCCCCAAGCTTAATTCCTACTCGTCCTCGAGTAGGTAAATGATAAAAAAGATAATTTTTGATGTGGAATGCTACCTATCATAATCTAATCATGGCATGAATAATAAGACACGAGTGATTCAAGGCAATAGTCTATAATTTGATAGAAAGACATCAATACTCAGGCATCCCAACAAACAATCATGTCTTTCAAAATATCAATGCTAAAGAACATTATCCCTACAAAATTGTATAATCTTGTCATGCTCTATCTTCATCACACAAAGTATTTATCATGCACAACCCCGATGACAAGCCAAGCAATTGTTTCATACTTTTAACATTCTCAAGCCTTTTCAACCCTCACGCAATACATGAGCGTGAGCCATGGATATAGCACTATAGGCGGAATAGAATATGATGGTGGAGGTTGCGTGGAGAAGACAAAAAAGGAGAAAGTCTCACATTGACGTGGCTAATCAATGGGCTATGGAGATGCCCATCAACTGATGTCAATGCAAGGAGTAGGGATTGCCATGCAATGGATGCACTAAGAGCTATAAGTGTATGAAAGCTCAAACTCAAAACTAAGTGGCTGTGCATCCAACTTGCTTGCTCATGAAGACCTCGGGCAGAGGAAGCCCATCATCGGAATATACAAGCCAAGTTCTATAATGAAAAATTCCCACTAGTAATATGGAAGTGATAACTCAAGAGACTCTCTATATGAAGAACATGGTGCTATTCTGAAGCACAAGTGTGGTAAAAGGATAGTAACATTGCCCCCTTCTCTCTTTTTCTCTCATTTTTGTTCTTTCTTCTTCTTCTTCTTTTGTTGGGCTCTTTTTTGGCCTCTCTTTGTTCTCTTTTTTTTATTTTTTTTATTTTTGTCTGGAGTCTCATCCCGCCTTGTGGGGGAATCATAGTCTCCATCATCCTTTCCTCACTAGGACAATGCTCTAATAATGATGATCATCACACTTTTATTTACTTACAACTCGATATTACAACCTGATACAACTAATACATGATGACTCTATATGAATGCCTCTGGCAGTGTACCAGGATGTGCAATGATCTAGCGTAGCAAAGATATAAAAAAATGGACAAGCCATGGAAATATCATGCTAGCTATCTTACGATCATGCAAAGCAATATGACAATGAATGCTCAAGTCATGTATATGATGATGATGGAAGTTGCATAGCAATATATCTCGGGATGGCTATGAAAATGCCATAATAGGTAGGTATGGTGGGTGTTTTGAGGAAGATATAATGAGGCTTATGTGTGATAGAGCGTATCATATCACGGGGTTTGGATGCACCGGTGAAGTTTGCACCAACTCTCGAGGTGAGAAAGGGCAATGCACGGTACCGAAGAGGCTAGCAATGATGGAAGGGTGAGAGTGCGTATAATCCACGGACTCAACATTAGTCATAAAGAACTCACATACTTATTGCAAAAGTTTATTAGCCCTCGAAACAAATTACTAATACGCATGCTCCTAGGGGGATAGATTGGTAGGAAAAGACCATCGCTCGTCCCCAACCGCCACCCATAAGGAAGACAATCAATAATAAATCATGCTCCAATTTCATCGCATAACGAGGGACCATACGTGCATGCTTCGGGAATCACAAACCTTAACACCAATATTCTTACTAAACCACAATCATTCACTAGTACCTCCCACATATTACCATCTCTATATCGCAAAACTATTGCAAGGAATTAAACATATCATATTCAGTGATCTACAAGTTTTATGTAGGATTTTATGACTAACCATGTGAATGACCACTTCTTGTTAACTCTCTAAATAGATATAAGTGAAGCATGAGAGTTTAATTCTTTCTACAAAAGATTTGCCAACGCTCTAACAAATATAAGTGAAGCAAAAGAGCATTCTACAAATGGCGGTTTTCTATGTGTAGAGAAACAAGCAATCCAAACTTCAAATGATATAAGTGAAGCACATGAAGCATTCTATAAAGCCATACTCAAAAGATATAAGTGAAGTGCAAAGAGCATTCTATAAATCAACCAAGGACAATCTCATAACAGCATGGTGCATAAAAGAAAAAGGGGAAATAAACACAAAAGACGCTCCAAGAATTTACGCATATCATGTGAACAAAACAAAAACCGAAACATACCGATAATTGTTTGAAGAAGGATGGGATGCCTTCCGGGGCATCCCCAAGCTTAGACGCTTGAGTCTCCTTGAATATTTACTTGTGGTGCCTTAGGCATCCCCAAGCTTTAGCTCTTTCCTCTCCTCATTCTTCTCATATCGGGACCTCCTTGATCTTTGAACACTTCATCCACACAAAACTCAACAGAAACCTCATGAGATCCGTTAGTATAATAATGCAAATCACTACTTTAAGTACTGTTGCGAACCAATTCATATTTTGTTTTTGCATTGTAGCTACTGTATTATAACTTCTCCATGGCTTATACCACCGATACAATCGATAGTTTCATCAAAACGAGCAAAACAATGCATCAAAAACAGAATCTGTCAAAAACAGAACGATCTGTAGTAATCTGAACATTGACCATACTTCTGTAACTCTAAAAATTCTGAAAAATTAGGAAAAAATAAACAATTTTCATAGAAGTACTGTGTAAAAATTTCAGAAACTTTTGACATTCCAGTAAAAAATGTAAATTCACGCGCTACATCCAAAGTTTCTGTTTTTCCACTGCACATACCAAACAAGCAATCTAATCATCCTAAAGGAAAATCTTGGCACATTGTTTTTATAAGTCAATGGAGTTGTACAAGGGGATAATTATTTTTGTTTAAAAGTTTCTGTAATCGAGATTCACAAAGTTTCCATGGGCATGAACAAAGTTCAAGGACGTCCCCCACTTCAACGGTGTTCGTCTTTCTCACTTTCACCTTTCTTTTTGAAAAGTTTTAGTTTCCCCTCTATATATTTTTTTAAACTTTTTAAAAGCACACAACAGAATAAAATGACTCTCTAAAACTTCCAGGTTGTCTCCCTGGCAGCACTTTCTTTAAAGCCATTAAGCTAGGCATAAAGTGCTCAAGTAATTGATCCACCCGGATCCCAAGGTATATCAAAGCCAATTTTAATTAACAATGATTTGTAATTTAATAGTGAGCACAAGGTAAAATATATCATGCAATGACGAAGTCTAACTCTCTTCCTATGCATCGGCATGTCATAAAGAACAATTTATGCACATCAAGTAAAGGCCAATACATAGCATAAGCAGTTTCTTGCAATTTTATCGTATTGGAAATATAGAGAGGTGGAGATGTAGTTCCTCTCTCATAATAATTTCAAGTAGAAGCAGCAAGCACATGCATATTATACTCATCAAAATCATCATGTGTAATGGTAAAACGCAACCGATTAATATAATACTTAATAAGCGCAAACTTCTCCAATATAGTGTAATTGGGAGAATTCAAAAAGATAATAGGACTATCATGTGTGGGTGCAATAGTAACAATTTCATTCTTAACATAAGGAACTATAGAAAGTTCATATCCATAAGCATAATTCATATTGGCATCATGGCCAAAAGCATAGCAAGCATCAATTTCATCAAAAAGGGATATTTCAAACGAATCCAAGGGATCATAGCATTCATCCTTCGGTAAGCACGTAGTGAAATTAAACAATGTATGAGTTGAAGAGTTACTCTCATTAGAAGGTGGGTATGGGTAGCTAATCCGCTCTTCCTCCTTTTGTTCTTCGCTCTCCACCTCATCTTTTTCATCTAATGAGCTCACAGTTTCATCAATTTCTTCTTCCATAGTTTCCTGCAAAATATTAGTCTCCTCTTGGACAGTGGAGGTATCCTCAATATATTCTTTAACATAAGCATTAGAAGCATAGTTTTCATAGCAACATTTAAGTATGGCAAAATTTTCAGATTTGTAAAGAGTAGCATCATACTTTTCAATCAAAGAAGCAATTTCATAGGCACCCTTAAAAGCAACAAATTCTTCAATTTTCTCAATATCATAGTAATTATAGACACCCTTGGCATAAGAAGATAAGATTCCATTATCCTTAAACTCACATTGGAAAGAAAGGTGTTTTTAGGGTCTTCAGAACAACAAGTAAAATCATATATTTCGCATAAATTCCAAGCATAGCATTGCAAAGTATTAATATGATGCCATAAAAGTTTCCCTTTTTGAGATAAGCGGTGTCGCACAAAATAAGCATGCTCATTTAATGATTTTCCCTCAACTAAACTAGTTGGGTTTTCAGCACGAGCACAAAATGATCGAAGATAATCCAAGTAGAAAGCTTCAGTAGTATGATAGATTTTGGGTGGTTCTTCAACCATTGGTTTAGCAGGTACAACTATTTTTTTGGTATTTTAAGTTTCCTACCCATAACTAAGTATAGAAAACAAGATCACAAAATAAAAACTACTTAGTGATAAAGCAAACAAGCACACACGAGAATATTCACCCCACGCTATTGCTCCCCGGCAACGGCGCCAGAAAAAGGTCTTGATAACCACAAGTATAGGGGATCAGTTGTAGCCTTTCTCGATAAATAAGAGTGTCAAACCCAACGAGGAGCTAAAGGTAGAATTTATATTCCCTTCAAGTTCTATCGACCACCGATACAACTCTACGCGCGCTTAACGTTCACTTTACCTAGAACAAGTATGAAACTAGAAGTACTTTGTAGGTATAAAGGGATAGGTTTGCAAAATAATAAAGACCGTGGAAATAAAATTTAGGTGTTGTTTAGATAGAGAAACAATTAAGTTAGTTTAACGAGTGTAGAAAAGTGGTGGAAGGATGTGCAAAATTGTCCCTAAGCAATTGACTACGTTACTAGACCGATAACAAGTTTTTATGTGGGAGAGGCCACTGCTAGCATGTCATCCCTTACTTGGAATTCTATGCACTTATGATTGGAACTATTAGCAAGCATCCGCAACTACTAACGTTCATTAAGGTAAAACCCAACCATAGCATTAAAATATATATTGGTCCCCCTTCAATCCCATATGAATCAATTTCTATGGTAGGCTGAAGCTGCTGTCACCCTTGCCCTCCAATGCATAGTCCTATCAACATACAACTAACCCTATGGTGTGATCCACACGCGCGCTCATATGATGGGCACCAAAGGATAGCAACATAACCATAAGAAAATTAAATCAATCATAGCAATTCACCAATTACCCGATAGGACAACAAAAATCTACTCAGACATCATAGGATGGCGACACATCATTGGATAATAATATGAAGCATAAAGCACCATGTTCAAGTAGAGGGTATAGGGGGTTGCAGGAGAGTGGATCGCTGTAGATAGATGGGGGAAGGTGATGGAGGTGTTGGTGAAGATGACCGAGTTGTTGGAGTAGATCGCCGTCACACGATGATTGCCCTGGCGGTGTTCCGACGCCACCGGGAGAGAGGGGGAGAGAGCCCCCCTCCTTCTTCTTCCTTAGCCCCCTCCCCCCCCCCCCTAGATGGGAGGAGGGTTTCCCCTCTGGTCCTTGGCCTCCATGGTGGCGGAGGGGCGAGAGCCCCTCCGAGATTGGATCTCTCTCTCTCTCTCTCTCTCTCTCTCTTTGTTTCCTTCTGTTTCTGCGTTCCCAGATTCTGGCCTTTCACCGTTTCTTAAATTCCCCGACATCTGTAACTCCGATTGGGCTGAAATTTTAACACGATTTTTATCCGGATATTAGCTTTCTTGCAGCAAAAGAAGGGCACCAACCACCTTACAGGGGCCCCATAAGCCTCCTGGCCACGCCCTGGGTAGGGGGGCACCCCTACGGCTTGTGGGCCCCTCGGGCATCGTTTCGCATTGATTTCGATTCCCAAAAATCACATATATTCCAAAATAATTCTCCCTAAAATTTTATCGCATTTGGACTTCGTTCGGTATGGATATTATGTGAAACAAAAAACATGCAACAAATAGGAACTGGCACTGGGCACTGGATCAATATGTTAGTCCCAAAAATAGTATAAAAAGTTGCCAAAAATATATGAAAGTTGTAGAATGTTGGCATGAAACAATAAAAAATTATAGATACGACCGAGACGTATCACGCCTTCACTGGCGGCCACCAAGAACTAGGACAGCCCAGTGACCTGCAAGCCCTTCCACAAAAAGAAGGGGAGAGTTTGCGCAAGTATTTGCAGAGATTCAGCCGAGTGCACCGCAACATTCCTTGGATACACTCGGCAGCCGTGATTGCCGCATTCCACATGAATGTGCGCAATCGAAGGATGCGGGAAAAGATGAATGTTCGCTTGCCGAAGACCGTCAATGAGTTGTACACGTTGGCGGATAAGTGTGCTCGGGTTGAAGAAGACAGAAGGCTCCCATGCGAGGAGGTGGGTGTCGAAGTCGATTCAGAAGATGACGACGATACCACCACCCGTGGGAAGAAGAACAAGAAGCGCAATAAGAAGCGTAAAGGGAAGACAGTAATGGCTATTGGGAGTTCCGGTCACCTTGCCACAAGCAAGAAAGCCAAAGCTGAGACGTCCGGTGAGGAAGCTGCTTCTTGCGCTGATTGTCGGGCGGCGACAGCGGCTGAGAAAACCAGCAAGTCCGATGGGACATACTGCAAGATTCATAGAACTAAAGGCCACGACCTCCAAGATTGCAAGCAAGTTGAACAATTAGTTGAGAAGTAGAAGGCTGAGTATGAGAGGCGCGACAAGGAGAGAGGCCAGAGCGGTGCTGGCGGAAAAGGCCGAGGTGGCTGTAATGGATACCATGGCAAGCTTGACCAGCAGAAGGAAAAGCCCGCCAGGGGCCGTGAGAAGAAGGAAAATGAAGATGAAAGTGATGAAGAGGGTGACGAGACCAGTGAACAGGAGTTTCAGAAGGCTACTGAGGCAATGTGCATTGACGGGGGTGCACCCTTGCACACCTCTCACCGCCAGCTTAAACAGTGGGTGCGTGAGGTTAATGCGGCAGAGCCCGTAGCGAGCGCTCGAGAACCACTTAAGTAGTCCTGCACACCCATTATCTTTGACATTGAGGATCACCCAGATCGCACTACTGCAGTTGGGTGTTTGCCATTGTTGGTTTCACCAACGATCCGCAACCTCAAGGTCACTAATATGTTGGTTGACAGCGGGGCAGGGTTCAATTTAATTTCCCCTAGTGTGCTCAAGAAACTCCAAATTCCTTATGAAGACTTGAAGAAAATTGGCACCTTCCAGGGGATCAACCAAGGGAGGAGCCAGCCGAAGGGGAAAATTACCTTACCAGTGACATTTGGGGTGGGGGAAATAAACTTCAGGACCGAGAAGATCGTCTTTGACGTCGTTGAACTTCCCCTGCCATTCAATGGGATCCTTGGCCATCCCGCACTGGCCAAGTTCATGGTGGCATCCCATTATGCTTACAACACACTGAAGATGCCTGGTCCCATGGGGATCATTTCCATCCCCTCGGATAAGAAAGACGCAGTCATCTGTGTGGACAAGATGTATAGAGACACGGTCGCAGCAGAGGCCGTCAAGGTCTCAGCTCCCGCCAAGGAGGAGGAAAAGATTAAAAAGACTGGCAAGAACACCGGTAAGGACCCTGGGAAGCGCGTCTCTTCGGAGTACGCTGCGCCTGGCAGTGGCCTGCCAGGGAGCTCAGCTAGAAAAAAGTCCAAGGCTGCCCCTCCGGAAACCAAGAAGGTCCCGGCAAGGCAAGATGGCACTGATGGTACTTTCACCATTAGTGCCACTCTTGATGACAAATAGGAAAGCACGCTCATTGACTTCCTGCGGGCGAATGTTGATGTGCTTACCTGGCAACCATCTGACATCCCCGGTGTTCCCAAGGAGGTAATCGAGCACCACCTTGTTGTCTGTCCACATGCCCGTCCCGTCAAGCAGAAAGTCAGGAAACAGGCTCTGGAGCGGCAGCAGTTTATTGCTGAAGAGATTAAGAAGCTTGAGGCAGCAGGTCTGGTCCGAGGAGTTTTGCATCCAACTTGGTTAGCAAATCCAGTGGTGGTCCGCAAGGCAAATGGGAAGTGAAGACTTTGTATAGACTTCACCGACTTGAACAAAGCTTGTCCAAAGGATCCCTTCCCCTTGCTGCGCATTGATCAGATTGTTGCCTCCACCTCAGGATGTGACTTGCTCTCCTTCCTCGATGCATACTCTGGATACCACCAAATCTTCATGGCCAAGGAAGATGAGGAAAAGACCGCCTTTATTACCCCATGTGGCACGTACTGCTTTGTACGTATGCCTTTCGGGCTAAAAAGTGTTGGTTCCATGTTCGCAAGGGCCATACAGATTGGTTTGGAACCTCAGTTACATAAGAACATTGAGGCATACATGGATGACATAGTGGTCAAGACCAAGGATAAAGCTACACTCATCAAATACCTAGAAGAAACCTTTGCAAATTTGTGGAAGATCAACTTGAAGCTTAACCCAGAGAAGTGTGTGTTCGGCGTTCCGTCTGGCAAGCTCCTTGGTTTCTTTGTGTCTCAGCGAGGGATAGAAGCTAACCCCGACAAGGTCAAGGCAATAGAGCAGATTCAAGATCCGAAGACTGTGAAGGATGTGAGATGTCTGACTGGCTGTGTTGCCATGTTAAGCAGATTCATTTCAAAGTCTGCCGAGCGTGCCTTGTCGTTCTTCAAAATATTGAAGAAAGCTAGCCCAATGAAATGGACTCCAGAGGATGAGGCTATGCTGCAGGAGTTGAAGGCTTATCTTTCCTCTACTCCAACCTTGGTCGCACCCAAGCCATAAGAACCGCTGCTGCTGTATCTGGCGGCAACGAATCAAGTGGTTAGTGCCGCCTTGGTGGCGCAAAGGGAGGTAGATAGCGAAGAAACCACTGCGGCAGAGCTGTCCAGTGATGGACCAATCTTGTCCTCGGTAGGATCTGGCGGCAACAATGAAGGGGAGCCACAAGCTGATGCTGATAAGGAGAAAGGGTTAGCAAGAAAGCAAATGGTGCAGCGACCAGTTTACTTTGTCAGTTCCCTCTTGCAGGGGGGCTAGGTCAAGGTACTATGGGGTCCAAAAGCTAATCTTCGGCCTCCTTAGGGCCTCGAGGAAGCTGCACCATTACTTTCAAGCTCATGAAATCACAGTCGTGACCCGCTTTCCGCTGCAGCGAATCTTGAGGAACCCCGAAGCCACAGGCAGGATAGTAGAATGGTCTTTGGAATTATCGAGCTTTGCTTTGAAGTTCGAAAGCACAGCAACTATCCAAAGCAGAGCACTGGCCGAATTCATTGTTGAATGGATGCCAACACCCGATGAAGAGATCATGGAAACTGCCCTCCACGGTAAGGAAGGCCCCAAGGAATGGATCATGTACTTTGACGGTGCCTTTTCACTCCAAGGTGCTGGGGCTGGAGTTTTACTCGTTGCCCCCACCGGAGAACACCTCAAGTACGTCGTCCAAATGCACTTCCCCCGGGAAGATGCTACCAACAACACTGCAGAATATGAAGGACTCCTTGCCGGGCTTAGAGTTGTTGTGGAGTTAGGGATAAAGAAGTTGATCATACGCGGCGATTCCCAGCTCGTTGTGAAGCAGGTGAACAAGGACTACCAGAGCCCGTTGGTGGAAGCATATGTGGAAGAGGTGAGGAAGCTGGAGGAACACTTTGATGGGATACAAATGGAGCACGTGCCCCATATAGAAACAACATCGTTGATCACCTATCGAAGTGTGCTGCACAAAAGCTTCCTGTGGAATCAGAAACTTTCGTACTCCACCTCACCCAACCATCTGTTTCTCCATCAACCTTGGCCAAGAAGAGAAGGAAGCTCAACACCGGCAAGCAATTCCCGACAGAGCTCCATGAGGCCGCTAATGAAGAGTTTGCCGGGGGAGACCCCATGTTGACTGATGAGTTGCACCCTCCGGTAGGACCCCGGGTCTTCGCCGTCGAGACAAGCACCTCCTCAGTAGAAGAAATGCCTTTAGCCCTTGCCGTTGAGCCTCAGGCTCCTGCATGGGCACAACACATAGTCCACTTCTTGCAAACTGGAGAACTTCCTGATGATCCAGAAGAGTCTGAAAAAGTGGCTCGGCAATCGAGTATGTATCAGTTTGTGGACAACATTCTGTATAGAAAGAGGCCTAATGGCATGAAGCTGAAGTGTATCAGTTAAGAAGATGGACTAATGTTGTTGGCGGAGATACATGGAGGGGTGTGTGCCTCACATCTGGGATCAAGGACAGTTGTCAGGAAAGCTTTCCGGCAAGGATTCTATTGGCCCACTGCCCTCCGGGATGCAACTGAGCTCATCACCAAGTGTGAAGCATGCCAGTTTCACTCCAAGAATACCCATCAGCCAGCCCAAGCCTTGCAGACCATCCCTTTATCCTTGCCCTTCGTAGTCTGGGGGCTCGACATCTTGGGCCCCTTCCCCTGCGCTGCTGGGGGCTTTGAATTCTTGTACGTGGCAATCAACAAGTTTACAAAGTGGCCTGAAGTGGAACCGGTGAGAAAGGCGACGGCACAGTTAGCTATCAAGTTCTTCAAAGGACTAGTGTGTTGTTTTGGAGTTCCCAACAGGGTAATTACCGACAACGGCACCCAGTTTACAAGTCGCGCCTTCATGCAGTACATCCAGAGTCTTGGAAGCAAGGTATCTTTTGCCTCCTTTGCCCATCCAAGAAGCAACGGGAAGGCCAAAAGGATGAATGCTGAAGTGCTGCGAGGACTGAAGATGAGAACTTTTGATAGACTGCGAAAATGCGGCAAGCACGGGATTGATGAGTTGTCGGTGGTTCTTTGGTCAATCAGAATGACACCAAATTGAGCTACTGGCCAGACTCCCTTCTCCCTAATATATGGTGCAGAAGCAGTACTCCCCACAGAACTCATATACAGATCACCTCGGGTACTTGCCTACAATGAGGTAGAGCAAAGGCAGCTACGGCATGACGATGCCATGATCCTCGAGGAAGATCGTCTCTGGGCCACTGTACGTGCTACACGATACCAGCAAGCCCTGCACCACTACCATGGCCGCAGTGTTCGTGCCCGGAGCCTTGAGGAAGGTGACCTTGTCCTTAGGCGCGTTCAATCCGCCAAGGGTTCAAACAAGTTGACACCAAAGTGGGAAGGCCCTTACCGGGTAGTACATGTCACCAGACCTGGCACAGTCCGTCTGGAGACCGAAGATGGCATCCCTATGGAAAACTCATGGAATATTGAGCGTCTTCGCAAGTTCTACCTGTAAGGCGTGGTTGTCGGGCCTTGCCCCAGCAATCTGTTTTGTACAAGCATAGTCCCCCGGACTTGTAACCCTTTGTACAAAGCCAGGCGCAGATCCTGTGCAAAGCAAATAAAATGAAGCGCTCTTTCATAAAAACTTGCATGCATGCATTCATGTTTATTTGAGCATCATTTTATCATGATAAGCTATCTAGTAGAATAATCAAAATACAACATAGAGCCATGTGTTATCTTCTCTCTCTCTTTAATGATGACAGGGAAGTTTCACCACGGTGGTTCCCAGGGAGGAAGATGGACACAAGGCCTCGTGATGATTCTCGGCAACCTTTCCCTTATCTAAAATGATAAGAAGGGTAGCAAACAAAGATAAGTTTATCCTAGCACCCCATGCCATATTCATGTATGAAGAACTTGTACGTAGGGAACCTTGTTGCCTCCATCATTTGTGCTCCCATCTCTTGATCCGAACACCTTCGATCAGGTCGGTTGCAGCAAACACTTGAAGGGAGGTTAACGAGGGGCCAGCCTCTTTATACGCTCCTGACCCATTTTGAACCCATCGAACAAGATTTAAAGGCAACAATAATGAGGTCTGGCAAAATGCATTGCTGGGGGGCCTTGTTTATTTGGAAATATTGAAGGATCATCCTTCAGCATGTTTGACGCATGCACAAGCACCTAGCAAGCGTTTTTCCATTAACACGTAGATAACAAGTACAATTCATATGGAATACACAAATGGAGGAAGGATTGCATGATTTAAGCTAAAAATTGGCAATTGCCTAGACATTTTGATATGAAAAAAGATAAGTGCCCCGTAATGCCTTTCTTGTTCCTCTCCTCCTAGGGGTTGGATCGAGATGAGAAGAGGGCAAAAGGAGCGCCTGGGCAGAAGCCCAGCCTGACCCCGTCAGGTCCCGCGGGACGCAGTCTGACAAGATCGGGAGGGCGTCTCCCCATCAAAGCAGAAGAGGCTGGATACGAGGGAGCGGCTAGGCTAAGCAAGACAGGAACACCGGCAGGGGAGACAAAGTCGGAGTCCACGAGGAAGCCTGCCGGGGTCTAGCTGGAGGAGGCGGAGACATCCATGCCCGGCACCCCCGGCAAATCAATCTGCCCGGGAGAAGGCCAGGTGCAGATGATGGTGCTGTCGGCGCCTGGCTGACGGTGATGGTGCGACCGACGTTCAGCTAGAGTCCAGGTCATCGCCTTCACGCTTGACGATCGGGGACTCGCTGTCGTCGTCCTCCCCACCGGTGCCCTCCTCGTCGCTATCGCTCGAGGAGGAGCTTTCGTCATCGGTCGAGCTTTCCGCGCAGCACCCTAAACAAACACCCGAGCATTTGAAGACCTTGATGGAGAGCAGGTTAGCCTCCACCAACTTGAAGCGAAGGACGTGCCCATCTGCGAGACTATGGGCACGGGCAAACGTCTTCTAGCCACGACGGAGGAGCATGACATGAGGCGCCGGATACTCAGCATCCACCCACATGGAGCCATTGCAGCAACCACTCATGTGCAGCCTCAGTCCTGGTGGCTGGTCGATCTCCATCACCCTAGCGATGGGACGAGGAAGTTGTAGATGGCCGCATGGGGGCTCGCGCAGTCTGAAAACAAACTCCAGAGCCGTGTCTCCAACATCGTCCGCCGTTGGAGTTGGGGCAGCAACAGGAGGCGCAGCAGGTGCGCCGCCGCGCCCGCCTCTGCCCCGAGCGCTCCGTCGGCCCTGTCCACGCCCTGCAGCCTCACCTTGTGTGCTAGACTCTGCCCCAACACCCACAATGGGGGCAGGGGCACGGTGCCGAGAAGAAGCCCTCGTCGCCACCGCCGGAACTTGAGCACGACCCCTTCCCCTTGTCATGGTGGAAGGGAAAACAACAAGAAAGGAGGAGAAGGTATGTGGATGAACACTTCCCTTCCCCCTCACGCTCCCTTTTATAGCCGAGCAGAGGCAGGGGGCTAGTTCTCCACTAACCCTGGGGTGACCGCCCCACTCCTCCAATCCGACCTGTCTGCACCCTTGACGACGTCCAGATTCGTCGACCGCCCCTCTGCACCAATCTAGGGCGCTGTGCCTCTTGTCAATGGCACACGTTCTCGTGCCCTACGTATTCGCCACCAACCTCGCACAGTGCATGCAGTGGGCGTGGTGGAAATGGCGGGCGTGGTGGGTGAAGTAAGGTGGTAGTTACCCCCGGTTCACGCGCGGATGCCCTAACTTATCCCCATGAACATGGGCGTCCTTTGACCTACTACATGGGTGAACCCATGACGTTTAGGCGTTGCACACCTCGTGTGGGACCTGGGGGAAGTGCAATTCCAGATTAATGAGGAAGCAAAGAAGATCTCAAAGACACGAGCTCCACCGTGGCAAGGTCAAGGTGCGGGCCTGTGCATCATTTGGGGCCTACCCCAACGTTGCCCAGCGGCATGTATGGACCAGGCCCAGGGGCTCCTGTTGACGCAACAAACATTTACGTTTGCTGCCCGAACTCATGCACAGGCGTATTAGCAATCACACTCCCAACACCAACGCATGATGTAGGGACGAGCCAGAGAAACCGCTCTTGGTGAGATCAAGAAGGGCATTAAGAAGGCCAATCGACAAGAGGTCACCTCAAGAAAGCTTCCCTTGCCGGGCAGGAGAGCCCGACCGGGTTGAGGCAACGCCTGAGGAGCAAGACCAATTCGCCCCGGCAAGGCTTGTCGGGGGCCATCAAGACTGAACCCCGCCAGGCCCTTTGCCGGCGGGGTTCCACCAAGACACCACCGCTCCACCTCATCGCACCCATGTCATTAATCAGTGCGGTGTCAAGCTACCAAGCAACCAGGTGGGTATTGTCAAGCACGTGGCAGCACGGAGGAGAAGAGATTAGCTTTATTGACACCCGTCTAGAGGACGTGTCACGCTAATAAGAAGAGGCAGATGAGCGGCGCGGCAGGCTTGCCGGGCTTCAACTCTAGCTTGACACCTAGCAGTGCATTTAATGCACTTTGTCCTAACTGCCAGAGTTAGCTATGATAGCACTGTTAGCTATCTAATCACCCCAAAATGACTGTTTTGCCACTGTGGTCACCCCTTAAGCTATAAAAGGAGGCCCGAAGCAACTGAGCTAGGGGTTCAGACTTTTAATCCTTCTACACTTGTACACACACACTGCTCTCCCCGAGGCGACCTTGCCGGGCTTGAGTACGTTGTGTCGTCGTGCTCCTCCAGATCAAACCACAAAAGCAGGAGTAGGGTTTTATGCTGCAAAGCGTCCCAAACCTGGGTAAAAGAGAGTTGTCATCACCGCGCTGCCCCCCCCCCCCCCACGCTGCTTCTGCTCTTTGTGCAATGTGACCATCCCCTCACCGAACCACAAAGGGGCACCCCTGTCCCATAGGTGATTGTGCTTCCACGCCGACATATGGGAAGAGGTGCTTTGTGATGGGTTCGATCTTGCGGTGCTCAATCTCAGTGACAGAAAGAGACATGACCCGCATGTATCGTTGATATTAAGGGTAACAAGATGGGATTTATTTCATACATGAGTTTATCTTGTCTACATCATGTCATCTTGCTTAATGCATTACTCCATTTTTTATGAACTTAATACACTAGATGCATGCTGGATAGCGGTCGATGTGTGGAGTAATAGTAGTAGATGCAGGCAAGAGTCGGTCTACTAATCTTCGACATGATGCCTATATACATGATCAGTGCCTTGGATATCATCATAATTATTTGAAGTTCCATCAATTGCCCAACAGTAATTTGTTTACCCACCATATGCTATTTTCTCGAGAGAAGCCTCTAGTGAAAACTATGGCCCCCGGGTCTATTTTCTATTGTATATTAAAACCAAAAATACCTTGCTGAATTATTTATTTATTTTGTATTTTTGTTAGATCTATTTATCAAAACCTATATAATTTTATCTTTCTCTTGACCGTTGAGGGATTGACAACCTCTCTACGCGTTGGGTTGCAAGTATTTGTTGTTTGTGTGCAAGTGTTGTTTACATAGTGTTGCTTGGTTCTCCTACTGGATTGATAACCTTGGTTTCATAACTGAGGGAAATACTTATCTCTAATGTATTGCATCATCCCCTCCTCTTCGGGGAAATCCCAACGCAGTTCACAAGTAGCACCCCCTACTGGTTCGATAAACCCTGGTTCTTAACTGAGGGAAATATTGTCTACCGTTGTGCTACATCACCTTTCCTCTTTGGGAAATCCAACAACTCCTACGAGAGTAGGAGAAGAATTTCTGGCGACGTTGCCGGGGAGACATCATCTACCAAATCAGGTGCCTTCGCACAAACACTTTCCTTTTACTTTTTTAATTTTCTTGTTTCTTGCCTTTTGTCTTTTTATTTGCCTTATCTTTTTTTTGCCAAAAAAATCTGAAATACCAAAAAAACTTGTGCTACTATTTCTTCATTTGTGGCCATCATGGCTATTTCTTTGCTAGTCGTTCCTAAGCCTGAGTTAGAAGTGCTTAATTTTAAACAAAGGGGCGGAGAGAGTTTAAAAGATGCTTGGCATAGGATTTGCGATGCTCAAAATAGATCTACCCCTAAGCAATCCACTATTGTTCTCCTCCGACATTTTTATGTTGGTGTTACTACTTGGTATAGATTTGTGCTTGATACTATTACTAGAGATAATATCTTGAGTGGTCATCGTTTGGATGCTTTTAGTTCTATGAAAATTTAGTGGGATCACCACCTCTTCAAGTTAATGAAACTAAATTAACATTGGAACAAATTATGCAACAATTGGATATCATTGAAAATGAAATGCCAACTATTGAGAAATTTGAAAATTTGGACAAAAAGGTTCATAATCAAGTAACTAAGTTAGGCTCTATGGTATGAAATGCTCTAAAATTGCTAAAAGAAAAGGAACCAATTACCGGTAGAGTAGAGCAAAGTCCAGCTATAATTGATAAGTTGGAGGAAGTTATTAATGTTTTGGGTTCAACTTTTTCTTCCATAAGAACTAGTGAGGAACTCCCTATAAATTAAAATATGAAACTTGTTTTTCCAAAGATCCTAAGCTTAATAAGTGTTGGAAATATGCTCTAGAGGCAATAATAATGTATTATTATATTTTCATGTTCATAATCAAGAGTTTATATTCTGTGCTATAACTGCTATGATCCTGGAATATGTGATTCAGTGGAAAACTCATATGCATGTGCGGAATGATAAATGGTAAAATAAGATTCCTAGTCTTGCCTCTAAGACTAGCTCAAGTTTTGTTGGTGATCATGTTTTTTGGATCTTAGGATATCATTAAGAGTAACAGTAATTGTCGTGGACTTGTCACGGCAGATGTCCTAGCAAAAGGACTTAGGTGTGGAGCCATCGCAACTTGGTTAGCTTAAAGGGGTTGAACGGGACAAAGGACACAGAGAGTTTACCCAGGTTCGGCCCCTCTCAATGAGGTAAAAGCCTACTCCTGCTTTCGGTTGTATTGCTTGAGTTTCGATTACCAGGGAGCGAATACGCTTGACCTAGTTCTCGATCGATTGTCTCTTGAGTTAACCCGCCGCCGGGTCACCCATTTATATACAGGTTGACGCCCGGCGGCTTACAAAGTCCCGGCCGGCTCACACAAACGTGACCGGCTCGGTTTCTAACTAAGCTTGCCTTACAAAACAAGTCAACATATGGCGACTCACCCCTTTGGGCCTCAAGTCGCCTCCGGGTCTTGGGCCTTAAATAGGCTTGCTCTATGAACCGCCATCTTCATGTCTTCTTGAACCTTACCGGGCCTCTTCGTCTTTAAGTCGCCAATGGCATGACCCGGCCCCTCCTGGGCGGGTCATACCTAGTAGTTATATCCCCAACATTAGGCCCCAGGTTGATTCAAACTTGTTCACATCAATCTTCACCACTTGACTTAGCAGAATCTTCCATTATCGATTCCTTATCCATTCACTGTAACCCGCCATGTCGCCATACCACGGAACCGCAGTAACCAGCCATGACATCATGCACATTAACTTCACACAAAGCCCAGGATATCCTCAATAGATCTTCATCTTAATAGACCTCCCGAAAATCGAGGCGTCCATATAGCCACATAATCATTTTTCGGCTTCCTCGATTCCCGCGCATGCCGTCTAGTTACTTCCTTATAAATAGGGATAGGGGGTCCTTCACTTTTTACCCCTGTCCTCACATCTTCTTCTTCCTCCTCGCAACTCCGCTGCGACCGAGCTCCGCCGCCGTCGTCCTTCGTCATCAGAACCAGCTCCGGCCGCAGCATCGACCTGAACAGACCAGAGAACTGCGGCGCACCTCCGTTGTTCATCAGCGTCAGTAAGTACTCACTTTTTCTCATGGCAGATCTACATTAGGGTTTTTTCCGTTCATCAGTGTTCTTCACTGTTCCTCATGTTCCTCTTAGAACGCGTAGTTTGATCTGAACTCAACGATGTAGTGGTGCGGTAGTAGTTTTAGCATCCCTTTCCAATCGCAAAAGGTATCCTTTCTGCACAAGATCCCATCTGAGCATCTGAGTTCTTCCACTGCCGCAACCTTAGGTTTAAGATTTATTTCCTTTTTTTGAACCGCTGTAGATCCAAAATCACAGAACTGATCCGCGGAACCTGTTTGTTCAATACTTAGTAAAATTCCACTTATAGATCTACAGATGCCTGTGAACTACAGCCATGCGGGCGACTTATATGATAGGCCGCAACCCGCCAAACACCATTAGTCCTTCATAGCACGTATTCTCTGCATACGAATTAGCCTTGCATAATGTGCTTACTTTTAAATCACTGGACGGCTTTAACAGCATAACCTTAATCCGGCAATATTTTCCTTTCTAGGCTTTTCATCAACAAAATGACCAAAACTGTTACTTCATGCAACTGGGTCACCTCTCGGGTCACAGAACAGACGTTGAATGAGTTTGTCCAAGTGGGTGCTTTAGCTGCAAAAAATGTTATCCACTGGAGAGTCCCAGGAACAGAGACCGCCCCTGTCCCACAAGCCGACGAAGTCATAGTTTTTACTGATCATATGCTCCAGGGGTTTACCCCACCCGGCTCAAAATTCTTTCGTGATGTGCTGCATTTATTCCAACTTCATCCTCAAGACATCGGGCCCAACTCAGTTTCAAATATTTGCAACTTTCAAGTTTTCTACGAAGTGTACCTTCAACAAGAGCCCACTGTAGAATTGTTCAGGGAATTTTATTACTTGAACCGCCAGACTGAGTTCACAGATGGGCCCAGCCTAGAAGTAGGTGGTATTTCAATTCAGAGGCGGAAAGAAGCCACCTTTCCTACCGCCGCACTTCCCAGTCATCCTAAGGACTGGAACCAGACTTGGTTTTATTACAAAGACACATCTCCAGAAGGAGAAAATCCTCTGCCGGGCTACCATGAACACCGGCTTAGTAACAGGCACCCTCTCCCAGAGCGGATCAGCACAGAAGAACGGGCCAAATATATGCCCATTTTTGGAAAGATCAGAGCCTTAATGGCCAATGGTTTGACTGGAGTCGATCTAGTTTGATGCTGGGTCGCATGGAGAATCTTACCCTTAAGCCGCCGGCCCGGCTTAACGTGTGAGTATACTGGCGATGTCAAAGATCCGCTGCGTTACTCTCCAATCCGTCTGGACGATAAACAAATCAACGATATGACCAAGAGTCTGCTCCATGAGAGTTTAGAGGCTTGCAGCAAAACGGGGCTGAATCCCTTCTGCACTCTTAACCCGGCTCCAGCCGTAAGTATTTTCGAGCAATTTTTACTAACTCATTATCTCTCACTTTACTTTTTCATCCTTACTTGATTTCCACAGGCTGACTCCCCCTTTTGGAGCAAGAAACTTCAGGACAAGCCAGCCAAGAAGGTCAGGACAAAATCCAAGGCTTCCAAGAAGCCCGCCAAGAAGAAGGCAGATGCAACTGATCTGTTTACTCTGGATGATGAGTCGGAGGTAGAACTTGATTCCCTTGGCTCTTTCTTTGTTCATCTTATTGACATTGATTACTATCAGGATGACGCGGAGGCCAGCCATGCAGATGGTGAAGAGGTAACTATTCTTTCCTCCGACTCAGAACCTCTGCCAAGACAGAAAGTTCGTCAAGCGAGCCGGAAAATAAGGTTTTCTCACCCTTTAGCTTACTTAGACCCCCACTTTATTTTGAAGAAGCAGCAGCATGAAGTCCGCCGCATGACCCGGAACAGCGGCGGTGGGAACCTCTCCTTCGGTTTACCCAACACACTGGCTCCTCGCAAACGCCGGGCAGAGGTTTCTCAGATTTCTGACTTAGCTTTTCCAAAAGCGGGTCTTATTTGACAACCCCTTAACCCTTCTGATTCAAACTATCAAGGAACTTCTCACTCCTCATCTGGTGATTCAACTGAGACTCAGATTCCCCTCTTCAAAGTCGCTCCTGGGTGAGTATATTAAACTTTTCTGCTTTAACACTTGTATAATGATATACTGATATCCTTATGTCTTACTTTCGGCGGTATAGCCAAACCCAGCAAGAAGTTGAAAGTGAATAAACCAGCCGAAGATCCCAAGATTGTTGAGCCAGAAACAACTATATCTGAAGCTTTTCAAAGTACTCCGGAGGCTGCTGCTGTTGAACTGCCACCAGAAGAGCACAATGTCACCATGGATTCCATGGATGTTAACCCGGTCAATGCTAAACCGCCAAGTCCCATCAAGCCTGCTGAAGAAGAGGCTGAAGATGTTATTGTTACCGGGGTTAGTTATACCGAGCCAGGCAACCCCACTGTCTTATCAAAACATAGCGCCAAGGAAGAATTTTCAGCTGCCGACAAGGGCAAGTGGAAACTGGACTTGGAGAGTTATGCCCAGTTTAACGCTCATGAGATTCATGCGGGTTATCTAAACCGCCTTCATACCAGCCGTGACTTTGAAGCCGGCCTAGTCAATCTGATGAAAGAACGCTTTGAGGTAAACATTGACACCCTTCTCATATAAATACCAACCGCCAAGTCTATAGGATACGAAAGAATTTGAGAATGTTGTAGACTTAAATGTCACCCATCTTGCAGTCCTTCGAAAGTACTCAAGATCCAAATGAGTAGCCCCCAAGGGCCGGCTTAAGCTACATAGCCAAGCCGGGACTTATAACCATGCTTATGAATAAATCCGAATATGTAGCCCCCAAGGGCTGGCTTAAGCTGCATAGCTAAGCCGGGACTTATCACCGTGCTTATGAATAAATCCGAATATGTTGCCCCCAAGGGCCGGCTTCCATTGAAGAAATTAACCGGGTCATTAAAGATTTGCCTTAAAAAAGAGCAATACGCATTAGCCCCCAAGTGCCAAGTAAAATACTTGTATTATGCTTGGGACTTCAAATAAGATGACTATAATGTTGCCTGTCTTTGTATATTGCAGGCTGAATTAAATACAAAAGAATCCCAAGTCACCGATCTGCGGCAAAACATCAAGTCCCAACAAGTAGAGACCGCAAAGGCCAAGTCAGAGCTGAAAACTGCCTTAGAAGAGACTGAAAAACTGAAAAGGGACTTCAGCGCTGAGAGAACCAACTGGGAAACTGAGAGGGCGGCTCTGTTGAAAAGAGCTGAAGATGCCGAGGTTGCGCTTAAACCGGTGACTGAAGAGTTATCCGGCTTGAAGCATCAGATTAATAGCATGATAGCTGCCATTTTTGGTAAGTAATTTTGTACTTTAATCTTTCACCGCCTAACGTATAACAACCATCAACCGATTTATCAATATCTTTGCTGGTGCAGGCCCCAGAAGTTCCAACCTGGGTCAAGACATGCGCGTGAAGCTTAAAGTTGCATACACCCTTGTGGAGCAGTTGTACACTGGTGCTCAACGGACCATTGCCGCTATCTCAGTGAAAAAACAACCACCTATATTTATCAAGGAAGTTTTGGACAAGTTATCCATCCTGCCTCAAAGAATTGAAGAAATCAAGCGATCATCCGTGAGAGCTGGTGCTATTACTGCTCTAAGCCGGGCAAAAGCATGGCAAGCAGAATTAGACCCAGAAGAGCTAGCCACCGGTTGTCCCAGCTTGAAAGAAGATGGGTCTCCCTTTCTTGCAGAGGATTTTGCCAAATGCGTAAGGGAAATGCGCCCTTTGGCAAGTAAATTGGCGGAAGAAACAGACTTGTCGAAATACTAGGCGGCTTACACCAAGGACAATTCAAAAGTAACATCACCGGCTTATGACGTCGTAGACCTCATCCCTCCAATACGTAAGCACACTTTTGCTCCTGACATTGATCCTTCCACCCTCATAGATGATGAGGCTGTATTCAAAGCCGTAACTGGCATCAATTGGACATCACCTAATTTCCAGCCAATGGATGACGAAGAAGAAGAAGAACAGGCGCAGGATGACCCGGAATCTTCAACCCGCCAGGACCAAAACAATTGACCAAAGGGCCGGCTTACAACCTGCCGTGTAGAATCTGTGCGCAGAAAACACTTAATTCTTTTGGGCCGTAAGACGCTTTGTAATAGGCTAGCTGAACACAATGATCTGCCATGCCATCGTGCATGTTTATCGTTTTTGTTTTGAAAACTTCTGATGAAAAACTTGATGTGCTACCGATGAGGCAAAAATTTCATCCTCCTTTCAAATGATCATATGAGTTCAAATGTTCCTGCATATATGTTTAAACAATATTCACCCTGGCGGTTTAAGCCATGGCGGGTCATAGTACCCAATAAAATATGTTCTAGCGACTTTAAAGTCTATAACCAGGGCGGGTTATCAAACCTTGCATATTCAGATAACAGGTAAAAACATACCTGTAAAATTGGTTCATACCGCCGGCTTACATCGCCGTATCCAATGAGGGCAACAACCCAAAGATTTATAAGCGCACAAGTTCAATTGCGCAATCAAAGTATACTGGCGACTTAACGTCCAAAGCCAGGACGGGTTATCAAAACCCCAAATATGCTCAAATATGAGTCATAAAGAATAAGGCTACATGGCCGGAATTGTTTGAAACCATACATTAATATGGTACAAGGATATGAATTCAAACAATGTTCAGAGAAAATAACAAATCAGAAAAAAGAAACAAGGCTTTGATAGGCCGCCAAGCCGAAATTTCAAGTGCTTTCATGGGCCGCACAGCCACTGAGTTAATCCTTCATTCAAACCTGTAAGCCGGCCCTCACATGACCAACCGCCGTTTTAACCTCAACAAGTTCAGGGTCTTTATTACAAGATTGACTGTTGAGAGTACAGCGGGTCATTCCAGGATTACCTGGGCAGAGTGACAAGGATATACAGGCAGGATAACCCAGAATTTGGTGTTTACACCCGGCATACAAGCCGATCAAGAGGGTAAGTATAGCTATGTTCATTGAACAAGAAGCCCCCAAGTGACCTATAATAAGCCCTCAAGGCAGGATACCTATGTTTGAACTGCGCACTGCAGCAAGTTCTCTTTGGTAACCTTTAACTTGGGCAGGAAGCCCCCAAGCAATTTGTAACAAGGCGTGTAAGCCGGATCAAGAGGGTAAGCACAGCTATGCTCATTGAGCAGGAAGCCCCCAAGTGATCTTATGAACCGACAATAAAGACTCAGATATTCAGAAATGAAACGATAGAGGCCCTGAATTATCAGGGATGCCGGCTTTATTATACTGATCATAATATATACATTGATGGAAGTCTATACAACACAAGAGCCGGTGGCTCAGGTGTAATAAGGCCGAAGATGAGCAATGTTCCAAGGCCGGCGGGTCTCCTCCTCCAATGTGCGTGAGTCCTTGTGGTCTCGGATGTCAATGAGGTAATATGACCCGTTGTTCAGATATTTGCTGACCACAAAGGACCCTTCCCAAGGTGGGGATAATTTGTGCATATCTGTTTGATCCTGGAGGAGCCGGAGCACCAAATCCCCTTCTTGAAAGGTCCGGGTTTTAACCCGGCAACTATGATAGCGACGCAAATCTTGCTGGTAAATTGCCGAACGAGCCGCCGCAAGGTCACGCTCCTCCTCCAGGAGGTCGAGAGCATCTTGACATGCTTTTTTGTTATCAGCTTCAACATAAGCCGCTACACGGGGCGAGTCGTGACGGATGTCACTGGGAAGAACCGCATCTGCTCCGTAAACCATGAAGAAGGGCGTATAACCCGTGGATCTGTTGGGGGTAGTATTAATACTCCAAAGCACTGAGGGTAACTCTTCCACCCAACAACCCGGCGTCCTCTGCAAAGGGACCATAAGCTGGGGCTTTATGCCTCTTAAGATTTCTTGATTGGCCCTTTCGGCTTGACCATTGGACTGGGGGTGAGCCACTGATGAAACGTCAAGACGAATATGCTCTCGCTGACAGAACTCTTTCATAGCACCCTTGGACAGATTAGTACCATTATCAGTTATGATGCTATGCGGGTAGCCAAAACGGAAAATCACCTTTTTAAGAAATTGAACCGCCGTTGCCGCATCACACTTGCTGACCGGCTCTGCCTCAACCCACTTAGTAAATTTGTCAACCGCCACCAAAAGGTGGGTCTTTTTGTCCTTGGATCTCTTGAAAGGTCCAACCATATCTAGCCCCCAGACTGCAAACGGCCAAGTGATCAGAATCATCCTTAATTCTTGAGCCGGCACATGAGCTCGTCTGGAAAATTTCGGACAGCCATCGCACTTGCTAACCAGATCTTCTGCGTCAGCATGAGCCGTCAGCCAATAAAACCCATGAAAAAAAGCCTTAGCCACGAGAGACTTAGAGCCGGCATGATGGCCACAATCTCCTTCATGAATCTCTCTTAGAATCTCACGGCCCTCCTCAGGAGAAATACAACGCTGAAACACCCCTGTGACACTGCATCGGTGTAACTCACCATTGACAATGGTCATTGACTTAGACCACCGGGTTATTTGCCTGGCCAAAGTTTCATCCTCAGGTAACTCTCCCCGGGTTATATAAGCCAAATATGGAACTGTCCAATCAGGAATAACATGAAGAGCCGCCACCAACTGCGCCTCCGGGTCAGGGACATCAAGGTCCTCTTCCGTAGGCAATTTAACTGAAGGATTATTCAGAGTATCAAGAAAGACATTAGGTGGTACCGGCTTACGCTGAGATCCCAGCCGGCTTAAAGCATCATCCGCCTCATTTTTCCTGTGATCAACATGTTCCACTTGATAACCCTTGAAATGACCAGCAACACCGTCAACCGCCCGGCGATAAGCCGCCATGAGTGGGTCTTTGGAATCCCAAGTTCTTGAGACTTGCTGAGCCACCAGATCAGAATCCCCAAAACACCTGACCCGGCTGAGGTTCATCTCTTTGGTCATCCGAAGACCTGGAGTAAGGCCTCATATTCAGCTGCATTGTTAGTACAAGGAAACATCAGCCTTAAGACATAACAGAACTTATCACCTCATGGGGAAGTCAAAATAACTCCAGCCCCCGAGCCTTTCAACTGCCTGGATCCATCAAAATGAATAGTCCAATATGTATTATCAGGCTTCTCCTCAGGCATCTGCAACTCTGTCCAGTCATTGATAAAGTCTACCAGTGCCTGAGATTTGATGGCTGTCCGGGGCATATACTTTAACCCATGGGGTCCAAGCTCAATGGCCCACTTGGCCACCCAGCCTGTAGCTTCTCTGTTCTGAATAATATCCCCTAGAGGAGCAGAACTGACCACAGTAATGGATGACCATGGAAATAATGCTTCAGTTTGCGACTAGCCATGAACACTCCATAAACTAGCTTCTGCCAATGTGGGTACCTTTGCTTAGATTCAATTAATACCTCACTGGCATAGTAAACCAGCCTTTGAACCGGATATTCCTTGCCGGATTCCTTTCTCTCCACCACAACTGCCACGCTGACGGCTCTGCTGTTAGCAGCCACATATAAAAGCAAGGGCTCCTTATCAATAGGAGCTGCAAGAACCGACGGCTCAGCCAACTGTTTTTTAAGCGCCTCGAACGCCTGATTGGCAGCATCACTCCAGACAAAATGATCTGTTTTCTTCATCATCTGGTATAGAGGAATAGCCTTTTCTCCCAGACGGCTTATAAACCGTCTTAAAGCCGCAACACGACCCGCCAAACGCTAGACATCGTTAACACATGTCGGTTTATCCAAAGAAGTGATAGCCTTGATTTTCTCCGGGTTAGCTTCAATGCCTCTCTCAGAGACCAAAAAACCCAAAAGCTTGCCAGCTGGTACACCAAAGACACATTTGGCCGGGTTAAGCATCATTTTGTAGACCCGAAGATTGTCAAAGGTTTCTTTCAGATCATCTAACAAGGTCTCCTTCTTCCTGGATTTCATAACAATATCATCCACATAAGCATGAACATTACGCCCAATCTGGCCGTGGAGGCAATTCTGAACACAACGCTGATAAGTCGTCTGGGCACTCTTGAGCCCAAAAGGCATAGACACATAGCAGAAGGCTCCAAAGGGAGTGATGAAAGCTGTCTTCTCCTGGTCCTTAACTGCCATCTTGATCTGATGATAACCAGAATAAGCATCCAAAAAACTCAAACGCTCACAACCCGTCGTAGCATCAATGATCTGATCAATACGAGGGAGAGCAAAAGGATCAGCCGGACAGGCCTTATTAAGGTCCATGTAATCCACACACATACGCCAAGTGCCGTTCTTCTTAAGTACCAGCACCGGGTTAGCCAACCATTCAGGATGAAAAACTTCAACAATAAACCCAGCCGCCAAGAGCCAGGCCACCTCTTCACCAATGGCCTTGCGTCTCTCTTCATTAAAACGACGAAGGAATTGCTTGACCGGTTTAAACTTTGGAACAATATTGAGAGTGTGCTCAGCGAGTTCCCTCGGTACACCTGGCATGTCTGAAGGCTTCCATGCAAATATGTCCCGGTTCTCACGGATGAACTCGATGAGCGCGCTTTCCTATTTCGGATCCAAGTTGGCACTTATAATGAACTATTTGGATGAATCGCCAGGGACAAAATCGACCTGCTTGGTATCATCTGCTGACTTAAACTTCAACAAGGGGTCATGCTCTATGGTTGGCTTCTTCAAAGGGGTCATATCCGCCGGGTCAACATTTTCCTTGTAAAACTTCAACTCCTCTGTTGCACAAACAGCCTCAACATAGGCAGCATCGCCTTCTTCACATTCCAAAGCTATCTTCCTGTCACCATGCACCATGATGGTACCCTTATGACCTGGCATTTTAAGCTGCAAGTAAACATAACAAGGCCGTGCCATAAATTTGGCATAAGCCGGTCGTCCAAACAGGGCGTGATAAGGGCTCTTAATCTTGACCACCTCAAAAGTCAATGTTTCAGCCCTATAATCATGCTCATTGCCAAAAGCCACTTCCAAGGCTATCTTACCCACCGGATATGAAGACTTACCAGGCACCACCCCATGAAAAATGGTAGAAGACGGCTTAAGATCTTTGTCATTCAAATTCATGCGGCGAAAAGTATCATAATAAAGGATGTTGATACTGCTGCCCCCATCCATGGGCACCTTTGTGAACTTGTATCCTCCAACCTGAGGAGCGACCACCAAAGCCAGCTGACCCGGGTTGTCAACCCAGGGCAGGTGATCCTCACGGCTCCATATAATGGGCTGCTCAGACCATCGCAAGTATCGAGGGACTGCCGGCTCAACCACGCTCACTGCTCGTTTATGAACCTTCTGGTCTCGCTTGCATAAACTCGTGGTAAAAACATGATATTGGCCACTATTTAGCTGCTTTGGATTGCTCTGGTAGCCGAACTACTGCTGTTGATTACCCTGACTAGGCTGTTGATTAAAACCGCCTTGATTGCCTTGGCCTTGAAACCTAGAGTTTGAGCCACCACCTCCAAAGCCAGGCCCGTGAGAGCCGGATCCTGACCCGCCATTCGGGCCATGATGGTCTTGATAAAAACCGGAATTCCTATACTCCTTCATGATGAAACAATCTTTCCACAGATGAGTAGCCGGCTTATCCTGAGAACCGTGCTTTGGGCAAGGCTGATTCATTATCGCCTCAAGGTTGAACTTTGGCCCGCCAAACCGGGGCATCGATGATTTCCCCTTCCGATGCTGATTGTTATTCTGTGTGTTGGTATTAGTCACGAAATCTAAACCACCATCGGCTTGCTTGCGTTTACCATTATTGCCCTGGTTCTGACCCGCCGTATTGTGCTGCTGCCCCTTACCATTCTTCTTCCCCTTGCCAGGCTTCTCCTCATCAGACTCAGGGTCTTTAGTGTTATCAGAGTCGGCATATTTGATGAGAGCCGCCATGAGCTCTCCCATGTCGTTGCAGTGGCGCTTGAGTCGCCCCAGCTTCTGTTTGAGGGGAACGAACCGGCAATTTTTCTCCAAAATTAGGACGGCTGAGCCAGCGTTGATGCTTTCCGACGAGTGGATAATGGCTGAGATCCGGCGTACCCAATGGGCTGTTGACTCATCCTCCCTCTGGATACAGGTGTCTAAATCAAGAATCGACGTAGGCTGCTTGCATGTGTCCTTGAAGTTCTGAATAAAGCGCGTCTTCAATTCAGCCCATGAACTAACGGAGTTAGGGGGCAATCCCTTTAGCCAGGTGCGGGCCGGCCCATCCAACACCATGGTGAAATACTTAGCGCACACAGCGTCATTGACGTCCAACATCTCCATGGCCAGTTCATAGCTCTCAATCCAAGCCTCCGGGGGTTGATCTGCTGCGTAATTGGGCACCTTGCGGGGGCCCTTGAAATCCTTTGGCAGACGCTCGTTATGCAAAGCTGGCACAAGACACGGCACACCTACGGTCCTAGAAGTCATCCCAGCTTCTACAGACACCGATGGGTTATGCTGAGGTTGCTGGTGAACCGCCAGCTGAGCTGCTAGCTCCGCCTCCCGACGTGCCCTGGCCTGATCCACCAAAGTCTGAGCATTGTTATCAGCGCATGGCGGGTCATGCCCACGGGGCTGGTTACGGTGCCGCTCGCTACTCGAAACCGCCGGCGACTCGACACGCCGGCTATAACTTCGGCTAGGGCGTGGGGTTGAATGAATCCGCTCCTGGCTATATGATTAGGCCGCCTGTTGAGCCACCGCGGTCTAAAGAAGTTCCACAGCTTTCCGCGCCTCAACCGCCGCAGGAGACTCGCCTTGTACCGGGAGAGCCACCAGCCGCGACGCCGCAGCAATCATGTTATCCAGAGGGTTAGAATAATGACCCGGCGGTGTCAACACCTGCTGAGGTGGGGTTACATTCAGACAAGGCGGGTCGGCAATACGTGGTTGAGCCGTTGCCCCGGTCACGAGCGCCTCGACAGCCTGGGTTACCTCAGGCGGATTACTCGGTCTGGCCCCAGGGGTGTTGAAAAGATTCCTCGCATCGTACTCCAAAGGTAGACGACTCTGGTGCCTCCTTCGCAGAACAGCGTTGGATGCATTCTGATCCAGGCTTAACCGGAAATTCTCCGCTTGAATCTGTTGTGACTCGGCGTCCAGGGCGGCTCGTTCTGTCACCATCCTAGCATTCTCAGTGTTAAGCTCAACTTTGGCCTGAGCTATCTCATCCCGCAGTTTTGCTATGTCCACCTTATGCTGTGCTTGAGTCATCGGGGTCACCTCCGCCTCGAACAGAGTTGCCAAAGCGCCCAAGAGCTCGGACAAAACCTGAGCCGGCGAGCGCACAGAGCCACTCGCTCCGGCCGTCGCCTCGGCCATTGAACCGAAAGTCAAAGCCGCAGCAGTTGATGAATTGAGCACCGGTTGTGTGCCGGCCATGAAGATCGCGACTCTGTTCGGCGGCTCATAGGGGCCCGGAATACTGTCGCCATCAGAACAGCCCCCAAGCCTGCCGTCTTGCAGTTGATACATTGAACTGGTCTCACCGGTTGAGGACTCATCATCAGAGTAGATGGCCGTCTCTCCACCAGATACAGATCCTTCCTCAAGATCCGCTCCGTGAGTAAAACCAACAAAAGCGTGCTTCATGACGGTTTGAATCTTGGCGGGTCACGCCCGCCGAGCCATCTCGATGATGTCGGTGCAGGTGTCCGGCTCAGGCTCTGACTCGCCAACCTTGCCGATGAAGATGTGGATTCCGCCAAAGGGGACCCGGTACCCGTATTCGATTGAATCGGCCTCAGGGCCCCAGCCGGCGTCGTCGATGTAGATTTTGCCGCGGCGACTCTTGGTCATCCGGCCCACGGCATATCCCTTGATCCCTGAGAAGCATCCCTTCAAGAACTCGAAACCACTGTGCGCCAGCCCCACGGTGGGCGCCAACTGTCATGGACTTGTCACGGCAGATGTCCTAGCAAAAGGACTTAGGTGTGGAGCCATCACAACTTGGTTAGCTTAAAGGGGTTGAACGGGACAAAGGACACAGAGAGTTTACCCAGGTTCGGCCCCTCTCAATGAGGTAAAAGCCTACTCCTGCTTTCGGTTGTATTGCTTGAGTTTCGATTACCAGGGAGTGAATACGCTTGACCTAGTTCTCGATCGATTGTCTCTTGAGTTAACCCGCCGCCGGGTCACCCTTTTATATACAGGTTGACGCCCGGCGGCTTACAAAGTCCCGGCCGGCTCACACAAACGTGACCGGCTCGGTTTCTAACTAAGCTTGCCTTACAAAACAAGTCAACATATGGCAGCTCACCCCTTTGGGCCTCAAGTCGCCTCCGGGTCTTGGGCCTTCAATAGGCTTGCTCTATGAACTGTCATCTTCATGTCTTCTTGAACCTTACCGGGCCTCTTCGTCATTAAGTCACCAATGGCATGACCCGGCCCCTCCTGGGCGGGTCATACCTAGTAGTTATGTCCCCAACAGTAATCCTAAAAACAACATCGAGAGTATGACGTTAGAAGAATGATCATATTGAATCGACCCAAACTTGTTTGTTATATTTTGAGGTAATATGGTCAGAAGTCAATTGTTATAACATAGAGTGTTAACATGTGATTTAGTTCCTAGACCATAAGACTATCGTAGTCACTTCTTACCATACGATAAACTTTGGGATTGCTCAAACATCATCTCTAACTAGGTGATCATAACGACAACTTACAGGTTCATCGGAAAGTTTGACAAGGGGCTATATAGCTCGAGAATGGGATTTTATCCTGTGATGACGAAGAGATATTCTTAGGGCCCTCTCGGTGTGATAACATCCATCTGGCTAGACATAAGTGACAATGTCACGGGGATGCCGGAGCATATCAATGAGAAAGAAGAACAAAAACAGTAATGATGTGTATGACTCAAGAGGATACCAATATATCTCAGGTTTTGTAAAGCATCACGAAGCAAAGGGAACATCACATGATAACCAAAGGTTCAGTCGAATGTCATTCCCGTACTCATAGGGATCGATATGGACGTCCATGGTTCCGCTATCGATCATTGAACAAAGGGGTTTTGTTCATGTCTATGTTTTACCGAACCTATAGGGTCACAAGGTTAAGGTAATCATCATCTGCTGAGTGTTAGTAGGACGGGAGTAACGAGGATATATTTGTGAAATTGTTACATTAATATTCAAAATAGTTTCAAGAGGAACCGAAAGCGTTTCTAGGTCACTAGAAGCGTTTCAGAGTTTATTGGGCAATACCGGGTATTACCGACAAATAATATATAAGTAAAAATGTTCAAGAGATGTTAAATTAATAATAAAAGGCTCTAATAATAGTTATGAGACTTTTATATTTAATTAAATATCAACGGGCCTTAAAAGGCCAAGTGTTGAAAAGCTACTTGGGCCACTTGGGCCCAAGTGGAGGTGGCGCCCCCTTCTCCCACTTGGGAAGGGAGGGGAGGCCGAATTGGAGGGGAAGTCCCCCTCCTCTTGGTTGGCCAAGGGAGAAGACTTTCCCCCTTTGTGTGGAGCGTCCTCACCTCTCTCCAGCCCATATATACTAGAGGTTTTGGCACTTTTGACTACACAAGTTTTGGAGCCTCCTCTAGTTTTCTAGTTATAGTTCTACTTAGTCCTAGTTGATCAATTAGAGCTTGACCTATATCCTCTAATCCTCATAATTACAAGCCCAATGTGGTTCTAATCTCCTCCTTATAATTCTCCAGCGACGATTAGCTCTGGACGGTGAAGCGTTGCCAGATCGTGAAGACCGTATGCTTGCAACTCGTAGAGAGGCCCATGCTTTCGGTCTTCCATTAGAGGGACTATTAGTGGGTGGTTCGCGGGATTGTTCATCTACGGTTCGAGCGAATCCAGGTACGATCTACACCGACTCGTCTTCTTCCACTGCAACCCGGAGTCGATAACAATCAAATCCAAACCGTTAATGCATCTTCATATTGTTCCTGGGTGATCGTAGTGCATTTTTTTTTGTTTTCTACTTCGTTTCCCAACAATGAGGGTGCTTCTTCGAATAAGGAGAAGGGAGATCTAAAAATGATGAGTGTTCACCCTAATTTCATAAAGATAAAAAAGGAACCTATCTTTGACACCAACCTTTTGGAATTTGTGCCTAGAAGTGTTATGATTAATAGAATGCTTGCTAATTCTCCTAAGAAATCAAGTTGCCTTATTGAGAGGTTAAAAGATGATAATACTTGATAGATTGCATTATGCTTAGCTAAGGGTATTAAATGCTCTGAGCGAAAAAAATTGACATAAATGCTCTTCGCTGCGTTTGGATGTCTGTATTGAAGGCCTCCGTATTGAATTAAATTGGTTACAATCCCAATTCAGCGAGGAAACTGCAATAAACATGAATACAAATTCACTTGTTTGGATGCTCATTGAATTGGTTCTTGGAATCTCAGTGAAGTTTCAATACCAAATCATGTTTGGATGGCAAACTATGAAGTTGGGTATAGTGCTATGTTCTGTATGCATCAAACTAAAATTTGTACATTGTGTGTGTGACTATAATTTGTTCCAACCACATGACACACTGCCAATACAAATGACATACTGGCTGGATTTAATAGATTGGGGTATGTTTTTTTAAACAATTTTTAAGCTTATTCATGGACATTCATGAGCCATGTTTGTTAATTGCTTAGGCCCTGTTTGGCAATCAGAAAACTTTTACACCCGTCATCATTTTTCGGTTGTAAATTACCAGCCCCGGATGGAAACCAGTGTAAGATTATACACTTGTAAACCCAGCAAATACCAAATTCAATACAGACATCCAAACGCAGCATTAGAGTATCTACAACCGGACCCCTCAAACCCGTCTCAAACGCCCGGGCATGCCGCCCGGTCACAATTTTTTGACCCAGACGGGCCTCTCAAACAGCCCTCAAACGCCCGGGCTGACCGGCACCTCCCATATCCATCCCAAATATGGGGCGGATATGGGGGCGCCCGGGCACGCCCACCACGTCGGACCCGACAGCCCGACCCCACTCCAAATTGCACCAAATCCACCAAACCCTTCCTCCTCCTCCCGCCGCCCTCCAACCATTCCCGCGCCTGGACCCTCGCCGGCCTCCACCCTTGCTCCCAATCCTCACCTCCGGTCCCAATCCACCACCGGAGATGTCGTCCAGCCCAATCCACACCGCCTCGATGGAGACGCAGTCCGACTCATCTGTGGGAGGCACGGTGTCGTCGGCGGTGACTTGCAAGGCGGAGAACGTCGCCCGCAAGTTGCGGTGACACCTACAGCGAGAGAGGGAGGCGACGGTGGCATCACAGGGAGGTTCGGACATGGTGGAGCAGTTGTCTCCTCCGCCGTGCCCGGATCCCCGCACCCCTTCCCTCCAAGCGCCTACGCGGATTACGCTGTCCACCCTATTTAGGACACAGGATGATCCGAGCACTGGTTGGGCCATTCTGAAGAGCTTTCCGCCATGCAGATGTCGGCGGTCGACGTGTCTGACTCGCCGCAGCTCGTTCGGGCGTGGATGAGCACGGGCTCCGGCAGTGCCCGGGCTGCCCTCAACATGTTCGATGAAATGATCGAACAAGAGTCGGTACGTTTTCTTTACTCTTGTCCGATCATATTTTAAAATAGACCACTAGTTCATTTGCTCATGATGAATGCTTGCAAATTTGAATCATGTAGGAGGCGTTCTTGTTGAACACGATCAATGACAATGAAGAACAACCGACCGAAATGGAGTATGAATTGGAGGCCACCACCGCATTTGAAGTTGGGACAACATCCGATCCCAATCCAAGCAAGAAGAAGAAGACCAAGACGCCGAAGGCAAGAGATCTGGCATTCTCAAGATTTGAGGACATCTTGTTGGTCAAAGCTTGGTTGGCGACAATGATGGATCCAATATGCAGCACCGAGCAAAAGGGGAACACCTATTGGACGAAGATTTGGAAGGAGTACCACGAGCAAAAGGAGTATGTGGTGCCACATCCTATCGTGACCACTTGCAATGTGGCATCTCTCCAACATCGTTGGGGGATCACTCAAGGGAAGTGAACAAGTATGTCGGCTACTACTCACAAGTGACCAAACGCCCTCAAAGTGGGATGGGAGTAGCAACTCTCGTAAGCTCGATTGCCTCATCTTGTTGTCCATTGCATATGCTTCTTGTGTTTGTATTCTCGTGCTCATACATATGTTGTTCGCTAGACGGCGGTGGCCTCCACTTTGTATCACGAGGTGGAGAAGAAGCCATTTGCGTTTAGCCATTGTTGGGTCATATTGAATGGCAAGCCAAAGTGGAACCAAGTTGTGGCTGACCTCAAGTCCGGCAAGAAGAGGAATGATGGATCAAGCTCCAACCAATCAATTGGGTTGGACGATGAAGAGGACGACATTGTCGTGGAGAATGAAAAAGCCACCGTGCCAAAGGACAACCGCCAAGTCATGGGAAACAAGTGGGAGAAGGCACGTGCCACCCGTGATGCCGCGGCTACCAAAATGTCATCAACATGGACGGGCATTTTTTCTGTGAGGGAGAGCAAGAAGGAGGAGAGGTACAAGCTCATGTTGAATGCGCAAAAGGAAAGGATGGAGTGGGACCGCAAGAGGGCGGAGAAAAATCTCGAAATTGAGAGGGAGAAGATCGAGTTGGAGAAGCAATAAGCGCCGATCAAATGGGAGCTCGAGAAGGCCAAGACATTTGGCGACATAGAGCTTGAGAAGGAGAGGTTGCAACTCGCACGGCACGTGGAAGATGCGAGGATAATGTTGGCGGATGAGACCCTCTATGATGAGCATTCGAAGAAATGGCTTGCGGACTGTTGGGAAATGTTGCATGAAAACAAAAAAAAATCTATGCACACGCAATGATCTATCCATGGAGATGCATAGCAACGAGGGGGAGAGTGTGTCTAGTTACCCTCGTAGACCGTAAGCGGAAGCGTTTCACAACGCGGTTGATGTAGTCGAACTTTCTTCGTGCTCCAACCGATCTAGTACCGAACGCACGGCACCTCCGCGTTCTGCACACGTTCATCTCGGTGACGTCCTCGCCTTCTTGATCCAGCAAGACGAGCGAAGTAGTAGATGAGTTCCGGCAGCACGACGGTGTGGTGACGGTGATGGTGATGCGATCTCCGCAGGGCTTCGCCTAAGCATTAAGAAAATATGACCGAGGGAGAAAACTGTGGACGGGGGCGCCGTACACGGCTAAGACAATGTTGTCCTTGTGTGATGCCCCCCCCCCATGTATATATAGGTGGGAGGGGAGAGGAGGCAGCCTAGGGCATCCAGGGCGCGCCCCAAGGGGCTGGCCACCGGCCCTAGGGCTCCTGCCCTCCCCTTTCCTTGTATGAAGAAGGGGGAAGGAAAGAGGGGGAGAGGGAAGGAAGGGGGAGTCCTACTCCACACATTCCTTTCCCTCCCCTCTTTCCTTCTCCTCCTCATAGGCCGGCCTGCTATGGGGGCGCACCAGCCCCTTGTGGGATGGTGTGTTCCCTCTCTTGGCCCATAAGGCCCATAACTTTGTCGGGGGTGCCAGGAACCCCTTCCGGTGACCCGATAAGTACCCGGTACCCCCCGAAACACTTCCGGTGTCTGAATACCATCATCCTATATATCAATATTTACCTCTCGACCATCTCGAGACTCCTCGTCATGTCCGTGATCTCATCCGGAACTCCGAACAATATTCGGTCACCAAATCACATAACTCATATAATACTATATCGTCATCGAACGTTAAGCGTGCGGACCCTACGGGTTCGAGAACTATGTAGACATGACCGAGACACCTCTCTGGTCAATAACCAATAGCGGAACCTGGATGCCCATATTGTCTCCTACATATTGTACAAAGATCTTTATCGGTCGAACCGTTATGACAACATACGTAATTCCCTTTGTCCATCGGTATGTTACTTGCCCGAGATTAGATCGTCGATATCTTCATACCTAGTTCAATCTCGTTACTGGCAAGTATCTTTACTCATTCCGTAATACATCACCTCGTGACTAACTCCTTAGTCGTTTGCTTGCAATCTTATGATGTGTATTACCCAGAGGGCCCAGAGATACCTCTCCGATACTCGGAGTGACAAATCCTAGTCTCGATCTATGCCAACTCAACAAAACACCTTCGGAGATACCTATAGAGCATCTTTATGATCACCCAGTTACGTTGTGACATTTGATAGCACACAAGGTATTCCTCTGGTATCCGGGAGTTGCATAATCTCATAGTCGAAGGAATATGTATTTGACATGAAGAAAGCAATAGCAATAAAACTTGAACGATCATTATGCTAAGCTAACGAATGGGTCTTGTCCATCACATCATTCTCCTAATGATGTGATCCCGTTATCAAATGACAACACATGTCTATGGTTAGGAAACCTTAACCATCTTTGATCAACGAGCTAGTCTAGTAGAGGCTTACTAGGGACACGGTATTTGTTTGTGTATCCACACATGTATTTAGGTTTCCGATCAATACAATTCTAGCATGAATAATAAACCTTTATCATGAATAAGGAAATATAAAATAACAACTTTATTATTGCCTCTAGGGCATATTTCCTTCAGTCTCCCACTTGCACTACAGTCAATAATCTAGATTACATTGTAATGAATCTAACACCCATGGAGTCTTGGTGCTGATCATGTTTTGCTCGCGGAAGAGGCTTAGTCAATGGGTCTGCCACATTCAGATCCGTATGTATCTTGCAAATTTCTATGTCTCCATCCTTGACTTGTTCACGAATGGAGTTGAAGCGTCTCTTGATGTGTTTGGTTCTCTTGTGAAACCTGGATTCATTCGCCAAGGCAATTGCTCCAGTGTTATCACAAAAGATTTTCATAGGACCCGATGCACTAGGTATTACACCCAGATCGGATACGAACTCCTTCATCCAGATTCCTTCATTTGCTGCTTTCGAAGCAGCTATGTACTCCGCTTCACACGTACATCCCACCACGATGCTCTGCTTGGAATTGCACCAACTGACAGCTCCACCTTTCAATATAAATACGTATCCGGTTTGTGACTTAGAGTCATCTAGATCAGTGTCAAAGCTAGCATCGGCGTAACCATTTACGACAAGCTCTTTGTCACCTCCATAAACAAGAAACATATGCTTGGTCCTTTTCAGGTACTTCAGGATGTTCTTGACCGCTGTCCAGTGATCCACTCCTGGATTACTTTGGTACCTCCCTGCCAGACTTATGGCAAGGCACACATCAGGTCTGGTACACAGCATAGCATACATGATAGAACCTATGGCTGAGGCATAGGGAATGACTTTCATTTTCTCTCTATCTTCTGCAGTGGTCGGGCTTTGAGTCTGACTCAACTTCACACCTTGTAACACAAGCAAGAACCCTTTCTTTGACTGATCCATTTTGAACTTCTTCAAAACTTTGTCAAGGTATGTGCTTTGTGAAAGTCCTATTAAGCATCTTGATCTATCTCTATAGATCTTGATGCCCAATATATAAGCAGCTTCACCGAGGTCTTTCATTGAAAAACTCTTATTCAAGTATCCTTTTATGCTATCCAGATATTCTATATCATTTCCAATCAACAATATGTCATCTACATATAATATCAGAAATGCTACAAAGCTCCCACTCACTTTCTTGTAAATACAGGCTTCACCGAAAGTCTGTATAAAACCATATGTTTGATCACCTCATCAAAGTGTATATTCCAACTCCGAGATGCTTGCACCAGTCCATAGATGGATCGCTGGAGTTTGCACACTTTGTTAGCACCTTTAGGATCGACAAAACCTTCTGGTCGCATCATATACAACTCTTATTTAAGAAATCCATTAAGGAATGCAATTTTGACGTCCATTTGCCAGATTTCGTAATCATAAAATGCGGTAATTGCTAACATGATTCGGACGGACTTAAGCATCGCTACGGGTGAGAAAGTCTCCTCGTAGTCAACCCCTTGAACTTGTCAAAAACCTTTTGCGACAAGTCGAGCTTTGTAGACAGTAACATTACCATCAGCGTCAATCCTCTTCTTGAAGATCCATTTATTCTCTATGGCTTGCTGATCTTCGGGCAAGTCCACCAAAGTCCACACTTTGTTCTCATACATGGATCCTATCTCAGATTTCATGGCCTCAAGCCATCTGTCAGAATCTGGGCTCATCATAGCTTCTTCATAGTTTGTAGGTTCACCTTGGTCTAATAACATGACTTCCAGGACAGGATTACCGTACCACTCTGGTGCGGATCGTGCTCTGGTTGACCTACGAGGTTTAGTCGCAACTTGATCTGAAGTTTCATGATCATTATCATTATCTTCCTCTCTAGTTGGTGTAGGCATCACGGGAACGGTTTTCCGTGATGTGCTACTTTCCAATTCAAGAGAAGGTACAATTACCTCATCAAGTTCTACTTTCCTCCCACTCACTTCTTTCGAGAGAAACTCCTTCTCTAGAAAGGTTCCATTCTTGGCAACAAAGATCTTGCCTTCGGATATGTGGTAGAAGGTGTACCCAATTGTATCTTTAGGGTATCCTATGAAGACGCACTTCTCCGATTTGGGTTCGAGCTTATCAGGCTGAAGCCTTTTGACATAAGTGTCGCAATCCCAAACTTTAAGAAATGACATATTAGGTTTCTTGCCAAACCACAGTTCATACGGTGTCGTCTCAACGAATTTAGACGGTGCTATTTAACTTGAATGCAGCTGTCTCTAATGCATAACCCCAAAATGATAGTGGTAAATCGGTAAGAGACATCATAGATCGCACCATATCTAATAAAGTACGGTTACGACATTCGGACACACCATTACGCTATGGTGTTCCAGGTGGCGTGAGTTGTGAAACAATTCCACATTGTTTTAAATGAAGGCCAAACTCGTAACTCAAATATTCGCCTCCGCGATCAGATAATAGAAACTTTATTTTCTTGTTACAATGATTCTCCACTTCACTCTGAAATTCTTTAAACTTTTCAAATGTTTCAGACTTGTGTTTCATTAAGTAGATATACCCATATATGCTCAAATCATCTGTGAAGGTTAAAAAATAATGATACCCGCCGCGAGCCTCAACACTCATTGGACCGCATACATCGGTGTGTATTATTTCCAATAAGTCATTAGCTCGCTCCATTGTTCCGGAGAACGGAGTTTTAGTCATCTTGCCCATGAGGCATGGTTCGCAAGTATCAAATGATTCATAATCAAGTGATTCCAAAAGTCCATATGTATGGAGTTTCTTCATGCGCTCTACACCAATATGACCTAAATGGCAGTGCCACAAATATGTTGCACTATCATTATCAACTTTACATCTTTTGGCATCAATATTATGAATATGTGTATCACTACAATCGAGATTCAACAAGAATAGACCACTCTTCAAAGGTGCATGACCATAAAAGACATTACTCATATAAATAGAACAACCATTATTCTCTTATTTAAATGAATAACCGTCTCGCACTAAACAAGATCCAGATATAATGTTCATGCTCAACGCTGGCACCAAATAACAATTATTCAGGTCTAAAACTAATCCCAAAGGTAGATGTAGAGGTAGCGTGCAGACGGCGATCACATCGACCTTGGAACCATTCCCGACGCGCATCGTCACCTCGTCCTTAGCCAATCTTCGTTTAATCCATAGCTCATGTTTCGAGTTACAAATATGAGCAACCAAACCAGTATCAAATACCCAGGCGCTACTACGAGCATTAGTAAGGTACACATCAATAACATGTATATCAAATATACCTTTGTTCACTTTGCCATCCTTCTTATCCGCCAAGTATTTGGGGCAGTTCTGCTTCCAGTGACCAGTCCCTTTGCAGTAGAAGCACTCAGTTTCAGGCTTGGGTCCAGCTTTGGGCTTCTTCCCGGGAGTGGAAACTTGCTTGCCATTCTTCTCGAAGTTCCCTTTCTTTCCCTTGCCCTTTTTCTTGAAACTAGTGGTCTTGTTAACCATCAACACTTGATGCTCCTTCTTGATTTCTACCTCCGCGGCCTTAAGCATTGCGAAGAGCTCGGGAATTGTTTTGTTCATCCCTTGCATATTATAGTTCATCACGAAGCCTTTGTAGCTTGGTGGCAGTGATTGAAGAACTCTGTCAATGACACAATCAACTGGAAGATCAACTCCCAGCTGAGTCAATTGATTATAATACCCAGACATTTTGAGTATGTGTTCACTGACAGAACTATTCTCCTCCATCTTGCAGCTATAGAACTTGTTAAAGACTTCATATCTCTCAACCCAGGCATTTGCTTGAAATATTAACTTCAACTCTTGGAACATCTCATATGCTCCATGACGTTCAAAACATCTTTGAAGTCCCGGTTCTAAGCCGTAAAGCATGGCACATTGAACTATCGAGTAGTCATCAGATCGAGCTTGCCAGACATTCAAAACATCAGCTTTTGCTCCTGCAACAGGCCTTTCACCTAGCGGTGCATCAAGGACATAATTCTTCTGTGCAGCAATGAGGATAATCCTCAAGTTACGGACCCAGTCCGTGTAGTTGCTACCATCATCTTTCAACTTACCTTTCTCTAGGAACGCATTAAAATGCAGGGGAACGGTAGCACGGGCCATTGATCTACAACATAGATATGCAAATACTATCAGGACTAAGTTCATGATAAATTAAGTTCAATTAATCAAATTACTTAAGAACTCCCACTTAAATAAACATCCCTCAAGTTATCTAAGTGATACATGATCCATATCAACTAACCCATGTCCGATCATCACGTGAGATGGGGTAGTCATCAATGGTGGACATCTCTATGTTGATCATATCTACTATATGACTCATGTTCGACCTTTCAGTCTCCAGTGTTCCGAGACCATGTCTGTACATGCTAGGCTCGTCAAGTTTAACCTAAGTATTCTGCATGTGCAAAATTGTCTTACACCCGTTGTATGTGAACGTAGAGTCTATCACACCTGATCATCACGTGGTGTCTCGAAACGATGAACTGTAGCAATGGTGCATACTCAAGGAGAACACTTTTACCTTGAAATTTAGTGAAGGGATCATCTTATAATGCTACCGCCGTACTAAGCAAAATAAGATGCATAAAAGATAAACATCACATGCAATCAAAATATGTGACATGATATGGCCATCATCTTGTGCTTTTGATCTTCATCTCCAAAGCATCGTCATGATCTCCATCGTCACCGGCTCGACACCTTGATCTCCATCGTTGCGTCGGGGTCGTCTCGCCAACTATTGCTTCTACAACTATTGCTAACGCATAGCGATAAAGTAAAGCAATTACATGGCGTTTGCACTTCATACAATAAAGAGACAACCCAAAGGCTCCTGCCGGTTGTCGATATTACAAAACATGATCATCTCATACAATAACGTATATCACATCACGTCTTGACCATATCACATCACAACATGCCCTGCAAAAACAAGTTAGACGTCCTCTACTTTGTTGTTGCAAGTTTTACGTGGCTGCTACGGGCTTCTAGCAAGAACCGTTCCTACCTACGCAAAAACCACAACGGTGATGCATCAAGTTTGATGTTTTAACCTTCTTCAAGGACCGGCTGCAGTCAAATTCGATTCAACTAAAGTAGGAGAAACAGACACCCGCCAGCCACCTTTATGCAAAACTAGATGCATGTAAGTCGGTGGAACCGGTCTCATGTGCGTGGACATGTAAGGTTGGTGCGGGCCGCTTCATCCCACAATACCGCCGAATCAAAATAAGACATTGGTGGTAAGCAGTATGACTGTCACCTCCCACAACTCTTTGTGTTCTACTCGTGTATATCATCTACACATAGACCTGACTCTTGATGCCACTGTTGGGAAACGTTGCATGAAAACAAAAAAAAATCTACGCACACGCAATGATCTATCCATGGAGATGCATAGCAACGAGGGGGAGAGTGTGTCTACGTACCCTCGTAGACTGTAAGCGGAAGCGTTTCACAACGCGGTTGATGTAGTCGAACTTTCTTCGCGCTCCAACCGATCTAGTACCGAACGCACGGCACCTCCGCGTTCAGCACACGTTCAGCTCGGTGACGTCCTCGCCTTCTTGATCCAGCAAGATGGGCGAAGTAGTAGATGAGTTCCGGCAGCACGACGGTGTGGTGACGGTGATGGTGATGCCATCTCCGCAGGGCTTCGCCTAAGCACTACGAAAATATGACCAAGGGAGAAAACTGTGGATGGGGCGCCGCACACGGCTAAGACAATGTTGTCCTTGTGTGGCGCCCCTTCCCCATGTATATATAGGTGGGAGGGGAGAGGAGGAAGCCTAGGGCAGCCAGGGCGCACACCAAGGGGCTGGCCGCCGGCCCTAGGGCTCCTGCCCTCCTGCCCCCCCTTTCCTTGTATGAAGAAGGGGGAAGGAAAGAGGAGGGGGAGAGAGGGAAGGAAGGGGGAGTCCTACTCCACACTTTCCTTTCCCTCCCCTCTTTCCTTCTCCTCCTCATAGGCCGCCCTGCTATGGGGGCACACCAGCCCCTTGTGGGCTGGTGTGTTCCCTCTCTTGGCCCATAAGGCCCATAACTTTGCCGGGGGTGCCCGGAACCCCTTCCGGTGACCCGATAAGTACCCGGTACCCCCCGAAACACTTTTGATGTCCGAATACCATCGTCCTATATATCAATCTTTACCTCTCAACCATTTAGAGACTCCTCATCATGTCCGTGATCTCATCGGGGACTCCGAACAACATTCGGTCACCAAATCACATAACTCATATAATACTATATCGTCATCGAACGTTAAGCGTGCGGACCCTACGGGTTCGAGAACTATGTAGACATGACCGAGACACCTCTCCGGTCAATAACCAATAGCGGAACTTGGATGCCCATATTGGCTCCTACATATTGTACAAAGATCTTTATCGGTCGAACCGTTATGACAACATACGTAATTCCCTTTATCCATCGGTATGTTACTTGCCCGAGATTCGATCGTCGGTATCTTCATACCTAGTTCAATCTCATTACCGGCAAGTATCTTTACTCATTCTGTAATACATCACCTCGTGACTAACTCCTTAGTCATTTGCTTGCAAGCTTATGATGTGTATTACCGAGAGGGCCCAGAGATACCTCTCCGATACTCGGAGTGACAAATCCTAGTCTCGATCTATGCCAACTCAACAAATACCTTCGGAGATACCTATAGAGCATCTTTATGATCACCCAGTTATGTTGTGATGTTTGATAGCACATAAGGTATTCCTCCGGTATCCGGGAGTTGCATAATCTCATAGTCGAAGGAATATGTATTTGACATGAAGAAAGCAATAGCAATAAAACTTGAACGATCATTATGCTAAGCTAACGGATGGGTCTTGTCCATCACATCATTCTCCTAATGATGTGATCCCGTTATCAAATGACAACACATGTCTATGGTTAGGAAACCTTAACCATCTTTGATCAACGAGCTAGTCTAGTAGAGGCTTACTAGGGACACGGTATTTGTTTATGTATTCACACATGTATTAGGTTTTCGACCAATACAATTCTAGCATGGATAATAAACCTTTATCATGAATAAGGAAATATAAAATAACAACTTTATTATTGCCTCTAGGGCATATTTCCTTCATGGACAAGAAGATGGAGATCAACGACTGTAGGAAGTACTAGGCAGCGAGGGCAGCTGCGGCTCGGATGCAGTCGGAGGAGGCGGCCTGGATGCAGTCGGAGCAGGCAGCCCGGATGCAGGCGGAGCAGGCAGCCCGGATGCAGGTGGAGCAGGATGAGCAGGACGCATTCCGCTCGTAGCAGGTGCCGAGCCAGTGATCCGAGGCCATCCGTCACGCTCAGACATTGATTTCATTTTGGTTTGTTGAACTATGATTTGCTTTGCTTTGTTTTGAACTTTGGCATCCGGACAGTTTGTACCGTACGATCGACATGCATGGATTGCATGTATTTGAGGATCGGATTTTGCGGTATGTGGATGTGCGGCACAACATTTGAGGGGTGTCCTGTCAGTGCCGCGTCCGCGGGCGTTTGAGGGGCCAGATTTGCAATGTCTGGCTGTAGTGTTTGGTTCGGCTGTGGATTTTTAAAAGCAGCTGTGAAAAAGCTGTAGGCCATTTGTCAAACCAGCCGTATGAGTTGTGGCTGTGGAGATAAATGTCTTAAATACCCCTAAGAGCTAAGAGATTGGTTGCACAGTGTTTAAGGATAATAACAACATTACATACTGATTTAGAGCACTAATAAAACATAATTAAATATTATCCAACTATATACCATGATCAACTTTATATTTTTGACATAGCGATAACATTTTTTATAAGGATAATCATGTAGAACAGAAATAGAAATAGCACACTAGTTATTACAGAATGAACTAGCAATTGAACCCAAGTATTTCATCATTGATCAATACATCAGTACATTACAACCCTTGCATTTTTAAGAAACGACGGCCCAACAACTAGATTACTGGGAGCGGCGCAAAATATTATATACACTTCTATACATATTAGATTAGTAGTTCCTCCATGAGCAGATGGAACAACTCTATCCACTCGAGCTGATCAAGGAGTTAGCAATCCTATCACGAACTCTATTCATGTAGATGATGTCAAGGCTCGCAGGAACACTATCTCCTTGGAGTGACCATACTCGCAAGTCCTCATCAGGAACGTAATCTTCATCTTCATCATATTTGTCAAACTCCTCATCAGGCAACTTGGTCTCACGAATGTAGTTGTGCAACGACATATAGGCAATAATAATCTTTTTTTGTCTACGGGGGCTGAAACTAGGCATACCCTTCAAGATGCGCCATTTAGCTTTGAGCACTCCAAATGTTCATTCAACAACATTTCGAAGTGAAGAGTGAGCATGATTATACACCTCATATTTTCCCACCGGTTTTCGCCCATTACAAAATTCCGATATATGGTATATTTGACCTTTGTAAGGAGCAACATATCCTTCACGATTTGGATATCCCGAATCGACGAGGTAATATTTTTCTATATAGAAAGGGCAACAACATTGTTACGCACGGTTGTTGAGAAGCAAGTAAGTAATGGCATCAATATAAAAGGGCAAAGTAATCATTAGCAATAAGTAACTAATGGGCGCAACATATATTAGTACGTGCTGGAGGTGTAGGGAACTTATCTGCATACTTGACCAAGCTATCATTTAAGATCCTTGTGTCATGTGCTGAACCGGGCCAACCAGCCACAACAAAAGTAAACCTCATGTCGAAATCACAAACCGCCATAACATTTTGTGATGGAAATCCATGTCGACCTGTGTGGTTAACAACCTCATCCGCTGGTACTGTAATTGGAATGTGGCAGCCATCTATTGTGCCAATGGCACCTTTGAATTGAGGCCAAAACCTCTCATCTTGAATTCTTTCATGCACGGTTGTGAAAGAATCATCTCGAGGTGTTATGTTATGTCCTGCTAACTTGCACAAGCAATTCAAGACTTCTTTGAACTTTCGATGAACTGTTTTCGATGAACTTGGACAAACCTCATCTTTGCATATCTCACAAAAAAGGTTATGTGATGTGCAACCCAATTTGCCCTTTCCTTTTCCATCTAATTTACAATAAAAGTTTCAAGCATATAAGGTAATTGACAAACACTCAATGCATATATTGCTGCAATACACATGGCAATTACCCACACGCATATGTTCAGCAAACACAAGCAACCAATGTTCAACAAACTCATGTTATGCATCTCATATGAACTACTACAGAAATGTTCAGCACACACATGTAAGTAATCAATAGAGAGAAGAATTCGGAACTACCTTGAGCAAGGCCGGCGTTGGTGCTGTAGTTCGGGTGAGAGGAAGGCCGACGGTGGTGCTGCAGCTCAGGTGAGAGGAAGGCCGGCGGTGGTGGCTAGCCGGTGTTCCCCGGCGCTGATTGGCAGCGGCACCATGGGAGGTGGTGCTGGGGTAGAGCTTCTGTGGCGGCCCGCCGCTGTGGTTGAGTTCCTGTGGCGGCCCGTCCTCGTGGTTGAGCTCCTGTGACGGCCGGCGGCGAACAGAGATGGGGGTGGTCGGGGAGTGAAGGGGAGGGAGACAGGGATGAGGGGATGAGAAGTATGTTACTAGTCTATGTTACTACATCCATAGTGCTAAGTAACATAAGTGTGATAACATATAGATCTTTATTTATTACCTTGTAGACTCATTATACATTGGGAAGCGCTATGTGATGGTAACATATTATGTTACTCTATTTGTCTCTCTCCTCATTAAGTATTTGCCACATCATATTTTTTTGCCTATGTGACACCTATGTTACTATTTATGTTACTCCTACTATGACCAGCCTTTGAGTTATGGTTGCCTGAAATCCCCTATGCAAAATTTGCCGCTTGCAGCTATCTTCCGCGAGAAGGAAGGGAGGCCGCGTTCGGTAGAACATGATGCTCAATTATAAAACTTTGGCGCCTTCGCGGTTTGTTTCAACCCCAAAACTCGCCTCCTCTGTTCAGAAGAGAGAGAGAGAGAGAGAGAGAGAGAGAGAGAAAAGCCTCGCATCCCCAGCATCTCTCTGTCTCTGCGAGCGGTGGGCCCCATGTCGACGTCGGCGGCGCACCAGAAAGCGGCCGCGGCGGCTCCCGTCGAGGAGGAGGAGGCCGGGGAGCACGGGCCTTTCCCCATCGAGCACCTCTAGGTGTGCTCCGCTGAGCACCCATCTCGCCTCCCTCCCCCTCAATCGATCCGCTCCTTCTCCGCAGCGGAGGCCGTCGAGAACGGGGTTTTCTGGGACGACCCACACCTTTTACCATTGCAGATGGGGGATGCGGCCGAATGCTGCAATTGGATTGTCGGCGTACGACACCTATGGGATCCCTAAGGACCCCTTTACGATTCGGCAGGGAGAGAGGTGTGCACAAAGAGCAGAACCAATGATCGACGCGGGGTGATTTTACCCAGGTTCGGGCCGCTAATCAGCGTAAAACCCTACTCCTGCCTTGTTTTATTAAGAGTGTTCTTGAGCCCAGGCTCCAGGAGCGCCTGCGATGAACAGTATGTTCAAAGAGCAGCTACGCATGCAGGATGGGCCAGAAGATCTTCCTCCCCTGTAGCAGTTGCCTTGGGCCTCCTTTTATACGTTCAAAGGGGTCACCACAGTGGCAAAATGTACATACATTGAGGTGTAAAGTAGCTACAGGGTCATCATACCTAACCACTGACGGATTAGGACGAATGCATTTAATGCACCATGAGGTGTCCGTTTAGGTGTCCTCATTTTCTTGGGGATGGAAAAAGGGGCCATCCCATCAGCACCGCTTAAGCTCTCCTCCACTGGCGCTTTGCCACGCATCCAGAGAAGGACCTAGAATGTCAGGCTTGTTGCTGTGCCGAAGTGGTGTCACAGTGGCAGAATCTTGCCGGGCTTCGCAGGCCACCCCGGCAAGGTCTTGCCGGGGAGACAGGCGTTCGGTCTTCAGCTCTTCTTATCTGTTGATCCTCTGATCATTGGCTTGGGCGTTTCCTTGATAACTCGAATTAACCTCCAACTGTTCCCCGACAAGCCTGGCCGCGAGTATGACTACAATTGCCTGTGCACAAGTACGGGGTACTAATGGCCCAATACTTAGTACACCGACAGGAGCCCCCAGGCCTAGGCCACACATGAGTGCGAGGCGTTGTTGGGCTAGGCCCAAACAGTGCACGGGCACGCGTGGCAGGGGATTAACTGCTCATAAATATCCCGCTTACTGTGCCCCCCACTACGCGCGCTGAATGCGCGACGTGGGAAGCATGCGCTGAAAGGCTGCACCTGCAGCGTGCCTGCAGAGGCGTATTTACATTGGGGAGTAGAAGAGGCGGCCTCGCTCCTTCCCCATAAAAAAGGAAACTGCAGAGGCGCAGCCTATTTACCCCCACTTCTTCTCAATCTGGACTCCGCCATTATTTTCCCCTTCTCGAGCTCAAAGCCAGATTTCTCCTTATCCGCTCTTCGCTTCCGCACCCGCTCTATCCTCAGCTTCCGCCTTCGCAATCGCCATGCCGCCCAAGGCTAGCAAGGGCAAAGGCAAAAGAAAGGAGACGAAGGCCGATGTCCCGGAGAGCGAGCTAGTGAAGATGCAGAAGAAGTACGTCGTCTTCGCTCCGACGCTCGATGTGAGGGCCTTGAAGAACCGATACCAGTGCATGTGGGCGAAGGAGACGCAAGCTCACCCCGCAACTCGCGTGATTCCAGGTTCTTGTTCCAAGAGCGGACCTGACAGATATCGCTTCTTCACCGCTTATTTCTATTGCGGACTCTGTCCTCCATTCTCTGACTTCTTCAACGACATTATGTACACATACGGCTTCCATCTTCTTGATTTCACGCCGAACGCCGTAATGTGCATGTCCGTCTTCGCCCATCTTTGCGAAAATTTTGCCGGAGTAGTTCCCAACACTGCCCTCTTCTACCATTACTTTATTACTCGCATCCAAAAGGGGGAGGCCCTTTCTGGTTCTATCGCCTGGATTCCACGGGCTTGGAATAAGGAGATATACCTAGATGGGGTCTACCGTGAGAAGTGGGATGAATGGCGGTCTGAGTGGTGCTGGATCAAGGAAGCAGATCCCCATCTGTTCTGTTTGCCTCGACAGCAGAAGGCGGTCCGCGGCAGTGACTGGAGCGATCTCGCCACGGAGGATGAGAGGCTCATGATCGCCACCACCAGGATCCTTCGCCTGAAAGCTGCCGGGCTCACAATGGAGATGATTGGCTTCGATTTCCTCCGCCGCCGCATCGCCCCCCTACAGAGCAAGGGAAGACCATCTTGGGAGTACCGGAACACAGCGGACATCATGAGGCTGCGCCCTGGATTGAACAACAATTTGACGGCCATGCAGCTCGGCGCTCTCCGCCACAAACTATTCTAGCACGATGACAAACATCGGTTGTCGGCAAGAATTGTCCCTTTATGCAACAACTCCGCCCTGGGGTCAATCATCGCCATCATGCCAATGTTCAACGCCCATGGTCTTGACGCGACTTGGGCCGAGCCAACCGAGGAGGAAGCACAGAAGTTCTTCGACAACTTGTCGGAGAGGGCCATCCGGGAAGAGACGGACTTCATTCGCGCCACCACTGACGAAGAAGTGGCGTATATTGCCACTAGGGTGGAAGAAGCGAATCTTGCCGCGGAGGCCGGCAGCGTCAATTTCACAAAATGGGAAACCAGCGACGCGGAGGTTGTGATGGAAGAAAATCTTGTCGGGGAGGCTAAGGCTGCCGGGGAACAGAGCAGCGCGGCCGCCGAGGGCCCGTCCGACGAAGACGTAGCCGAAGAAGAGCCACGGAAGGAGCCCCCAGCTCCGAAGAAGACTAAGCGCATTCTTCGAAAGGCCGCTTCTGGCATCCCGGCAAGCCAACCCTCTTCGAGCAGCGAGGCTCCCGGCAAGGAGGCGGCCGACAAGACTGCGCCGCGGCAAGGAGTTCGACAGCAACCTGCGCGGCGCGCGAGACACACACCTGCGGCAACTACTGGGGTGGCAGGGGTGTCTCACACAACCGCACCGGAGGCTGAGGTGGCGGAACCACGCCGACCTCCTACGCCTGCTACAGCCAAGCAACCCAGGACCCCTCCTCCGCCCCCTCACACGGACACCGCAACGGAGGTCGATTTCGACATCTCCGGCTTCAGCCCGGAACGAGAAGAGGAAGAGTAAGTATCCTGTCATAGCCTTTATCTCCCAAATTTTGGGGTAATCTCATAGCCTTGCTTTGTCTTGTCTCTGCAGCAATGCAGAAACCTTGGCGGAAAGGGTAGCGAAGAGGTCGAGGATTTCCCGGAAATTGTCGTCATCAGCCCGGGGCTCAGCCCTCAACGCAGCCCCCAGCGTAGCCCCGAGCGTGAGTTCTCCACTCGTTTTCCGCTGGCGGCGCTGAGGTTTCTACCCTTGCCGCTGATATCTTTGGGCTTGCAGGAGAAGAACAGCAACAGGGAGAGGTGGAAACCGCCCCCGTCGTGCCGCCTCCGTCAACTGCGCCGCCCACAAGCGCATCCCCGGCAAGAGTTACCACCAACGAGCCTATCTTGGTTGAGGAGGAGCCGGTACGCATGGGTACCGACAACATTTCCCCGGCAGCCAACGTTGTCGGGAGGGGCGAGGCCACCTCTCAACAACTCGACGTAGGTAACTGTTTGCCTTAGAGCGCTTGTTATCCTTTTCTTTATCTCTCTTTCTTTTTGTCTTCTTGAACTTCAACCTTGATCTTATTTTGTTTCCTTCCTTCATCCTCCAGAATTCCCTGTGATGGAACACATGGATGTCGACGTTGTCATCGAGGAGACCACCAGAGACGCCGCCACCGAAGCTGACAGGATCACCGCTAGCGAGGCCGCCAAAGACGCCACTGTCGAAGTCAGCGAAACTGTTGCCGAGGAAGCCGCCAAGGAATCTGCCGAGAGGGCCGGCGAGGAGATTGATGACCACACTGACGGCATTCCTGCCGCAGGAGCGCTAGGCGCTACATCGGCCATAGAGCCCCCAGCCACCGGCGAGACGAACGTCGAGGACCAACCATCGACATCCGAAGCTCCCTCATCGAGCAAATATCTCAAGGTTGGCGACAACCTATTCATCAACTTGCCGGGCACGGCAAATATTGAAACGCCGACTGAAGGGGAAACCTTTGATGAAGAAATCATCACCGCTGCCGGGCTCAAAATCATTGATGATCCAAGCGCCAGCAGTGGCAAATCTGAAGAGGATCAGCTCCTTTAGGCCATGGGCGAAAATTTCCGCAAGCTCCAAGCACTCCACCGTGCTCGAAAAGAGAAAGCAGATTCCAGAATTGCAGTTGTTGAAGCAGCCGAAGCAGGCTTTCAGAAGCGCGTTGAGCAGATGCAGATCTGGTACGCCGAGGCCCTTCAGGAGTTGACTGCCAGCCGGGAACAAGTGAGCCAAAGTTGGACGGAGCTCCTCTTGAAACAATCTGACATGGAGAAAGCGCAAGAGGAAGCTACACAAAGAACTGCCGCTGAAGATGCTCTCCTAACGGAGCGTCGTATTGCGCTTGATGCCCACGAGGAAGATCTTGCCGCACGTGAGCAGGCGCTCGCCGCCAAGCTTCGCAGCAAAGATGAGGAGATCGATAAGCTTGTCGCGCAGCGGATCCAGGAGCTGGAGCAAAAGCACAAAGAGGCGCTCGAAGCTCTAACTGTAGATCACGCCGGCAAGCTCAAGGAGGCCGTCGATGCTGCCGAGGCTGCAGAGGCCACCAAGAATGAGCTGAGCGACAAAGTGAAGAAGCTGGAGGTGGATCTTGAAGAACACGGCAAGGAGCTCTCGACGCTCAAAGGGGACAGGGAGAAAACTCTCCACAGCCTGGCGGAGATGCAAGTTGCCATGTCCGACAAGACCAAGCAGCTCTCTTCAGCCAACGATGCCATTGCCGATCTGAGGCTAAAGCTAACCATGCTGGAGAAGTCTCTTAAGGACGGCAAGGCCCGCGAGAAGGCCCTAAGCAAAGATCTTCAGGATGAGAAGAACTTGCTTAAGAGCGCTGTCGCCGCCCAAATTGACTATGAGAAGGGTGTGAAAATCTGGACTGATCGCCTTGTCGACACCGCGGAGAGGCTCACAGCACAATTGTCAACCATGGGCCAGGATGGCCTGCAAAACTTCAGGTATTCCTCCGAAGAAAGGATATCTTCGAGCGCCAGGTTGACCATGTTCTTCGAAAGCATCATTGACGCTTTGAAGCTACTACAGTCCAACCGAGCGACCCAACTGGCCAATGAATCCCGCAAACTTTGTCGGGCCGTCCTCCGCAAGGTACTTGTCAAGGTGGTGCATAAGAACCCTGGCGTTGATCTCACCAACGTGCTCGACTTCTTGCCGAAGGATGCAGATCTCAAGGCACTTGAGGAGCTTGTCGCGCCCATCCTTGAGAAGGTAGATTCGATCAAGAGGGTCGAGGGCCAACGCAGGGACTAACCGCCTCATTTTTCCTTGTCGCCACCATTCCATGCCAAAGGACAATCAAGTCTTGTGTTAGAACTGCGGCAACTTATTGATGTAATATAACTTGCGTATGTTTGGGTATAGGCATGCTATTTCCCTTGTCTGATTCCTTTATGTACGGAATACACCCTACGCTTACTGAAAACTTGCCGGCGCGCAACCTGCCGCGAGCGCTGGGTGCGGGACTTCAGCAGCCTGCTGGAGGTGCAGCGGCCGGCAAGACACCTTGGCGTTCTCAGTGCTGCCACTTAAATTGTTGAGCGGACTCGAAACAAAATAAGGGCGCAACCAATTACGACAAGGGTTCCTTTGTGTGCAGGTTTTCCATACAAAAGTCGAAATCGTCTAAGGAAAATAACTTCATAATAAAAGAAACTTGCTTAAAGTTTTATAACTTAGCTTTCTGTCGTTGTTCTTCCTCCGGTAAGGCGTCAATTCTGAACGTCGCCCACTGGTACTCATATCTTCCTTCCCCCCCTGGCAAACATGCGCGCGAGGAATCCTTCTATCTTTTGAGAAAAAGAAAGAAGAGAAAATAAAGATATGGAACCTTGGCGGTTCGTTAGTACTTACCGGGAACAAGTGTCGTACAACATCTTAGACAAGCATGCATATATATATAAACATGGAAATCAAATAAGGAAATGCACAACACTTAAGCTTATTCATCTGGGCTCAGGGTCTGCGCCTGGCTTTGTACAAAGGATTACATGCCTAGCTGGCAAGACTTGTACAAAAAGGTGGTTGCCGGGGGCCCCCGGCAACCGCGCCTTATGGGTAGAACTTGCGAAGATGCTCAATATTCTAGGAGTTGCTCACTGGAATGCCATCTTCGGTCTCCAGGCGGACAGCGCCGGGCCTGGTGACTCGTACTACCCGATAAGGGCCTTCCCACTTCGGCGTCAACTTGTTTGAATTCTTGGCGGACTGAATCCGTCGAAGAACAAGGTCGCCTTCCTCAAGACTTCGGGCATGAACTTTGCGGCTATGGTAGCGGCGCAAAGCTTGCTGGTAACGTGCAGCTCGCACAGCAGCCTGAAGACGATTCTCCTCAAGGAGCACAGCATCATCTTGCCGCAGTTGCTCTTGCTCAAGCTCATCATAAGCGAGCACTCGAGGTGATCCGTATATGAGTTCCATGCGGAGAACTACTTCCGCTCCGTAGACCAGAGCGAAGGGCGTCTGGCCAGTGGCTCGATTTGGTGTCGTTCTGATTGACCAAAGAACCGCCAGCAACTCATCAATCCAGCGTCTTCCGCATTTTCTCAGCTTGTCAAAGGTTCTGGTCCTGAGACCGTGCAGCACTTCTGCATTAGCCCTCTCTGCTTGGCCGTTGCTTCTCGGGTGAGCAACAGAGGCAAAACAAATTTTGACGCCAAGGTCTTGGACGTACTGCATGAAGGTGCGACTTGTGAATTGCGTGCCGTTGTCGGTGATGATCCTGTTGGGCACACCGAAATGGCAAACTATTCCTTTAAAGAACTTGACGGCTGATTGTGCTGTTACCTTTCTCACTGCTTCCACCTCCGGCCACTTTGTGAACTTGTCGATCGCAACGTACAAGTACTCAAAGCCCCCGGTAGCACGGGGGAAGGGGCCCAGTATGTCGAGCCCCCAGACCGAAAATGGCCAGGAGAGAGGGATCGTCTAAAGAGCTTGAGCTGGCTGATGTGATTTCTTCGAATGAAACTGGCACGCTTCACACTTGGTTACTAGTGCAGTTGCATCCTGGAGAGCGGTGGGCCAAAAGAAACCTTGCCGGAATGCTTTCCCGACAAGTGATCTTGATCCTATGTGAGAGCCACATATGCCTCCATGTATCTCTGCCAACAGCTCTAGTCCATCCTCCCGAGGAATGCACTTCAATTTCACACCGTTTGGTCTCTTTCTGTACAGGACGTCATCGACGAACTGGTACATAGCAGACTGACGGGCTACTTTTTCCTCTTCTTCCTGCTCCTCAGGGAGTTCTCCTGTCTGAAGGAAATGGACAATGTGCTGTGCCCATGCTGGAGCCTGGGACTCGACAGCTAGGACTAAAGGCATCTCTTCCGCCGGGGGAACATTTGTCTCGACAGCGAAAGCGTGAGGTTCCGCCGGAGCCTGTTGTTCCCCGGCAGGCTTGTCGCTGATCCCGGCAAGTTCCTTGCCGGCGGCTCCAGGGAGCTCAGCCAGAAAGTACTGTCCAGAATTCAACTTTCTTCTCTTTTCTTGCCTCATTAATGGTGCCACAGATGGTTGAGTCAAATGGAGCACAAAAGTTCCTGGTTCCACAGGCAACTTGAGGGCAGCGCGCTTTGACAGGTCGTCGGCAATACTGTTTTCGGCACGAGGAATGTGCTTCATTTGCAGACCGTCAAAGCGCTCTTCCATTTTTCTCACCTCATCCACGTAAGCTTGCATCAATGGACTCTGATAATTCTTGTTAACTTGCCTGACAACAAGCTGTGAATCGCCTCTGATGACGAGTTTCTTGATACCAAGCTCTGTCGCGATCCTGAGACCGGCAAGCAGCCCCTCGTACTCCGTAGTGTTGTTTGTCGAACTCTCCCGGGGGAAATGCATCTGGATTACATACTTGAGGTGCTCTCCGGTGGGTGCGACAAGCAGCACGCCAGCACCGGCGCCTTGCAGCGAGAAAGCCCCGTCAAAGTACATAACCCATTCTTGATCAATTTCCCTGCCGGGGAGAGTCATTTCTTGAACCTCTTCGTCTGGCGTTGGGGTCCATTCCGCAATGAACTCTGCCAAGGCCCTGCTTTGAATTGTCGAAGTACTTTCAAACTTGAGACCAAAGCTTGACAATTCCAATGCCCACTCCACAATCCTGCCGGTTGCCTCTGGATTTCGCAAAATCCGTTGCAACGGAAAGCGAGTGACGACGGTAATTTAATGTGCTTGAAAATAATGGCGCAGCTTCCTCGAGGCCATAAGGAGGCCGAAGAGCAACTTTTGCACACCAGAGTATCTTGACCTAGCTCCTTGCAAAAGAGAGCTAACAAAATAAACTGGGCGCTGCACCATCTTTTCTTTTGCACTGGTTCTTCTGACTGCGTAGATCCTGTCTTGCCGGGACCAATCCTTGTCGGGGAAGATCCCGCCGCGTCACTTGGCGGTCTTGCCGCTGGTGTTGCCTCCTCATCAGCTTCTCTCTGTGCCACTAACGCAGCACTAACCACTTGATTTGTCGCTGCCAGATACAGCAACAACGGCTCTTGTGGCCTAGGCGCGACTAGTGTCGGCGGAGAAGAAAGGTATTTCTTCAAATCTTACAGCGCGGCCTCTGCTTCCGGAGTCCATTTCATTGGACCTGCTTTCTTCAAAATTTTGAAAAAGGGCAGGGCGCGCTCAGCAGATTTAGAGATAAACCTGCTTAGGGCAGCAACACCGCCGGCAAGACGACGTACATCCTTGACGCGTCTTGGCGCTTCAATCTGCTCAATAGCTTTGATCTTGTCGGGGTTCGCTTCGATCCCTCGTTGAGATACAAAGAACCCGAGAAGCTTGCCGGAAGGAACACCAAATACGCACTTCTCAGGATTGAGCTTTAAATTGATCTTGCGTGGATTTGCAAATGTTTCTTCTAGATCTTGTATGACGTCGCTTTGTCCTTGGTTTTGACCACTATGTCATCCATGTATGCTTCCATATTTCTATGGAGTTGAGGCTCAAAACCAATTTGGACCGCTCTCGCAAATGTAGAACCAGCACTTTTCAACCCGAAAGGCATTCGTATAAAACAATACGTACCACATGGGGTGATAAATGCGGTCTTTTCTTCATCTTCTTTTGCCATGAAGATCTGATGGTACCCTGAGTAGGCATCAAGGAACGACAGTAGGTCACAACCAGCAGTGGAGTCCACAATTTGGTCGATGCGCGGCAAGGGAAAGGGATCTTTTGGACAGGCTTTATTGATGTCTGTATAATCAATACACAACCCCCATTTCTCATTCGCCTTGCGCACTACAACCGGATTGGCCAACCACGTTGGGTGAAGCACTCCTCTAACCAATCCTGCCGCTTCTAGCTTCCTGATTTCTTCGGCAATGAATTCTTGCCGCTCCAAGGCTTGCTTCCTGACCCTCTGCTTGACGGGCCGTGCATGAGGACAGACAACAAGGTGGTGCTCAATTACCTCCCTGGGAACACCGGGGATGTTAGACGGTTGCCATGCAAACATGTCGACATTCGCCCGCAGGAAGGCAATGAGCGCGCTTTCCTATTTGTCATCTAGATTGGAACTTATGGTGAAAGTTCCTCCCATTCCGTCCTCCCTGACAGGCACCTTCTTGATCTCTGGCGGAGCAGCCTTGGATTTCTTGTTCTTGCCGGTGGAACTCTCTGGTGCGTCCTCAACGGAAGCGCAGCACTCCGAGGAGGTGCGCTTGCCGGAGTTTGCGCCAAGATTCTTGCCGGTCTTCTTCTTCCCCCCCGGGAGTTCCAGCGGCAGGAGCAGATGCCTTGATGGCAGGTGCTGCAACTGCTTCCTGGTAGAGTTGGTCGGCACAGATGAGCGCATCCTTTTTGTCGGAGTGGATAGTGATGACACTCAACGGCCCGGGCATCTTCAACACATTGTATGCATAGTGTGATGCCGCCATGAACTTAGCCAGCGCCGGGCGGCCAAGGATCCCATTGTATGACATAGGGATCTTGGCGACATTAAACACTACCTTCTTTGTCCTGTAGTTGAGCTCGCTACCAAATGTCACCGGTAGCGTAATCTTGCCCTTTGGCTGGGTCCTTCATGGATTGATCCCTTGAAACGTGCCTGTTTCCTCGAGATCTTCATCAGGAATTTGGAGCCTCTTGAGCACGTCCGGCGAGATTAGGTTCAGCCCGGCCCCACCATCAACTAGCATTTTCGTCACCTTGAGGTTGCGGATTGTCGGTGAGACCAACAATGGCAAGCACCCGACCGCGGTTGTGCGATCAGGGTGATCCTCGGCGTAAAAAATGATAGGCATGTTGGACCACTTCAGGGGTTTACGTGCATCGAACGATGGCTCCGTTGCATTAACCTCTCGCACCCACTGTTTAAGTCGACGGTGGGAAGAATGCAACAAGGCGCCTCCGTCGATACACATGGCCTCTGTAGCTTTTTGAAATTCGTGCTCACTAGACTCATCATCTTCTCCATCATCATCATCACCCTCTTCTTTGTCACGGCCTCGAGCGGGCCTCTCCCTCTGTTGCTTGGCCTTGCCGCGGCGACCCCCTCGGCCACCGCGCTTCTTGCCGGACCCCTCAGCACCGTCCTGGGCCTTCTCCTTGTCTCGTCTTTCGTACTCAGCACTCTGCTTCTCGACAAGCTGCTCAACTTGCTGGCAGTTTTGGAGATCGTGGCCCTTGGTGCGATGGATCTTGCAATACTGCTTGCCGGAGCTTTCCGACTTGTCAGGCCTAGCAGGAGGCACACCCGGCAACTTCCTTGCCGGGGTCGTCAACCTTGGCCTTCTTGGCGGTGCCGGGGTTGCCGGATTCCTCGACAGCAAGCACGGCCTTGCCTCTGCGCTTCTTGTTCCGCCGCCGGCCTTTCTTTGATGGGGTTGCAGCGTCTTCATCTTCTGATTCTCCCCCTGCACCAACACCCTCGCCAGGGAGTTTCCTCCCTTCTTCAGCCCGAGCGCACTTGTCGGCCAAAGCATAAAGCTCGGTAATACTCCTGACCTTGTTCATCGCCAGCTCTTCACGCATTTTGCGGTTACGCACGTTCTGATGAAACGTGCTAACAACAGCGGCAGGGTGAACGTCAGGAATATTGTATTGTACCCGGCTAAATCTCTGGATAAACTTGCGCAGGGGTTCGCCCTCCTTTTGAGGGAGGAGATGCAAATCACTCTCTTGGCCAGGAGCTTGGTGGCCTCCAACAAAGGCGCCAACAAACTGATGGCACAGATCTGACCAAGAAGAAATAGAATTCTCCGGCAGATGCATCAACCACGACCTGACGTTGGGTTTGAGCACCAACGGGAAGTAGTTGGCAAGTATCTTGTCATCTCGGCCCCCGGCAGCCTGCACCGCAATGGTGTAGATGCTCAAGAACTCCGAGGGGTGAGTCTTGCCATCATATTTCTCCGGGACCTTTGGCTTGAAGGTTCGGGAATTGGGCCACTGGACTCGCCGCAGCTCACAGGTAAACGCTGGACAACCTACCTCATAGGGCAAGTCGCCTGCGTTCCCTAGCGCAGGCTCGTCGACAGCGGGTCCTGCGCGCTTATCAGATTGATGGCGCGCTTCCCGTCGCCGCTCGATGGTAGTTCGAGCGCCCTCTTTGCTTCATTCCCGAAGAACTTGACGTTGGTCGCGACACATCCGTGGATCGGACGACGCCGTGGAATCATCATCACGGCCATCAGTCCGCCGGGTTGTCGACCACCGCTGGTGTCGTGGAGGGGAGTGCACCGTGGTCGCACCGCCTCCAGTCTTCTCCACATCGGCTCGCGCCGGATCGATGAACCGCCGTTGCGAGGGCCCTGCCTGCTGCGGCCCATCCTTGTTGACGAAGCCAATGAGACTCTGGATAGTAGATCGCCACTCCTCCATCTTCTCCGGAGCAGGAGGGAAATCGAGGAGCAGCTGCGCACGTGCCAAAGCTTCCACTGGTGTAGGCGGCGGCGACAGGTGCGAGGTACGTGAGGTGCTCTGACTCCTAACAATGTTAGAAGGAGCAACATCACGATCACGCGACCGCGTGCCACTTCCACCGGCAGTTTGATGTGCATGCTGGGCCTGCGCACCTTGGGATCGATGCGCAGAAGTCTTTTCATGGGGACGCCCTGAACCACCAGCACCATGGCGCTGCTCATCGCACACGACCTGGGTAGGCCGTGACGCTTGCGCCGGCGCGGGAGTCCTAGAAGGCGTCCTCCGGTCTCTGGAGTTCATTGCGCCGCCCGTAGGCAGCACAGCCCCATCTCTGGATCCAGCGGCGTGTGGGTTGCCGTTGCCGCTGCGAACGACGCCGCTTGCCTGGCTTGGATCACCGGAACGCCGTGGAGGCTCTAAACCTCTGCCTTCTGCATCCACGCCATCACCCGTACGCGAGGGCGCAGGCAAAATGGATGTAGATGGTAGCGCCGTTGCGGCACTCTTCTTCTTGGGTGGCATAATGATGAAGATGATGAAGAAACTAAGGCGCCGATCACTGGATCAGGTTCGCACAACCTTCTCCCCCCTACCTGGCGCGCCAAAGATGTCGGCGTATGACACCTATGGGATCCCAAAGGACCCCTTTACGATTCGGCAGGGAGAAAGGTGTGCGCAAAGAGCAGAACCAATGATCAACGCGGGGTGATTTTACCCAGGTTCGGGCCGCTAATCAGCGTAAAACCCTACTCCTGCCTTGTTTTATTAAGAGTGTTCTTGAGCCCAGGCTCCAGGAGCGCCTGTGATGAACAGTACGTTCAAAGAGCAGCTACGCATGCAGGATGGGCCAGAAGATCTTCCTCCCCTATAGCAGTTGCCTTGGGCCTCCTTTTATATGTTCAAAGGGGTCACCACAGTGGCAAAATGTACATATATTAAGGTGTAAAGTAGCTACAGGGTCATCATACCTAACCACTGACGGATTAGGACGAATGCATTTAATGCACCGTGAGGTGTCCGTTTAGGTGTCCTCATTTTCTTGGGATGGAAAAATGGGCCATCCCATCAGCACCGCTTAACCTCTCCTCCACTGGCGCTTTGCCACGCATCCAGAGAAGGACCCAGAATGTCAGGCTTGTTGCTGTGCCGAAGCGGTGTCACAGTGGCAGAATCTTGCCGGGCGCTGAATCTTGCCGGGCGCGAAATTTTGCCGGGCTTCGCAGGCCACCCCGGCAAGATCTTGCCGGGGAGACAGGCGTTCGGTCTTCAGCTCTTCTTATCTGCTGATCCTCTGATCATTGGCTTGGGCGTTTCCTTGATAACTCGAATTAACCTTCAACTGTTCCCCGACAAGCCTGGCCGCGAGTATGACTACAACTGCCTGTGCACAAGTACGGGGTACTAATGGCCCAATACTTAGTACACCGACAGGATGCGCCTGATCCGCTCCTTTTCCCCATTTTTTTCCTTCTGTGTTGGATTTGTTGTGTTCTTGGCTGTAAACCCTAGGCTCTTGCCCTCGGAACCGCGTGAATTCAAGGATTTAGTCCGCACTTCGGCTATTTGGGCTGCTTTGAGGCGGATTTAGGCGAGTTTTTTTTTTTGTTTTGCAGAGAAGGTTATAGCCCATGGGCATATCACAGAACTTCTCTCGTTTGTTACTGGGATGTCAAGTTTATTACAGAGTCTAGGGTTAGTTGTGCTACACACCAATCGTATTTCGAATTGTACACTCTCGTATCACAAGATTTAATGTTTGTATTCGACTGGCAGTCTCTTTCGCAGAAGATCTATGAAGAACTGATGTTGAAGCTTAGAATGTCGGATTTGGAGTTGAACACAGTGCTTGCAATACTAGAGTCCAAAACAAAAGCTGCTCATCTTGCTGATGCAAATATACAGGCACTAACTGAGTCAAACAAGTTGCTTACAGAAAAGGTGCGTGTATTGGAGCAGGGGCAGCAGCACAACAAGCAAGTGATTGCCACACTAAGACAGCATTTTGGGGAAATGAATGTGGCCCTAACTGATAAGCTGGTAACCCCCCACCCCCAAAACCATGTTTTGTCTTTGTAGCGATGATAGCATTTAATTCATAATATGTCTTGTGTAGAATAAAGCACAAGAGGATGCAGTGAACACATTAAAGTGGGCACAAAGTAAAGCGTCTTTGGTGGACATGGACATAACAAAGTTGGAGAAAGTCGAAGATGGCAACCAGAGGTTAGTTTTTGGTACTGTATGAACCAAACCTTTGCTATTTTTCACTAATTTGAGTTTTCTTGTGTTTCAGTGCTAGTGGCGTACCTCCCAGTCTGACAAAAAATGCGTCGAAACGATCTCGAAAAGGCAAATCTACCTGAGAAAAGGAGTGTAGTACTAACTTCTGCAGGCTAGAGATTCTAATATTATGTAGTGATGAGTAAGTTAGATTTGCTTCTTGTTGGTAGCGTCTTGCTCGGTGTCCTATTAGTTGATAGCCTTTCTGCCAGATGATGATGATGTTGCTGGCTGCTTTGTCGTTGTCAATTGAAAAACCGCCAGGATTGTTACTGCAACAAGTGTGTGTGTGTGTGTGTGCACCTGGAAGATGAGCTGGTTGGTTAAAATGGTACTGCTACTGTAAGTTAGTGCCCCTGAATGGCTTTTGGAATCTGACTTGTCCGGTGGAATGAAACAAGAAACAAAAATTGATCTGTTGAGCAGCACTGTCGTTTACATCTCCTGTATTGTTTTGTTGCCCTGTGCTTTTGCTTGTGCTCCACTGCAATTTTCCAGTGAATCTCATTGGTCCTGATTGTGCTTTGTTTTGTTTTCTCTCTTGGCTGTCTATATTCACTTGTCGAGCGCCGCATGAGACAACCCTTCCCCTGGTGTGTGAAGCATCGCGCCCCTCTTGGCTGTCTTGGATGCGGCTGTCCTTTTGGTTTGGTCGGTGTATGCATGTTTTGTATTGTTAGTGTTATGAGGTTTTGGTCCTGCGCTCGATGTCGACCATGTGTGGTGGGTTTGCTGATAATGCCCCAACCCGAGGCAAATAGTGATTTTGCTATAGATACTGGGTGAGCAAGTTATGCATACTGGTGTATGTCCGTTAAGAAATTGATGGAAAGGGGGATGCCCGGTTGAAACAGACTGAGTATTTGTTCCACTACTGAATCTGTTTTGAGAAATAAATTTAAATTCTTGGGTCAGCTGAATTATTAACAATGGCGACGAACAAATAATACAAAATACATAAAAAGTTAAGCGGAAAATCAGGAAAAATATACACCGTCTGTCCCATAATATAAGATCGTCGTGTAAAAAACACTCTTATATTGTGGGACGGACGGAGTACTATATGGGCAAAAGGAAAGGAGGACAAAACATCTTGTCGAAAACAAATGTTTCCCTCTATTCACTTGCTGCGCGCCACATCAGACAGCCCTTGCCCGTGGTGTCTGAAGCATCATGCCCCTCTTGGTTGCCTTGTTGCACACCGCATCAGACAGACCAATATGTTTTCTACTACGTTTCCCAACAATAAGGGTGCTTCTTCAAGTAAGAAAAAGGGAGATCTAAAAATGATAAGTGTTCACCCTAATTTCATAAAGATAAAAAAGGAACCTATCTTTGACACCAACCTTTTGAAATTTGTGCCTATAAGTGTTATGATTAATAGAATGCTTGCTAATCCTCCTAAGAAATCAAATTGCCTTATTGAGAGGTTAAAAGATAATACTTGATATATTGCATTATGCCTAGCTAAGGACATTAAATGCTCTTAGCGAAAAAATTGACATAAATGCTCTTCGCTGCGTTTGGATGTCTGTATTGAAGGCCTCCGTATTGAATTGAATTAGTTTCAGTTCAGTGAGGAAACTGTAATAGACATGAATACAAATTCGCTTGTTTGGATGCTCATTGAATTGGTTCATGGAATCTCAGTGAAGTTTCAATACCAAATCATGTTTGGATGGCAAACTATGAAGTTGGGTATAGTGCTATGTTCTGTATGCATCAAACTAGAATTTGTACGTTGTGTGACAATAATTTGTTCTATATATGGCTCAGTGTACTAACCACATGATGCACTGGCAATACAAATGATATATTGGATGGATCGCCCATGGAAGGGATCAGAGCTACCGTGCGATGAAATGGACAGAGCCCTCTTCGACAGTGCAACCACGGTCATCCTTGGGAATGGCAGGCTGGCCTCCTTCTGGCAGTCACCATGGCTCACCTCACCGAGCCTTGCCACTCTATTCACAGACCCGTTCAAGCGCTCGGGGGGAAAGAACAGATGCGTGGCAGATGCGCTCACAAATGACACATGGATTCAGGACCTAAGACAGCATTCAAACAATGATTTAGTGCAGAACTTCCTCATTCTATGGAGAGCTCTACGGGCAGCAAACGTGATGCTGCAACACCGGACCGAAGACAAGATAATTTGGCGCCTGCATAGCTCCAGAATCTATAGTGCAAAATCTGCTTACAGTGCGCAGTTTAGTGATCTACCAAAGACAAACGACAAGCAATTGATATGGAAAACATGGGCTCCTGGAAATATCAAAGTCTTCTTCTGGTTATTGTTGCAAAATCGCCTCTGGTGCAATGACAGATTACAACGTAGAGGATGGGAAAATGGATACTTCTGCCCCATGTGTACAAGAAACTTGGAGACCTCGGTTCATCTATTCTGGGAGTGTCCGGTGTCCAGGGAAATTTGGCAATGCATTTCAGCATGGCCGGGTTGCGGAAAGCTCACACTCCTCACCTCAACTACTGACCACACCACCCCCTCTGCTCAACGGGTGCACAACCTCATCCAGCAGGCAAGACCCAACTTAAGGGACAAGCTCAAGACGATGATCTTCCTGATTACATGGCACATCTGGACAGAACGCAACAATCGCACCTTCAGACACACAACAAACCAGATCAAAAGTGTGATCACAACTGTTAGGAGAGATACGGAATGCTGGAAGCTAGCTGGGGCGAAATGCCTCGAGACACCACTAGGAGACCCAGGGTAGTAGTAGTACTAATATTTTCATTCAGGGTGCACACACCCAACTCCTGTAATCCACCATGATCAATTGATCATGAACGCATTTGCCGCCTTCTTCCTGCTTAATATATGAATGCCGGTGGTACACCGGTTCTTTAAAAAAAAGATTGGGTGTATGTTTTTTTTGACAATTTTTAAGCTTATTCATCTATATCTATACTACTATTAAACAATCCAACATTTTCTTTTCTAAAGCCACCCCGTTATGTGTACCTAGGCTAATTTGTGCCACTGAATTATCCCATCTAATGAGATCTAATGGCCTAAATACATCTGACCGGAGGCCACGATTGCATGTAGCAATTAGTGTTGGCTGACCATTCTCCACCGGATTACACCTATCCCATCTCTATTCTCTCATCATCTCCTCTAATCACGGGAGGGGCCACGCCACAAATTCTCAAAAACAAAGAAGAAACATATCCCATCTATCGTCTCCTCTAATCACGGGAGACAAAACCGCCACTCTGAATCCCGTCTCCTCCCTCGGGAGGAAACCGCGCCGCCGCCGCCGCATGGCCCAGTTCCTCCATCTTGACCGTCGTTGCAGACGTGAAAACAGATCCGCCGCCGCCCCAGCCCCTCATTCCGTTCCCTTCTTCCGCGCATCCGGCATTCAGTGCTATTGTGGAGGACATTGACTGGCGGCGGCTCGACTGATGCATGTCCACGACGAGAATGGCGCCGCAACCGGTACAAGTGGCGTGAGCAGAGGCAGGGCTGGGGAGTGCCATGTGCGTAAGTAACGTCGAGCGCGGCCGATGACGCCAAGATGAGATTCTCCAGATTGTTTTTTCATCTCTCTCTTTACCAATCCTTCTTGCTTTCCCTCTGGTCTCTCTCAATGCTACTGTATGCAAATTTTGACATGTGCTCTGGTTTGAACCGAGCTTGATTTTTTCGTTAAGATTCAGTGATGGTAGTATTGGGTTGGGTTGAGGTGCGTCACTGCGTTGGGGTGCGGGGCGAAGTTGGCGGAGGTTGGAGGTCGGGGGCGGCTGTTTTGGTGTTGTGTTCGTCTGGGTTTTGCGATGGAGAGATGGATCAGCCTGAATTTTGTGGCGCCCCCGACTCAATCGTACACTAATCATACACGCAAACGTGTACGATCAAGCACAGGGACTCACGGGAAGATATCACAACACAACTCTAACACAATTTAAATGGAGGTCCACAATATTACAAACCAAGGATCCGAAGATCCGAATACATAAGTCAGTCATACAAATATAATCTGAGTACAGACATAGTTAGACAAGTTTTGCCTTAAGAAGGCTAGCACAAACAGCGACACTAGATCGAAAGGCGTTGGCCTCCTGCCTGGGAGCCTCCGATCCTACTCCTGGTCATCTGGCTCGATCCAGTAGTAAGTACCCTCTAGACCCTCCTGGTAGTAGGCTCCGGTGGTGGCATCTGGCTCCAGGACTCCATCGTCTGATGTATCACCAAGGTGGGGTATATGGGGAAAAGAGAAAGTAAAGCAACCGTGAGTACTCATCCGAAGTACTCAGCAAGCAAGGATCTATACTACATATGCAACATTATCAATGGAGAAAGGCTGTATAGGTGGACTGGGCTGCAGAAATGCTAGAATAGAGAGAAGGCCTAGTCCTATCGAAGACTAGCATCTTCAAACATCTTCACAAGGCCATCATCTTGCAGTAGTAGAAGAGAGTAGAATAACATTTTATTTAGCAAACATGTTGAAGTACAGCTTAAAGATCCTTCCTCGACTCCCAAGCGAGAAAGCGATCCCGAAGCTTCAATTAAGTAACAAGTATCCAGTTTAAGTAGTAGATCGGGATACACAAACTGAGCGTCCTTTACCGTAGGACCGGCTATCGATAGAAGATTCATCCCTGCAGGGGTGCACTACTGTTACCCAACACGCTCGATCAACTCTGGCCGGACACACTTGCTGGGTAATGCCCGTCCTCGGAAGATCAACACAAAGCAGCGCTCTACCTAGGCTCGGCAGAGAGGTCAGCACGCCGGACTAACCTATGCACCCAGAGGTCTCGGGCCATCGCCCTGGGCACCCTGCGCGTTGCGAGACTGGCCGGGGTGCAGGCGCGACACTGAACTCGTCAGTGAAATATCCAGCCCAATCCCGACAATCAGCCCGCACGGTGAATCGTGACGTCAGACGAGCTTTCGGAGAAACGTACTTCGCAGAGGGTCCCATAACCATTATCCCGCATGGTGGTAGTGCGTATAGGGCACGTCGACCCACTCAGATCACACACCCAAATCCAATAGGCTCAATTAGTATCACGCGGAGACAATCAGAGTCTCTGATGCTCCGCCACAATGTCACACTCGAGTGCCCTTCCGGCACACCCGAAAATCATAGATCCCCAGCGGGTATCCACCAGGGTGGACCCGCCTGTAACAGAGGTCAAGTAATCGTGTGGTCATAACATCAAGGGGGAAACCCGAGGAATCACCCTCGGCGGATTCCACTCGACGAAATCATCAGGGCAAACGTATGAGGTATCACCCTCGAGGTTCACACTGAGGGGTCGCACGACAGAGTCGTATCGGAAGTGGAGAAGGAGGAATCACCCTCGATGACCACGACCGAACAGCTACACTGCGGAGTATTCATCCGGAGTGCGTTACGAGGTATCACCCTCGGCACTCGATAGTTACTACGCAGAGTCGTACAACTAAGGGGTGTGAAGTGAGGTGTCGGTCTCTGGTCGATGATCACGTTGATCGAGTCGTCGATGATCAAGCAGGGGCAACAAAGGAAAGGTGGTGGGGTCACTGATGGTTCATTCCAACCTAAACTAAACAGTTTATCATAGGCAGGTAAGGTAGCAATGAACAGGTTACAACAGCAGGCTATGCATCAGAATAGGAGCATACATTAACAGTAGCAAAATCTAATGCAAGCAGGAGAATAGAATGGGCGATGTCTGGAATGCTCAATTGGGGGGGGGGCTTGCCTGGTTGCTCTGGCAAGAGGGGAAGGTCGTCAACGGGCTACTCGTCGGTAGAGTAGTCGTATCCTGGTGCAGCGTCGTCGGTCTCGGCGTCTATCGAGAGAGAGAGAAGGAGGGGGAGAGAAACAATAAATTCACGGCAATAATGCAAACAATATGTATGACATGCCTAAATGATATGCCAGGGTGTTCTACTGCCTAACTAAATGATTTATTTAATTTAGGAATTTATTTGGATTTATTTAATTAAAGTTGGACACTATTCATTTACTGAAATCGGTCTAAAAGTTCAATGTTCTTATAGCTGCGGGCGTCTGACGGGAATACGGAGGACGTATTCGGGTTCGTATCGAAATTCTGAGCAAGTTTCATATATAAATTATTTTCATCGGAGTTACGGTTTATTTAATATGATTTTCTAAAGTTTTTATTAATTTCTGGAATTTATTTAATTATTTAAATCAACATTATCCGAAACAGTGTTGCGATGAATCAGCATGACCTAAGCATGACGTCAGCGGTCAACTCTGGCTGACCAGAGTCAAACTGACAGGTGGGACCCACATGTCATACACTGTGGCCTAATCAGAGAGGTTAATTTAATCATTTGAGTTAATTAACAGGTGGGGCCCAGCAGTCAGTGACTGATTAGTGTTTAAATAACTAATTAACAGATTTTCTATTTATTTAAATTAATTAAGCGACCGGGCCCCACATGTCAGTGAGACAAGGCGGCCACGTCAGCGTTGACCCCAGTCAGCGGGGTCAACGGGGCCCGCGGGGCCCCACAGTCAGTGGCACAGGGCGGGACCCGCCAGTGCCACGTCGGCGGTGGCCGGCGACGCGCCGGAGTAGCTCCGGCGAGCCGAAACGCGGCGGCGCGAGTCGGGCCTGGCTCGGGTTTCGCCTACGGTGGGTCTCAGGGGCTGGGGTAGGTTGCGTTCGACGCGGCTCGACGTCGCGCGTCGAATGGCGGCGGTGCGAGGTGCTGGGGAGGCCGGAGCTGAGCGCCAGGAGCTCGTCGGCGGCGAGGTTCTCGGGCGAGCTACGGGATCGACCAAACGGCGCGCGTCCAAGCGTTGTGAGGAGCTAGGCGGGGTCTATGCGATGCGGCGAAGCAGATGGGCAGCAGCACATGACCAAATGGTCGCTGGATGGTCGCCGGCGACGAGGTCCGCGGCGGTGGGTGCGGCCTAACGCGGAGCGGCGGCTACGATACGCTAGCGAGCTAATGGAGAGGGGGAGGAGGAGCAGGAGCTCACAGTGGGGCGTAGCCGTTCAAAGTGGGCTCGGGGAAGGCCTGGAGTAGCCGGAATCGACGGCGAACGGTGGCGGGGATCCGAGGAAGAAGACGGCGACGTGGGGGCGATGCAGGGCGCTCGGCTTCGGTTCGTCAGCGCAGGAGGCGTAGAGGAGCTCGGCGGAGCTCGTGGGCACGTCGCAGTGGCGAGGCAGAGGCGGTGGCTACGCGGGCGATGGAGCAATGGCGATGGCTGCGTCAGCCATGGCGGCAAGCGAGCGAGGGAGGGGAAAGAGTGGGGCGAGGGAGGCACCAGAGGGCTGCGGGGCTTGCCCTTATCCTCGCGGCGGGCGCGTTGTTTCGAGCATGGGGAGAGGGGGGGGGTGGGGCGGGTGCGTGCGTGCGGCGCGCTCGGGGTGTTCGACAGCGAGGCGAGGAGCAGTGCGAGAGGTGGGGGACGGTGCGAGGACGGGCTGGGCCGGCGCTGTAGCAAGCAGGCCGAGTGTACAGTAGATCATTTAGGCCTTTTCCTTTTTCTCTTTTCTGTTTCTTTTTCTTTTCTTTTCTGTTAATTGTATAGGCCCCAAATGGATTTTGTAAAAAGTGTGAGCTAGTCCTTAAATACCAGTGCACTATACCCTAACACCAAAAACTAGTTTGGGTAAAACACCATTTCATATTCGATCTAGATTAATTAAAAGGCTTGTAAATATTATTTTCAGCCACTGTTAAAAGAGGTTTGGGTCACCTAATTAATTTATTAAATGTTGATTACAATTTTAGAATGGTCTCTGCAATATTTGTTATTTACTGAACATTTTAGTTTTTATGTTGGACAACTTTTATATTTCACTTTCATTTAAATTTGAATTTGACTTAGGAGTTGAAATGCAATATGATGCAAATAATGACTATGCACTGTTAATCATGCTAAGAATGTCATTATCAAAAGTGATTACTGTTGCTAATCACCGGGGGTGTTACAATTCTCCTCATCTATTAAGAATTCTCGTCCCGAGAATTAAGAGGAAGACTGAAAGAAAGAGGGGTATTCTTCACGAAGACGATCCTCGCGTTCCCAAGTGGCCTCATCTTCAGAATGATTTGACCACTGAACCTTGAGGAATTTGATTGACTTTTGACGAGTCCGGCGTTCAGCTTCATCAAGAATACAGATGGGATATTCTGGATAAGACAGATCTTCCCGTAATTCTAGCACTTCGTGATCCACAGCTCGAATAGGATCCTTAAAGCAGCGACGGAGTTGGGATACATGAAAAACGTCATGTACTTGAGAAAGATTAGGCGGCAACTGCAATCGATATGCCACTTCTCCTCGACGGGCAAGAATACGGAACGGGCCAATGTAGCGAGGAGCTAACTTGCCTTTGATTCCGAACCTATGAGTGCCTTTCAATGGAGTGACGCGGAGGTAAGCTTGCTCGCTAGGTTGATAGACCATTTCCTGGTGCTTTCGGTCATAGTTGCTCTTCTGACGAGACTGAGCAGCTTTCAAATGTTCACGGGCAATGCGGACTTGATCTTCTGCTTGCTGAATAATGTCCGAACCGACGAGTGAGCGTTCCCCAGTTTCTGACCAATTCAGAGGGGTTCGACACTTACGACCGTATAGAACTTCAAACGGTGCCATCTTCAGACTAGCCTGATAGCTATTGTTGTAAGAGAATTCGGCATACGGGAGAGATTCCTCCCATTTCTTACCGAAGGAGATGACGCAAGCTCGAAGCATATCTTCGAGCACTTGATTAACTCGTTCAACTTGACCCTGTGACTGAGGGTGAAAAGCGGTGCTAAAAGACAGATGCGTTCCCATAGCTTCTTGGAAACTATTCCAGAATCTGGAGGTGAAGAGGCTGCCACGATCAGAACTGATCTCCAACGGAACACCGTGGAGTGACACAATTCGGGAAACATACAAGTCTGCTAACTGGCTAGCAGTGATTGTCTCCTTAACTGGTAGAAAGTGAGCAACCTTGGAGAATCTGTCAATGACGACAAATACAGCATCATTACCCTTCTGGGATTTGGGAAAACCAGTAATGAAATCCATTTGGACCTTGTCCCATTTCCATTCAGGAATTGTAAGGGGTTGCAGAGTTCCTGCGGGCCTTTGATGTTGAGCTTTAACGCGGCGGCAAACGTCACACTCAGAAACATAACGAGCAATATCTCGCTTCATATTAGGCCACCAGTATCTCTGACAAATGTCACGGTACATCTTTGTGCTACCAGGATGAATTGACAGAGGAGTGTCATGAGCTTCCATCATAACGTGTTCTCTCTCATCTTTGAACTTAGGTACGAAGAGACGGTGTTGGAAAAATAGGATCCCATCATTATCAAGATGGAACTCCGACGGTTTTCCTTTTTCAAGGTACCGCTTGATCCTTTCAACTTCAGAGTCATACCGTTGCATAGTTTTGATGCTGTGTTCTAAATCTGGTTCGACAACGAGGGTATTGAGATAACCCTGTGGAACAATATGGAGGTTCAATTTACGAAACTCTTCATAAAGAAGAGGGTGTGATTCCTGAACCATATGGTTGCTGCAATAAGCCTTACGGCTCAACGCATCGGCCATTACATTTGCCTTGCCAGGGGTGTATGAGATATTCATATCATAATCGGCTATTGTCTCGAGCCATCTTTGTTGACGAAGGTTTAGATCCGGTTGAGTATATAAATACTTCAAACTTTGATGATCCGTATATATCTCGCAACGGTTACCGAGAAGGTAATGTCGCCATAGCTTCAGGGCATAAATAACCGCAGAAAGTTCGAGATCGTGCACTGGGTAATTTTCTTTGTGAGGACACAATTGTCGGGAGGCATAAGCAATCACCTTGCGTTCTTGCATTAGGACACAGCCTAATCCTTGACGGGAGGCATCGCAGTATATCACGAAATCCTTTTGGGAATCCGGGGGTGCTAATACTGGGGCAGATGTCAATTTATCTTTTAGTGTCTGAAAGCTTTCTTGACATTTTTCTGTCCACTCAAATTTAACACCTTTGTGAAGCAGATTTGTCAATGGTTTTGCAATCTTGGAAAAGTTCTCAACGAATCGACGGTAATAACTTGCAAGTCCGAGAAAACTTCTGACTTGCTTGACATTCTTCGGTGGAGTCCAGTCAAGAATAGCCTGAACTCGTTCGGGGTTAACAGCAATTCCATCCTTGGAAATTACATGACCAAGGTAAGTTACTTCAGAAAGCCAAAATTCACATTTGGAATACTTGGCATACAACTGGTGTTCTCGAAGCCTTTCTAGTACCAAACGGAGGTTTCAGCATGTTCTTCTTTATTCTTAGAATAGATAAGGATATCATCCAAATAAACCACGACGAATTTGTCGAGGTAATCCATGAATATATAATTCATCAGTCGGGAGAAAGTTGCTGGAGCATTCGTTAGGCCAAATGACATGACGGTGTATTCATAGGAGCCATATCGAGTGACGAATGCAGTCTTGGGAATATCCTCTTCACGGACATGGATCTGGTGATAACCCAACCTCAGGTCGAGTTTAGAGAACACCGACGATCGATCAACTTGCTGGATCCTACTCTCCGTGTGCACTCTGATGCAGAATCCGGTCTCGAGCTGTAAGAAGAGGTCCACGTGTAGGTGTATGACCTCCAACAGCAGGCCAATCAATACCAGCATACATCTGTGTCCTGCGCGGGTAAAGGATGTGCTCAGGATGTATCCCTGCGCGAACAGCGGGTAGCAACTGCGTCATAGCACCGTAGAGACGTGCTCGAGTGGCAACCAACTCGACGACAAGAGCCCGAACAGTGCGATCCAGAGCCTGAGTGCACTGAATCAGAACCTGCGGGTCGTAGCGTCGAGACTCGTACGGGGCACAGATAGCTGTGTAGTATCCAGTAGCATCTCCAACAGGTGCATACGGAATGTACCGAAACACAGTATCATCCAAGTTAGCATTGTGCTCTCCTCGGAGACGTACGACAGCAGAGTAGGCGGCATCATGGACTGCCATCTCAATCGTCACGCCTAATCCGTGAAAAAGGTGTAGCTCGGTGTCTGAGTTGTTCTGCTGATCATAAATCCGAACTTCAGCATAGTACTGTTTCTGGTTGAACTCGCAGTAAACCTCATAGACCATGTACTCAGGATACCAACGGTAGCCAAGTCTGTTCATGAGAGCGATCAGGACAGCTGGAAACCCAGGGGTATTACGAGCCCAAGTGCGAAGCACAAGCTGTGTCGTAGGATGTGGTGGAAACAAACGGTCCATCTGAAACAGAGGAAATTCAGATTTGTCAAATGACAATGAGAAGTTTAACACAACTCGGAGAGAAAGGTTAAACAAAACAATGGAAAGGAAAATGATTATCAGACTAATCAGATCAATGACAGGGAAATCGCACAGATATCCAGCTCTCCGGGTAGACGGGATTTTCGAGATCCTAAGTGTCGGCGTTAGTAAAACTTATTTAACCCGAGTAGAAGAGAGATCAGAGTCCCAGAGTATAGACGAGGAATAAAAGATCCTAATACCACCCAGTTGGCGACGTGGGCCCGTAAGCCACACAGCCAAGTTAGTAAATTAGTTTTTTCGATGTCTAGACTCGACTTCGGCCAAGGAATTTGGAGGGGGGCTTCCTACAGGCAGTCGGCTCTGATACCAACTTGTGGCGCCCCTGACTCAATCGTACACTAATCATACACGCAAATGTGTACGATCAAGCACAGGGACTCACGGGAAGATATCACAACACAACTCTAACACAATTTAAATGGAGGTCCACAATATTACAGACCAGGGATCCGAAGATCCGAATACATAAGTCAGTCATACAAATATAATCTGAGTACAGACATAGTTAGACAAGTTTTGCCTTAAGAAGGCTAGCACAAACAGCGACACTAGATCGAAAGGCGTTGGCCTCCTGCCTGGGAGCCTCCGATCCTACTCCTGGTCATCTGGCTCGATCCAGTAGTAAGTACCCTCTGTACCCTCCTGGTAGTAGGCTCCGGTGGTGGCATCTGGCTCCAGGACTCCATCGTCTGATGTATCACCAAGGTGGGGTATATGGGGAAAAGAGAAAGTAAAGCAACCGTGAGTACTCATCCGAAGTACTCAGCAAGCAAGGATCTATACTACATATGCAACATTATCAATGGAGAAAGGCTGTATAGGTGGACTGGGCTGCAGAAATGCCAGAATAGAGAGAAGGCCTAGTCCTATCGAAGACTAGCATCTTCAAACATCTTCACAAGGCCATCATCTTGCAGCAGTAGAAGAGAGTAGAATAACATTTTATTTAGCAAACATGTTGAAGTACAGCTTAAAGATCCTTCCTCGACTCCCAAGCGAGAAAGCGATCCCGAAGCTTCAATTAAGTAACAAGTATCCAGTTTAAGTAGTAGATCGGGATACACAAACTGAGCGTCCTTTACCGTAGGACCGGCTATCGATAGAAGATTCATCCCTGCAGGGGTGCACTACTGTTACCCAACACGCTCGATCAACTCTGGCCGGACACACTTGCTGGGTAATGCCCATCCTCGGAAGATCAACACAAAGCAGCGCGGCCGCAGTTCCCATGGTGGATACCATCTCATGTGGAAGTCGAGACATCGCAAGACACTACACTTCTCCCCGGTATTCACACTTATTTTGAAATTCTTGTGTTCTGACACATCCATTGTGAGCGATAGCTCATCCAACTGTACCAATGATCATGGTAAGAAGTATGTTGTCCAGATGAGATGTAATGTACTCTAAGTTGAATCAGGTTTCCATGTCTCTCACTATATGTTGTTATCTCTTCCCGTAATGAAATGTTTAGAAGAATTCTCTTAAAACCTTTGGTGAGATGATGATCCGGTCTTACCGAGAGCATGTTCCAGAGTCCAACAAATTTTTTGGTGTTGATAGTCTCAAGTACATGGTACAAATTTGCAGATGTTACTCTACTCCTGGAATTGAAGAGTTTGAAATGGCCATACTTCATTTTTTGTATTGTATCTTCTGCAATTGGATTTTGTGCTAATGATAGAGTTGAATGGTACTCGGCTTGTAGTGCTAAACAATAGGTGGCAACACAAATTATGACTGTGAGCTGTCGCTAAGCTCCCAGCTTGGAAAGGAAAAATAGCAATACTGCAGATCGAGTGACACGGGGAAGTCCGTGCTAACCTCCCAAATCATCTGACACACCATTGCTCTTGACATTTCTTAAGGGAACCCAAGCAACATTAGGATAATTGAATGAGTTTTCCTCTGGGCATCACGGATAAAGTCAATGGTGTGTGCAATGCAAAGTCAATTGGAATCATTGTGATATCCAAAATCCCTTGGGGACCTTGGAGTTCTAACATTGAAAAGTTCTCAAGGGCTCTTTGCCTTCCGGAGACTTTGGTTCGCTTGGAAGGATGGCGCAGAGCGTGGGTAGGCTTTGAGACTCCTGTGATGAATAAGATTTGATCTTTTCTAGGTGTGACCAACATCACAATTGGTGATGGAAAGACGGTGAGCTATTGGAAGGCGCACATTGCCCATGGAATTTTTTATCTCTGTGGCCGTAAGAACAGCAGGTGGACAAGGCTTACAAGACACTGATTGATCAGGCGCATAGACCTTCAGCATGGCCTCTTTGATGGTTCGCATCCATGAGTCTCTCATCCTCTAGAAAATTCAAGAGGTTGTTCTAACCCAAATACGGAAGATGAGATCACTTGGAAATTCATGACTGATGGCCAATACTCGACGGCTACAGCTAATAAGATTTGCAGTTTGCGGGGCCTAATTAAATAGTATGGAAGTGTTGGGAACCTCCCAAATCAAGTTGTTTCTTGGCTCATCTGGTAATAGAGTTTGGACTGCGGACAGATTACAGAGGCGAGTTTAGCCGAATTGTGGGTTATGTCAACTGTGTAACGGTGAGCTTGAGTTGCGGCTAGATTCATGGGTTGTGGTCTCAACGACAGCGGCGGTTCCCACTGGAAGACGGGGCACCCTTGCAGTGCCGCTTTTTTGCATGGCTTGCCCTCAAGAACCATTGCTGGAATCTGTAGTTTGGTCGCCGCGGTTTGCCGCATCAAGACACATGCCCTCTATGCAACAAACAGTGAGGAAAAACAATACTCAAACACCTACTGTGGGCGTGGTCTTTTGCTAAGCAAGTCTGGCATTGGATGGGGGGAAACGGGCAGGCAGTATTCGAACCCTAGTGGATGAAGGCCTGTGGTGATGTGTGCCCAGAAAGGATCAGACCAGTGCACGCAAATCGACTCGGGCGAAATGCCTCCTTGGGATGTGGATGTTTGTGGAAAACCGAAACGACATCGTGTTTGATTATGCCACACGTCTCTACCGCGATTCTTCTTAGATTAGAGAGGAGGGGTGATGGTGGAGCTAAAGCTGGCCTCATGAAGGCACGCCTTGGGCTTGAGGTGGATGTAGGTAGGCAAGACGTGATGGCGTAGCAGATAGGCTCTCTTGGGGTCGGGTAATCTCGGCTGTATATGGATGTAAATGTGACTTGGGAGTCTCCGTTCTTCTTTAATGAATGTCGCCACTGTGCTATTCGAGAAAAGAGCTGCGGCACACATGATCTTCAAGTGTTGTACTACCCAAGCGCATCGGAATATGACTAAGGAATGGATTGATATCATCACATGGACACGCCCACTGGAACGGTTTACCTCTCGGTAAGGATTGGTGGAATTGGATTGATATCCATCCCATGGACACGCCAAATGGACGGTTACCTCTACTGTCAAGGATTGGTGGAATGCGACGATTGGAATGCGGGCGGCCGAAGCAAGCATGAGCTTACTGATCTATATTTCCAGAGATATGAAACGAGCGGGATGCAATGTTTCTGTAGTGAGGTGACTATGCCGTCAATCGTGATGGGAGGATTAAAGAGAAGCCCGAAACGGGTCATTACCGGGGAGGGTCTTAATCCGGGAGAGTGTCCCGTGTTATGAGCTTGTTGGTTATGAATCTCTTAAGAATTGTTGGTTCCCTCTTCTTAATTAATGAGATGGGGCAAAAAATTGTCTCCGTTTCAAAACAAAAAAAAGTTTATCTGGAAATACAAATATCCAAGGGATTGAATGGTGACATAGTAATATGAGGGCATGACTCTCTATCCTCCAAGATACTCTCTTCCAATCTGGAAATGGGTCCTTTAGAATTTATTGTTTGGTTTAACTTTTTTGTATAACTATAATTCAAAAAGAGTTACTGGTATTGACATTCTGAAATACACCATTATTTTGTTCGTTATGTAACATATGTCAAAGAAAATGGGGGTCCAATATCACATAGGAGACAATGTCAATGTCCTAAAAGACAAGATTTTGAAACAAAGTGAGCACTACATTTTCCCATCACTCAGCCATTAACATACAGATCTTGATGAGAGCAGTGCATAATAAAACACTGAAAAGATAGAACAAAGCAAACTATGGGAGTTAGCTGTACAACATTTCCGTCAGGGAGCCCCTATGGTGCCACGCAAGCTGCAGGATGTTTGCTGTCGAAGGGCCTTCTTCATCGGCCAAGATAGCACTGTTGCTGAAGATTGCAAAGCAGGCTAAGTTCCGATACACGATGATCCCCAGACAAGCAAAGAGCACTCTCAATCTTAACATCTGTGACGCCTTCATGGTGATATCTGAACCGCTTCAGCTTCAGCCAGGCAGAGATAGCTACACCACCTTACAGATCCGCCTCCTCCGCCCTTCCCTTACGGAGCAGTAAAGCCTGAATTGCCATACCAAAGTTAAAACAAGATCCGAGCAGGATAAGTGTAAGCAGATGCCAGGTGTGTTTTTTTTGGTACACAGGTTACTCAAGTGCAGCACACCTCGTCGTGGGAAGCATGAGCCTGATGTTCCCTCCAAGGGTGTTATCTGTGGCCAGCAAAATTGACACCGCCATCCACTTGGGCCACACTGGTGGAGATTAACCACTTGCCACCCCGAACTAGAGCAAGCAAACAAGTCAATGAGCAACTATCCATGGGAATGGGACCAATATCATTTCTAGATCAAGTAGAATAAAATGTAGCAACACGACAAATTGTCGCAATTTGGCTCCGTATTCAGATCTATAATCAGTGTAAGTCTAAAGAATATTATTTCTCATCACAGCTGCTAATGGAAAGAGGAATGTACCTCACCCTAATTTCTGAAGGCTCCTGAAGTAACTTGCCAGATGCATTTGCCTTGCTTGATAGATCCCTCTACCAGAGAAGTCAGTTCTGTATAAGGCTGTGCACTATCTATAACCATAAGCGCAAACCTGCAGCACCAGAGTTCCATTCAGTATTAGGGAACTTGTCCCATAATTCAAGTTAAGCACTCAGAAATTAACGAAAAAGGTGCAAGTACAATCACAGCAGGGATCTATTGGCTTAATCGCAGCAAACACAATAAATTTCAGCTTTTGTAAATACGTTGCCTGGTAGTGTGTATGCATTGTCAACTGACTAAGCGTACACTAGCATTAGGTACACAAAATAGCATTGCCTTGGACTGTTATTCGACTGGATTTATTCTTTCTAAAGCAGATGTAATAGAGGAACTCAAAAAAAATATTCTACCATATTGTATAGTGACCGTAAACTAGAATATTCCAGGTGATGGCGGAGGCGTGCGTCTTCCTCCGGCGTTCTTGGCACGCGGCGGTGGTCGGCTGCGGCTGATGGATGGTGTGTTGTACTGGGACACCTGTTCTCCCTCGTTCTCTCGTAGGTTCGCTTGTGTGTGTTGTGTTTGGCTTGTTTGGTCTGATATGGAACACGCAGCCAATCTTTCATAACTAGAATATTTCACTGAAAAAATTAACATTACCCCAACAATTAGCAGCATGGGACCTGTCAGGATAAGATGGACAACTTCCCAGTTCCAAGTCACCCAAGTATGATAATGAGATCGGCTGCTACCCCTTTCCAGTGCTCCAATGGAAACATAACTAAATATCTTTATTTCCTACTTAGTGCTGATAGTTGCCTGGTAGTAAAAAAAAAAAGCAAACTAGTAACCATCCTAAACTCATTGACGCTTATTTATTTATTGTTGACCATACGCTTGTTTTACCAATCCTCCGAATCTTCAAGCAAATATGAGATAGGTGGAATATATAACTTTAGCATTTCACAGTTTCTTGCTAGTAAATCGATATACTTCAGAGCATAGATACCAAATTATAGAAGCATCAACTCACCTTGTCTCCACCATCATGGAAGCTGCTTCCAGCAGAAGTCTTGATTGAGATCAGTATTATATGCTCTGGCATAAGTACATTCTCAAGTACATCAGCACCCATTCAGTCCAAACCTAAATCCAGGATTATCTTATTTAGCTGTTCAATCATACACCGCATAGTGGCAGAATGAATAATAATTTAAACTGGTATAGAAAGAAAAAACTGCCATATCACCTGTCCTGCATCTGGAGAGTCTTTGTGGTCTGAACGTGCTTCTGCGTCAATATAAAAGGCCTTTCCTTCACCACCACCTTGGTCCAGTGGGAGCTGTATAAATCAGTACCAAATTTTCAATCTTGACAAACAGACGCGGGAAGAGAAGAGGGGGGGGGGGGGGGGGTAACATATCTCCTATGTCAGCCAGAAAGGTGTTGTTAAGAAAAAAAGATATCACGTATCCTTCTAAAATTATGTTAGTACTGATGTGGTGGCAATCATAACATAAGATTGATTATTTAACGCGATACCTGACATGTGACACAGAGAGTATGGCACAACTGAGTCTTCCCAGACCAAATTCACCATAAAGCTCCGTGATAGATCCTGTTTCTATTCTCCTATCAGAATTTGAAACCAATTACATTATTTTTATGTGTCTATTGTATCAGAGTTTCTTTATGGCAGATAGGAAATGACAAAAGGCAGAGACAATTAACCCCATATTCTATCAAGTTCTCTGATCCTGTGTAACTGATAATCTCGAGCCTCTGCGCGAAGTTGGGTAGCACTAGTAAATCCCAGTGGAACCAACTTCGAAGCTGTCAGATGTTTATCACATTCAGTACCTTTGCATGTGGAAATTCTTTGTGTACAAGCAATGCAACACATGTTCCTAAATTCCTATAGTGGAGGGAAACAATTACTTGCCTGCTTCACATTATCTTATCGACTTTGGCTTCACTAATCCCTTTAATTTGCAAAAGATCTTCCTTGGAGAATAAGCTACAGACTCAACTGTGCAAAGACCAGCTCTTTGAGCTTTTTCACATCGACTGCAGCTATTCCAGATGCCTTCACAGAAGTTCACATAATTTTAGTCTAGTTGTGACATTAACATTCAGGAACTTTTTTCTAAGGAAGAAGACCACTTCATTTCAGTTAACAAAACAGATTACATCCTCAACAGCCTACACGAGAGTCACATGGCCAAATGATAAAACTATTTCGCACTATGAATTTCAGACACCCTAGCATGGAAAGGTAACTTTAGATACTAGAATCTGAGATAGGATGCTGAGTTGCTGACAAGAAAATGGGATACGATTTCACAACTGCATGGCCGATTGGCTGCTGCACATGGTGCCTTAGGGAGAATGTGAATTGCTTTAAGAAGGATGTATCAACAACAAAAACATTCATACTTAAAACATTAGAACATCTACATCAAATCATAAAGCATTACTTCCAGAAAGACAATGCGTGCATGTGCAATGCATAAGTTTTAGTTGCCAGGAATCATAAAGCTTTACAGGTCCTCTTATTGCATACAACTAGAAACGGTATGTCTGAATTTGTTTAGACTTCAAGAACCGGTAATGCAGATATGCAGTCCAACTTTTCTCCTGATCCGTTAAAAATGTGGAAAATCACGCATCAGAATGGTGACAGCAAAACATTAACATTTCAGTAACGATCTTTAAGGATGCTAAAAATCAACTCCATTGAATCAGTGAATCAGCCTCTGGTGATACGCGGTAATGCGGATCGGAAAATTTGTGTTCAAAATGAAAGGAGAGCATCTCCATCCATTTCATGCATGTGAAGTTCCCGAGAAAACGATAAAGTAATCGGGAATTCGGGGGTTCAGGGCCAAATAACTCTACCGAAAAGGGACTCCCAACTAGGGATAAATCCACCCCAAAGCAACCCAAATAGCCGAAATGCGGACTAAATCCTCGAATTCACGCGGTTCCGAGGCAGAGACCTAGGGTTTACAGCCAAGAACCAACAAATCCACACAGAAGGAAAAAATGGGGAAAAGGAGCGGATCAGGCGCATCCAGTTGCAGCATTCGGGCCGCACCCCCCATTCCGCGACGGAAGAAAGGAGCGGATCGTCCCAGAAAACCCCGTTCTCGACGGCTTCCGCTGCGGAGAATGAAGCGATCGATTGAGGGGGAGGGAGGCGGGATGGGTGTTGAGCGAGCGCACCTGGAGGTGCTCGATGGGGAAAGGCCCGGTGCTCCCGGCCTCCTCCTCCTCGACGTGAGCCGCCGCGGCCGCCTTCTGTGCGCCGCCGACGACGTCATGGGGCCCACCAACTCGCAGAGACAGAGGATGCCGAGATGTGAGGTCTCTCTCTCTCTTCTGAGCAAGGAGGCGAGTTTTTGGGTGAAACAGAAGGCGAAGGCGCCAAACTTTTATAATTGGGCGTCATGGTTCTACCGAAGCGGCTCCCTTTCCTTTCGCTGGAAGACAGCGGCAAGCGGCAAATTTTGTACAGTGGATTTGAGGCAACCATGACTCAACGCTGCGTTTGGATGTCTGTATTGAACCCACTGGATTGGATTTGGTATTTGCTGGGTTATAAGTGTACTCCCTCTGTCCTAAATATTTGTCTTTTTTAGAAATTTCAAATGGACTATACCATATACGGATGTATATAGACATATTTAGAGCGTAGATTCACTCATTTTGCTTCGTATGTAGTCACTCATTGAAATCTCTAGAAAGACAAATATTTAGGAACGAAGGGAGTATAATCTTACCCGGTTTCCATCTAGGGCTAGTATTTACAAACCGGAAAATGATGACGGGTGTAAAAGTTTTCTGGGTGGTGCGAACCAGGGCCTAAGCAACTTAACAAACATGGTTCATGATGTTCACTAGTTAGCGGCACGTTGCAACGCACGTCTCAAGGAGAAACTATTCATTATCATCAATAGAAAACAAAGGAAAAATATATAAGCTCTGTTTGTTCCGAAAAACAAGGAACTACGAGTTGCAAAAATATTGTCCTTATACTGGCAGAAAAAGCATACTTGCAGAGCTGCACAAAAGCATAAAGCCAAAAATACCCACACTCTCCGTTGCAGGGCAAGTCTTAAAATAATGATTATCAAAAATTTCTCAAGCTTATTATTCTTCACCTCCCAAGGTACACAGCTCGGTTTGCACTCCAAAGAAGTAATCCAGCATAAGATACTCCCGATGCATGCTAATAAAGCAAGTATAGCATTAGTAAGCGATGAATTGTAATACTGACATGAGAAATCAGAGATAACATTAGTTTGACTATATATGGTTGATAGGACTGGCTCTATACATAAATGAGTAATGACTGATCAGTCAGCATGATTAGTAATATGAGAAAATAAATCAAGATAACATTAGATTGGGCTTTTTTTTAGAAAAGGAGGAGACCTCCGGCCTCTACATCTGGACGATGCATGCAGCCACTTTATATAATTGTTAGGAATGGATGTATACATAGATGACTAATCAGAAAAGGTGCTAGCCTCTCTCTCTCTCTCAACCTCAGTGGCATACTAAATCCAGACCTCAGATAAGCGTGAGATATTACAGTGATATTAATATTAATAAACTAAATGGCATTAACCATTTTGTGCACACTTCATAACTTATAAGACAAAAGTTGTATTATTATGACAAATGCACGACATATATTTGAATAACCTGATATAATGTTCTGCCTCTATGAAACGTAGACTAGTCGCGTGCGCACACAACGCAACGCCAACACGAGGTTGCGGTCGTCCTTGGTGCCACAATGCCGGTGAATTGAATGACGCCGGGCGGTGCATTGCCTCCCGGCGGCCACCCACCACCGTGGTGACCATCAGCATTGCTCCCGCCTCCAGGCTCCCCGGGCTATACAACTGGACCTATTGACACACCAAAAACATTAGAAAGTTCAATCAGTTACATTCGCTAAGCAAAGGAAAGAAAAGGACGCGAAGCGAAGCGAATATGCATGATGTAGAAAACTACCTAATTATCCTAAAGGAGAGAGAACTGGAAAATGCTCAATGCAAACTTGAACTCACTTAGATTTTGCTGGACTGAAAATGACACAGATTCATATAAACATCTGACAGTAAAAAATTACATGCAAACTGTACTTCCTTCATCTAGGGAAAACAGTTTAAACAATACATTCAGCTTTCAACGAAGAACTACATAAAGGTAAATGTTTTCTGCCCCAGTACTGAAATATAGATAAAGAAACAATAGTAAAAATAGAGTAACACCAACCTTGAATTGAACTTGTGAGAAGCATGGGCTTGCATCAACCATCCTCGTAGGGTATACTCACAGTACATCGTTGCTTATAAATCTGACAGTACCATATCCGAGCCCGAGTAATTCAAAGACAAGAGTAAAAGCGTACCGTAACAGCAGCCAAACCACCAACACTTTGTTCCGAAGCAAATCAACAGCATCCTCCATCCCTATTCTACTTCCCACTTGACATCTCCTCTTCTTCTTGAAGGCGACAAGAGAGGAAAAGAAAATTTGTAACACCCCCGGTGATTAGCAACAGTAATCACTTTTAATAATGACATGTTAGCATGATAACAGTGCATAGTCATCATTTGCATCATATTGCATTTCAACTCCTAAGTCAAATTCAAATTTAAATGAAAGTGAAATATAAAAGTTGTCCAACATAAAAACTAAAAGTTCAGTAAATAACAAATATTAGAGAACCATTCTAAAATTGTAATCAACATTAATAAATTAATTAGGTGACCCAAACCTCTTTTAACAGTGGCTGAAATAATATTTACAAGCCTTTTAATTAATCTAGATCGAATATGAAATGGTGTTTTGCCCAAACTAGTTTTTGGTGTTAGGGTATAGTGCACTGGTATTTAAGGACTAGCTCACACTTTTTACAAAATACATTTGGGGCCTAACAATTAACCGAACAGAAAAGAAAAGAAACAGAAAAGAGAAAAAGGAAAAGGCCTAATGATCTACTGTACACTCGGCCTGCTTGCTACAGCGCCGGCCCAGCCCGTCCTCGCACCGTCCCCCACCTCTCGCACTGCTCCTCGCCTCGTGTCGAACACCCCCAGCGCGCCGACCACGCCACCCCCCCCCCCCCCCCCCCCCCCTCTCCCCTGCTCGACAACGCGCCGCGCCCGCCGCTGAGGATAAGGGCAAGCCCCGCAGCCCTGGTGCCTCCTCGCCCCCCACTCTTTCCCTCCCTCGCTCGTTGCCGCCATGGCCGACGCAGCCATCGCCATTGCTCCATCGCCCGCGTACCACCGCCTCTGCCTCGCCACTGCGAGTGCCCACGAGCTCCGCCGTGCTCCTCTACGCCTCCTGCGCTGACGAACCGAAGCCGAGCGCCCTGCATCGCCCCACGTCGCCGTCTTCTTCCTCGGATCCCCGCCACCGTTCGCCGTCGATTCCGGCTACTCCAGGCCTTCCGAGCCCACTTTGAATGGCTACGCCCCACTGTGAGCTCCTGCTCCTCCTTCCCCTCTCCATTAGCTCGCTAGCGTATCGTAGCCGCCGCTCCGCGTTAGGCCGCACCCACCGCCGCGGACCTCGTCGCCGGCGACCATCCGGCGACCATTTGGTCATGTGCTGCTGCCCATCTGCTTCGCCGCGTCGCATAGACCCCGCCTAGCTCTCACAACGCTTGGACGCGCGCGTTTGGTCGATCCCGTACTCGCCCGAGAACCTCGCCGCCGACGAGCTCCTGGCGTCAGTCTCGGCCTCCCCAGCACCCCGCACCGCGCCATTCGACGCGCGACGTCGAGCCGCCGTCGAACGCAACCTACCCAGCCCCTGAGACCCACCGTAGGCGAAACCCGAGCCAGGCCCGACTCGCGCCGCGCGTTTCGGCTCGCCGGGCTACTCCGGCGCGTGCGGCCACGCCGACGTGGCATGGCGGGTCCCGCCCGTGCCACTGACTGTGGGGCCTGCGGCCCGTTGACCCCGCTGACCGGGGTCAACGCTGACGTGGCCGCCCTGTCTCACTGACATGTGGGGCCCGGTCGCTTAATTAATTTAAATAAATAAAAATCTGTTAATAAGTTATTTAAAAACTAATCAGTCACTGACTGCTGGGCCCCACCTGTAATTAACTCAAATGATTAAATTAACCTCTCTGATTAGGCCACAGTGTATGACATGTGGGTCCCACCTGTCAGTTTGACTCTGGTCAGCCAGAGTTGACCGCTGACGTCATGCTTAGGTCATGCTGATGTCATCGCAACACTGTTTCGGATAATGTTGATTTAAATAATTAAATAAATTCCAGAAATAATAAAACTTAGAAAATCATATTAAATAAACCGTAACTCCGATGAAAATAATTTATATATGAAACTTGCTCAGAATTTCGATACGAACCCGAATACGTCCTCCATATTCCCGTCAGACGCCCGCAGCTATAAGAACATTGAACTTTTAGACCGATTTCAGTAAATGAATAGTGTCCAACTTTAATTAAATAAATCCAAATAAATTCCTAAATTAACTAAATCATTTAGTTAGACAGTAGAACACCCGGCATATCATTTAGGAGTCATACATATTGTTTGCATTATTGCCGTGATTTATTGTTTCTCTCCCCCTCCTTCTCTCTCTCTCGATAGACGCCGGAGACCGACGACGCTGCACCAGGATACGACTACCTACGACGAGCAGCCCGTTGACGACTTTCCCTCTTGCCAGAGCAACCAGGCAAGCCCCCCCCCCCCCTTGAGCATTCCAGACATCGCCCATTCTATTCTCCTCTTGCATTAGATTTTGCTACTGTTAATGTATGCTCCTATTCTGATGCATAGCCTGCTGTTGTAACCTGTTCATTGCTACCTTACCTGCCTATGATAAACTGTTTAGTTTAGGTTGGAATGAACCATCAGTGACCCCACCACCTTTCCTTTGTTGCCCCTGCTTGATCATCGATGACTCGATCAACGTGATCTCGACCAGAGACCGACACCTCACTTCACACCCCTTAGTTGTACGACTCTGCGTAGTAACTATCGAGTGTCGAGGGTGATACCTCGTAACGCACTCCGGATGAATACTCCGCAGTGTAGCTGTTCGGTCGTGGTCATCGAGGGTGATCTCCTTCTCCACTTCCGATACGACTCTGTCGTGCGGACCCCCTAGTGTGAACCTCGAGGGTGTGATACCATACGTTGCCCTGATGATTTCGTCGAGTGAATCCGCCGAGGGTGATTCCTCGGGTTTCCCCTTGATGTTATGACCACACGATTACTTGACCTCTGTTACAGCGGGTCCACCCTGGGGTACCGCTGGGGATCTATGATTTTCGGGTGTGCGGAAGGGCACTCAGTGTGACATTGTGCGGAGCATCAGAGACTCTGATTGTCTCCGCGTGATATAATTGAGCCTATGGATTTGGGTGTTGTGATCTGAGTGGGTCGACGTGCCCTATACGCACCCACCACGCGGGATAATGGTTATGGGACCCTCTGCGAAGTACGTTTCTCCGAAAGCTCGTCTGACGTCACGATTCACCGTGCGGGCTGATTGTCGGGATTGGGCTGGATATTCACTGACAGTTCAGTGTCGCGCCTGCACCCGGCCGTCTCGCAACGCGCAGGGTGCCCAGGGCGATGGCCCGAGACCTCTGGGTGCATAGGTTAGTCCGGCGTGCTGACCTCTCTGCCGGGGCCTCGGTAGA